>JAJJMC010031210.1:3843258-3880293 GCA_023531435.1 Papaver californicum | reverse complement strand
TAAGGTTGAAATTAACTAACAAAGCAATTAAAAATGATTAAGATGTAAGAAATGAAGATAAATAATTGAGTTAGTATATTCATTTATTATTCATTCATCACAGATTATCACCAATCGTAGAATAGCAGGTAGGCTTAGATATCCAAAAACTCCTACTATCACCAGGTAACAGGTACACTTAGTCACGGGATCCTATCCAACTGAGCCACCTTGAGGTTCGCTTACAAGATGTAACTCAATCGAATGCTTTAAGGTCTATGAATTTAGATTTGATCTTCATAGTTAGGCTCGGTCCACTTTCTAGTATTGTTCTTACACACGATTGCTCCACCGAATCCTTCTGTAAGGGCTCACGTTCATTACTTAGGTAATATGTTATGATACAATTACGGATACCCACCTCTTACTAGCTTTAGATTAGTCAACAAATCAATTTAGTTGCCCCCCTAAACAATCTATCAATCAAGCATGAACATTCGTATTAGTAAAAACAAACGAAATCATGTGAAGAACTTCAAAATAGATTCATATATAATAACTCAAATCATGTTTAGAACTTAGAATTAATCCTCAATAAATTAGGTTTTTAGATACTCATGGATGTAGAATCATCCATGTTATACATAAGAGTAAGAGAATTCGTTTAAAACCGCTCCAAACCCTAGCTTTTGCTCCTTGTGTTGTTCTATCCTCCAAGACTTGCAAAGTGATGAAAAAGATGTCTCTTTAATGTTATGGGAGTCTTATTATATAGTTCTCATGATATATAGGGCTTAGAATCCTTCCGGGATCGGATTTTCCTCTTTTTTAGAAGCCAAAACGCGTTCAGTTACGTCCAGAATTCGGATGACTCTTCTGGTGACCTTCCCAATCGAACCTAACAAGTAAAAATTATCAAGATTAAGTATAAAGTTCGGCTAGGTCGTGGTGGGAGAGTTACCAACCGAACTTTCTCCTGGAGACTTTCAATTCCTAGCCGAACATCTCTCTGTAGACTTCGTTCCTTGCCGAAATTAGCTTCTAAAGTTCAGTTGGCTTCATTCGGACATCTCCTAACCGAACCTTTCTATGTACTATGACCATTAAATCATATCCTAACCAAGCCTTTCCCTTTAAATTCTTCCGGAAACTTGATTTATCAGCTCTAAGTTCGGCTAGCAAGCTCTCATCCGAACCTTCTCTTGTATAATCAAATCTTCCAAGTTTTTCTTGCCCATAACTTCTTCGTTCGGAGTCAGAATGACCTCACTCTGTGTTATATTTTTATTTCAGTTTCCTTCAAGATAGTGTGAAGAAATTCTGGATTTGAACGAGTTGAAATTGGTCCCTTCCCTAGCTCCAAATGTAGCACTTTTGTAGCCATTTCCTTTGATTTTGGATGATTTACCTAATATAAGACATAAGATATAAAACAAACATAATAAAAAGTAATATGAAAGAATTATAGAAAATATTAGTATGGATTTTACATTAAAATCATATGAATTATGCACTTATCAAATTCCACCACACTTAGCTTTTGGTAGTCCTCGAGCAATCTACTATCTAAACTAAAATACAACAACTCTCTTTCGTCGAGAACACGGTTACACGTAACATGTGAAACAAGCCTTTAAACCCGTGGTGCCCTTAGTGGATGAGTTATAGTCTCGTGAGGGTTTACAAGAGGTATAACCACAAAACCTAAATTCCAACTTTCAAACATTCCAGAGCACATGCATCCAAAGAGCTAGAAGACATAAAGTTTTTGCACATTAACAATAAGAATTTAGAAGTATAAAGAACAATGTTCTCATGCTTAGCCCTTGAGTTAGGAGAAAACCACCATATGAAAGAATCCAGCCTCAAGAGTGATCAAATAAGCATTTTACCTCACCAATATGGTTTTATGAACTTGACAATCAAAAGACGCACTTTATGGTTCTCATGTGTGCAGGAAGGAGTGAAGATAGAAATCTTGCACACATTGAATGGTGGGAAGAAAAAAGAACCTTCCAACTTATATGCAGATGTTATCCCATAGAACGTGAGACGAAAAATAACCTTTTTTTTCTTTTTATTTCTCTAGTGACCTCTAAGAAAGAAAATTCACCACTATGTGAGAATGTGAATGCTTAATTACCTTCTCACCCGATCGGCAATCAACACCACTCTCACAACTTCCAATAGAAACGTCGTCAACTGTTGATGATGAACTCTTGAACTTCATAGAACTTTGACAGTTGTAACTCTTTTCCTCAATTCCTTGTTGTTTGAAACTTCTTTATGGATTTCTTTTTCCCCACAGCCTTATTAAATGAATACAAAAGGAAATATAAACTAAAGCAATGATAAATATTTTTTTTTAGAACTTCAAAATAAAATACAAACTGACTTATAAAATAAATGAAACTATTATGGACGTGGGATAAGAACTTTACCACTTGATTCTTCACAACTTGTATTGTCTCGATATCATGAACTTACTTAACTCACATCTTTTGATTTCTTTCGCTTTTGTACATTAGTTTTCGACATGTATATATAATTCCTCTCTTTGTATTGTTGCTTTACTTAAATATGAAATTTGTTATTTCTTGTACCGTTGCTTGTAAACCTTGAACGTTTTCAAATTTCCTTCAAATTTGTAATGCTCTGCTTGCTGATGATGATTTTGTTTCTATGGACATGTTGTTGTCGAGAGAATGGTGCCAACTTCAACCAAGACTACAAGATAAAGTTAGCAATTCTGATGGCACCCTCGTGATTGGTAGAAATAACACTCAAGAGGTCAAAAAGTAGTGCTGAAATTGGTGCGAAGTTGGGTAGCTCA
This sequence comes from Papaver californicum, assembly GCA_023531435.1. Lineage (NCBI taxonomy): Eukaryota > Viridiplantae > Streptophyta > Magnoliopsida > Ranunculales > Papaveraceae > Papaver > Papaver californicum. The sequence continues at coordinate 3,877,481 of JAJJMC010031210.1, read as the reverse complement.
TCATTCTACCCAGAGTTTGCGCAGATGAAACACTTAAAACGGACAATTAAGACAGGTACAAATAATTGAAGGTTTGGTGCCTCACTCATGGGTATTGAATGATCAACTTCTTAATACTGTATTCTCTACCAGCAGTTTAAGTCCATTTTTGTCAGCTTTAGCCTCTCAACAACTAAGAACTCCGAATGTCGTTCTCTATTACTTCTAAGTTCAATTATTTCGGTAAGAACTCTGTATGTATATTTAGCTAGAAGTATACTAAGTGACTCTAAAATCTCGAAAAGTTGGAGGTTTTCATGCAAAAATGTAAAAAAAGTTAAAAATTCTACCTACACAAGCGATACTAGAAATCTATTAGCTTAACCACTCCCCCACACTTAAAATTTATATTGTCCTTAATGTAAATTGACTCCTCCAATATAAAATCAAGATGGAAAATCCTAACATGATATGAAACAGTAAGAAAAATCAAATGATAAGGATATAAATACAAAACCAATGGGTTGCCTCCCATTCAGCGCTTGGTTTAAAGTCGTCATCCTGACTCTCTACTCGCCCGTATTACTCCTCCAGAGGGAGAAAATCTTCAATTTTAATCACGTCTATATTCTTTGTAGGGAAGTTTTCGTAATAAGGCTTCAATCTATGGCCATTGACTTTGGAAATTATTCCGGTTTTCATACTCATAATCTCAATTGCACCATGAGGAGAAACATTAGTAACAACAAATGGTCAAACCCATCTGTACCTTAGCTTACCATGAAATAAACGAAGACGATTATTAAATAAAGGGATTTTTTATCACAAAACAAAATTCTTTCGAGAAATCATCTTGTCGTGAAAGAGCTTAATCTTATCTTTGTATATACGAGAACTTTCCTAAGCATCGTTACATATCTCCTCTAGCTCATTAATTTGTAGTTGCCTTTGTTTCCCCGCTTTATCATACTCCATGTTGCACATCTTTACAGCCTATAAAGCTTTATGTTCAAGTTCAACCGGGAGATGACAAGCTTTGCCATAGACCAACAGATATGGAGACATGACAATCGGTGTCTTGTATGCCGTTTTATATGCCCATAACGCATCGTTGAGCCTTAAACTTCAATCTTTCCGTGTAGTATTAACGGTTTTCTCTAGAATGGATTTGATCTCACGATTTGAAATTTCACCTTGCCTACTAGTTTGTGGGTGATACGGCGTACCGACCTTGTGAGTAATGATGTACATCTTGAGGAGAGCATGGAAGGATTTTTGAAAATGTGAACCTCTATCACTAATAACTACACGGGGTGTGCCATGTCTAGTGAAAATATTTTCCTTCACAAACTCACAAACAACTTGAGAATCATTAGTAGGGGTGGCTTTAGCTTCCACCATATTTTGACACATAATTCATAGCAAGAAGTATATAAGTTTTTCCATACGAATTAATAAAAGGGCCCATAAAATCAATTCCCCACTCATCGAATATTTCTATAACAAAATTTGGTGTAAGTGGCATTTGATTTTGAGCACCTAGATTGCCCGTTCGTTGAAAACTATCACAAGATTTGCAAAAAGCATATGCATCCTCAAATAGGGTGGGCCAATAAAATCCACTCTCAAGAACTTTGAGAACGGTACGTTTTGAATCGAAATGGCCACCACAAGCATAAGAATGACAAAAACTAAGAGTGGATTGAAATTCAGAGTCAAGTACGCACCTGCGGATAATTTGATCAGCACAATATTTCCACAAGTAGGGTTCATCCCACACATACTGCTTGGCTATCTTCTTAAGCTTTAGCTTTTCAAAACTAGACACTATACTAGGTACCTGCCTTGTAACCAAGTAGTTCATTATATCAGCATACCAAGGTGTTGAAGCATCAATTAAGAAAAGTTGTTTGTCCGAAAAACGATCTTGTAAGGGAAGTTCTTCTTCAGAAACAACAAGTCTACTAAGATGGTCTGCAACAATATTCTCAACACCTTTCTTGTCTCTAATTTCGATATCAAATTCTTGTAACAATAGAATCCACTGTATTAGTCTTGGGTTAACTTCTTTCTTCTTGAGTAGGTACCTAAGTGCTGCATGATCAGAATAAACAACAACCTTGGTACCCACCAAATAAGATCTGGATTTTTCTAATACAAAAACTATATCCAACAACTCTTTCTCCGTGGTAGAATAGTTGATTTGTGCATCGTTTAGGGTCATATATGCATAGTAAATCACATGGGACAATTTTCCACCCTTTGACCCAAAACGGCTCCAACTTCATAGTCACTCGCATCACACATTAACTCAAACGGTAAACTCCAATCGGTTGACTTCATAATTGCACAGTCGTCAACAACTCTTTCAATCTGTCAAAGGCATCCTTGCACTCCTAGTCAAAGTTAAAAGTAACCTCTTTTTGTAATAATTTGTACATCGGCATTGAGATTTTGGAGAAATCTTTGATAAACCGCCTTTTAAAACCTGCATGCCCAAGAAACGAGTGAATCTCCCTCACCGAAGTGGGGTATTGTAAGTTTCTAATCAAGTCTATCTTTGCTTTTTCCACCTCTAATCCCTGAGAGCATACAATATGACCAAGTACTATTCCATGGTTCACCATAAAATGATATTTCTCCCAGTTAAGAACAAGATTAGTATCTATGCATCTTTTAAGCACAAGTTCAAGATTTTCTAAACAAATATCAAATGAATCGTCATAAACACTAAAATTATCAATAAACACCTCAATGATGGGTTCTACATAGTCATAAAATATACTCATCATACATCTCTGGAAAGTGGCAGGCGCATTGCAGAGACCAATCGACATTCGTCTATATGCAAAAGTGCCAAAGGCAGAAGTAAAAGTAGTCTTCTCCTGATCCTCTGGTGCGATCACAATCTAGTTGTTGCCCGAATGACCGTCCAAAAAGCAATAATGTGTATGTCCCGATAACCTCTCTAACATCTGATCAATGAAAGGAAAAGGAAAGTGATTCTTTCGGGTAGTAGAATTAAGATTTCTGTAGTCTATACATACTCTTCATCATGTTTGAACTCGTGTAGGAACAAGTTCGTCATCTTGATTTCTGACAACAGTAACAATAGACTTCTTTGGTACCACCAGTACCGGACTAACCCATTTGCTGTCAGAAATTGGGAAAATCACCCCCGCACTTAGCAATTTGAGGATCTCTTTCTTCACGACCTCTATCATTGGGGGATTGAACCTACACTGAGCATCATGTAATGGATTTGCATCGTCTTCCATTAGGATTCTATGCATGCACATTGATGGAATAATGCCTTTAATGTTAGCAATCGTTCAACCAATGGTCGTTTTATGCTCTTTCAGAACCCTAATCAAACGTTCTTCCTGTACTGATGTGAGATTCTTTGCAATAATATTTGGAAGTTCTTCCCTTTCACCCAAGTAAGTATACTTTAAGTGATCAGGTAGACGCTTCAGTTTTAAATTAGGTGCCTGCACAACAAAAGGTAAAGGAACTTCATTAGTTACGAGTAAAGAGATATATGAAATATTACCCGTTTGAGCTTCTTGTAGTCAACGTACAAATTTGGCTGCCCATAAACGTCCAATTCAATGTTATTACGCAACACAAATCCAAGTTTATCTTCATTATTCAAATCAAACATTTGTTGTACTAGCGAACCAATAACATCGACAGAGAAAACGGAGTGAACATCACTAGGATAACACATAACTTCAAATATGTTGAAGCGAATAATTTCCTTATCAAATTCTATAGTGTGTGTACCACTATCTACATCAATTTTCATCTTAGCATTCTTCATAAACGGTCTCCCAAGAAGTAATGAAGTAGACGAATAATATTTCCATTCTACATATCCACAATATAGAAATCAACCGGAAAGATTTAACTCATTTACTTGAACTAACACGTCTTTACGAGTCCATTTGTTTATATATTGGACTTGTTTTCTAATTGTTTGATAATCTCCATCTCTTTTAAAGGTCCAAAATTCAAAGAATTATAAATATCGGCTGACATAACACTTATGGAAGCTCCCAAATCAAGCAAAGAACGTTCAAATCGTCGATCACCAATGGTAATGAGCACTATGAAACCACTAGGATTTTTACACTTTGTAGGCATCTTCTTCAGTAACATAGCTGACCCACTTTCTTCCACGTGAGTAATATCATTAGCAATCAACCTATCCTTCCTTGTACATAAATCGTTCATAACCTTGGCGTATCTAGATACCGTTCTGATGGCCTCAATAATGGAATGTTGATTTGTATCTTGCTGAAGATATCCATGATTTATTAATCTTGAGCTTCCTTCTTTAACTTGGAAAAGCGACTAGGAAAAGGTGGTGGAGTTATAAAAGAAGGCATCGTGTCCTTAGGTTGGCCGGTTGAGGTTGGATTTTCCTTCGGTATAATTTCTACCTCTACTTCCTTTTCTACGTCGCCACTAACCTATTCTTGTTGTAGTGTCTCTTAAGCTTGCCTCCCACTCCTTAGTGTTATAACATTGAAATTCTCCATTGGGTTCACAAAAGGTTGTGATAGCAGCTTCGTTGATGCTTGTGACTTTATTAGATTCATATCGATCGCTATTTGCCCCATCTGTGTATGTAAATCTTTAATGGAAGCATTTGTCTTCTGTTGACTTTGTTGAAACATATAAGTGATACCTTGTATACTCTGCATCATAACGTTGAACTTCTGGGTCACATCCTCCAGGTGGTAGCGGTAGTGCCTTTGCTGCGGATGGGAGCGTTAGCGCACATCCTGCGGGTGCTTGCTGTAGGTGGTACCAGTGGTTCAGGTCGCCATCATCAACGGATGAACCTTTCTCTTTAACTTGTTGTGGTTGCTGAAATTGTTGTTGTGGCTGAAATCCACTTTGTCGCCCATAAGTCGGTATAGGGGTTGCACCTTGCTTGTTTGCATAGCTGAAATTTGGGTGATCTTTCCAACCTGGATTATAGTTATTCGAATAGGGGTTATACCTTGGCCTCTGATTAGGGAAAACATCATTCAACTGTTCGACCTCTTATTCATATGAAGGAATAATCATTGCATCCATTTGTTGCACTACCTTCTCTATGTTGTTCAGACATTGTTCTCAATGTGAAGACACCTCTATCTCGCTCACTCTTCTGACATGGGAGTTGTTCCTGGTGTAGAATTATTGTGCATTTGAAGCCATACTCTCAATCAAACTAGTTGCCTGCGAGATCGTCTTTTCAGTAAGTGTACCTCCTGCAGCTGCATCAATCAAGTTCATTTGTTCCGGAAGTAATCCTTCATATAAGTATTGAATGACTAATGTATTGGAGATGTTGTGGTGTGGGCAGTTTACCAACAACCATTTGTGCCTTTCCCAATATTCATACAGAGACTCCCCGGTAATATGCAGAATACTACTAATCTCTTTACGAGCAGAATATTCCTTCGAAGCAGGAAATACTTTTTAATAAATAGCTTTTTCATCTCTGTCCATGTCGTAATACTCCCTGAAGGAAGGTAATACAACTATTCTTCTACTAAATCTGTCAATGAGAATGGAAAGGCTTAGAGCATAGCCGTTTCACTATCATCGGTTCCTTGCCTAAGACTCGTCATCGTGTTTCAAAACTGTTGGAGGTAACAATTTGGGTTTTCACATGCATATCCCTTGAACTTAGGTAGAAGATGAATCAGATTCAACTTCAGTTCCACTGGTGCAGCTATGTTAATGCACAGTGGTTGTGAATTTTAGCATGAAGATGTCAACTGTTGTAACTTCTTATTTGGAGTTTGAGGACCACCCATCTCTTCTAGAGGTGGATCTTGTAGCAAAAATTGAGGTTCTTGTAGTATTGTCTCCCTTCGAGTCTGAATTCTACAACTTCGGTAATCCCGACGTTTGGGTGCCAGAGGTTAAGTACCTGAGATCAATAAATTTAGAGAACAAAGTTAAAATCTAAAAACAAAAATAAACAAAAATAAATAACAACTAAAACCAAATGCTCCCCGACAGTGGCGCCAAAATTGATGTGTGTCGTAGGTGAACAAATTAATTCTCTTATCTTCTACTTTACTAAAGAATAATATAGTAGTAAATAGAGTTTGTTCCCATGAGTAACGAGGTGTTCTAATTATTAAAAGTCACAAAAGGGGGGGTTTGTTTAAGGTTGAAATTAACTAACAAAGCAATTAAAAGTGATTAAGATGCAAGAAATGGAGATAAATATGATCGAGGAATCCTTCTTCATTACTAAGAAATCATTGAGTTAGTATACTCATCTTATATTCATTCATCATAGATTATCACCAATTGTAGAATAGCAGGTAGACTTAGCTATCCCAAAACTCCTATTATCACCGGGTAATAGGTACGCTTAGTCAGGGATCCTATCCAATTGAGCCACCTTGAGGTTTGCTTACAAGATGTAACTCAATCGAGTGTTTTAAGGTCTATGAATTTAGATTTGATCATCATAGTTAGACTCAGTACGCTCGGTCCACTTTTTAGTATTGTTCTTACACGTGATTTGGATATCAAACGGACCTCCCCAGACGGTAATTTTAATGTGGCCGATTTACCCTCTTTTGCAATCAGTTTCGCTACAGCACCCGCTGCTCTAGCTAATTGTCCACCCTTTCCAAGTGTGATTTCTATGTTATGTATGGCCGTGCCTAAGGGCATATCGGTTGAAGTAGTTGCTCCACAGAATCCCTCTGTAAGGTCTCACGTGTATTACTTAGGTAAGATTTTATGATACAATTACAGATACCCAACTCTTACTAGCTTTAGATTAGTCAACAAATCAATTTAGTTGGCCACTTAAACAGTCTAACAATCAAGCATGAACATTCATATTAGTAAAAACAAACGAAATCATGTGAAGAACTTAAAAATATATTCATATATAATAACTCAAATCATGTCTACAACTTTGAATTAATCCTCAATCAATTAGGTTTTCAGATACTCATGGATGTAGAAGCATCCATGTTATACATAAGAGTAAGGGAATTCGTTACAATTAAAACCGCTCCAAACCCTAGCTTTTGCTCCTTGTGTTGTTCTCTCCTCCAAGACTTGCAAAGTGATGTAAAAGGTATCTCCTTAATGTTATGAGAGTCTTCTTATATAGTGCTTATGATATCTCGGGCTTAGAATCCTCCGGGATCGGATTTTCCTCTTTTTTAGAAGCCAAAATGCGTTCAGTTACGTCCAGAATTCGGCTGACTCTTCTGGTGACCTTCACAATCAAACCTAGCAAGTAAAATTATCAAGATTAAGTATAAAGTTCGAATAGGTCGTGGAGGGAGAGTTCCCAACCGAACTTTCTCCTGGAGACTTTCAATTCCTAGCCGAACATCTTTATGTAGACTTCGTTCCTCGCCGAAATTAGCTTCTAAAGTTCGGTTGGCTTCATTGGGACTTCTCCTAACCGAACCTTTCCCTGTACTATGACCATTAAATCATCTCCCAACCAAACCTTTCCCTTTAAATTCTTCCGAAAACTTGATTTATCAGCTCTAAGTTCGGCTAGGAAGCTCTCAGCCGAACCTTCTCTTGTATACTCAAATCTTCAAAGTTTGTCTAGCCCATAACTTATTCGTCCGGAGTCGGAATGACCTCATTCTTTTTGAGTTGTATTCTTCTTTCAATTTCCTTCAAGATAGTGTGAATAAATTCTGGATTCGAACGAGTTTAACTTGGTCCCTTCTCTAGTTCCAATTGTAGCACTTTTGTAGCCATTCCCTTTGATTTTTGATGATTTACCTAAGATAAGAGATAAGATAGAAAACAAACATAATAACAAGTAATATCCAAGAATTATAGCAAATATTAGTATGGATTTGACACTAAAATCATATGAATTGTGCACTTATTACTACCTATTGGAAAGTATGGAAAGAACGTAATAAAAAGAGTTTTCTCAAATATGTCTCAGGCAGCACATCAGTTAGTCTGTAGCATTGAAGTTTTGGTGTTTCTTTTTTGGCTAAAAATCTTTTATCCAGTAACTTCTCTGCTCCTTTAATGACTGGATGTTCAACCGAGATTGGTTATTTAAGATGCATCCTTCTTAGTCTTTTGCCAAATCTACATAAAACAGAACAATCCTCACCACGAGACCCACTAGATCGGTAACCCTCGTGGAAATTAGTAACCCGAGCAGCCTGATAAATGTCGTCCATGGAGGTCACCCCTTATCAAAACTATAAACCTGATATCACAAGACTACAAGAATTCTCGTCTATATAATCGCTTCATTTTAAGGGTACTGTATCGATTCTCTTCTGCCATTTCCACAAAGCGGCGCTTTTTGTAGCGCAGGGGATTAAGCACCGCTGCTGTTAGAACTCCTCTCTTAAACTCAAAATCAATTCTCAGAAATGGCTTTCTGGGGTTAGTTTTTCATCTTAAAATCACTCTATCACTTCAAAATTCTAGTATTTCAGTTGGTTTTCTTAAGCTAATGTTAGGGTTTATGTCTTATGTTTACTTTTCTTTTGTGCAGGAGTTGAAATAAAACAAGGCAAACCGTTCGTTCATACATTTGATGAAGAGCTTGGACGCCTTCATATTTCTCAGGTTTGTTTTTTCATGATCATGAAATTTTCAGGGTTTAGGGTTTTAGGATTTGGGGTTTAAGAAAGTTTAATTTAATGTTTGCAGGCAACTTTGGGTGTTGGCGGCGGAGGAAAACAGAGGTCTGTAGTTGAATGTACTGTAGGAGATAAGAAACCGATTATTCTATGTGCGTTATTGCCAGGGAGGAATGAATCATCTCCATTGGATCTTGAATTTGAAGAAGAAGATAAAGTTGTGTTATCAGTTGATGGTCCTCGGAGTGTGCATCTAACTGGTTATTATCTGAATATGGGAGGTGGTGAATGTGGACATGAACAAGATGATGATGATGATGAATAGTATCCTTTTGATTGCCTGTTAGTAGATAAATTGTCTAGTGTTTGTTCTTTGAGATGTTTTGTGTGAGTTTGCGGATATTCGCTTGCCTTAACTTATGTTTTTAGTGACTCTTTTGATGGTATTTCTGGGGAGGACACTGACTCCGAGGAATTTGAGTATGGTTCTGATGATGAGTCCCTCGAGGATGACGATGATGATCTTGATATGTTTCCATCAGCCAAGAGTGGAGGTACAATCACTAACTACTCTTCATTATGTTTTTCTTTGTTGAAAGTAAAATAATGAACCTATTGTAGAATGAGCTTTGAGTTATGGGTAGAAAATCTTTAATTTTGGATACAGTAGTTTTACATACAACTGCCCTACGATGACATATTATTAGGATTGGCATTTTTCATTAGTTGTAATGTTTTCCAATGACCACACATTCATTTCTCTTAATGGCCCTTGTATTTTCTGGATATCTGCAACCTAAGAGTTCTTCTGTACGTAGATACTTAAGGTTTCTGTTTGACAATTTTTTTATTAGCTGTGGAGTTTCTTTCGCTTTGGTTTGGGGTTGAAGTTGGTTGCCACTTTACCTGTTGACACTTGTTATTCGTTCTTTTTATTATTTGATGTAACTATAAACTGTATTATCGTGTCTGCCTTAGTGATGTGTTTTCCTGGCAAAAGATTTATGCTATTCATAGCTGAATTTTCCTATCCTGACATGCTTTTGTGCTTTCTCAAATAGTTGTCATTGAGGAGATAGAGGATGATGAGAAACCTACTGAAAATGGAAATGCAAACAGCAAACGTCCTAAGAAGTCAGATGGTGCTGATAATCAAAAACAAATTGTTGTCAAGGATAATGCTTTGGAGAGCGATGATGAAGATGGTTTTCCCATCACCTCTTCAACTAAAAGTAAAGAAGGTAAATCTGAGAAGAAAGCAACAAAGGAAGACAAGAAGGTAGAAGATGGCAGTCTTCAAGGCGCAGGTACAAAAAGGAAAAATGAGAGCATCAATCAACATAGCAATGCTGAGAAGTGAGCTGTTATTTCCTCCTTTCTTACTTACATATAATTATCGAGAAAAAGGATGTGTAGCATATTTGTAAATTGATAGAGCAAAGAAAACATCATCTTTGACCATTAGTAGTTGACATCTTTTCTTTTGTTTTGCTCATTTGATTTGTAATAGCAGGTTACCTGAAGAGGCTAAAGATTCATCTGTGCCATCTGCTATTATTGGACAAGAAACCGACAATAAGCCGAAAAAGAAGAGAAAGAAGGGTAAAAAAGGGGTAGCTGAGAATGAGGAAAAGAGTGACAAAATGGTTCAGGATCGCATAGAAGACAAACCTAAGGATGAACAACCTAATGATAAGTAAGTTAAGATGTTCTCATGTAAATATTTTCTTAGTCTGCAGTGTATGCATTATTAACTGTTATGTGTGTTCATCTGTTCTTCTTGTGTTTATATGTGCTTGCATAACTGTAAACAACTCTTGTTCATCAGCTAATGTGGTTATGTCAGAGCACGGATGTGCAAATGTCTTGTTTTGTGTAGACAAAATTTTCGGAAATGTGTGTTTTATTGTAGACCTTTTTATGTATACCATCAGCATCCTAGAATAGTGTCCATTATATATGGGAGAATAATAGAGTATGTTATGTGCAGGAGTGTTGATAATGTTGGTCAAGATGATGGTCAGGTTAAGAAAAAGAAAAATAAGAAAAAGAATAAAGCCCAAGAGAGTGATTCAAGTGCAAGTAAAGAGGTAGAAAAAAAGAAAGCACCTACTGTGGTAACTGAAGACAAGAAGGAGAAAAAGCCATCTCAAGTCAGAACTTTTTCTAATGGTCTTGTTATTGAGGAGTTAGAAATGGGCAAAGCCAATGCAAAAAAAGCTTCCCCTGGAAACAAGGTACTTCACTTAGTGTTGACTGGTTACCTGTTACTTTACTAGTGAGTGAAAATATAGGCATTACTCTGAAAATTCAATTGATTGAACTACAACCATTTACTTGGTTTTAGGTTTCAATGCGCTACATTGGTAAATTAAAGAGCAATGGTAAAATATTTGACTCAAATATGAGGGGACCACCTTTTGAGTTCCGATTAGGTACATTTTTACTCCCCTAATTCATAACTTTCAGATGTAGTTCTAGTAAATGTTCTGATATGTAAGTATTTTTTTTACAGGTGTAGGGCAAGTTATCAAGGGATGGGATGTCGGGGTTAATGGTATGCGTCTTAATTTGATCAAAAGCATGTGGTTCCAGTTTATTACTATTCCAATCCTGTTGTACCTATTACTTGGTATTGTGTTTTAATCAGGTATGCGTGTTGGTGATAAAAGAAGACTCACTATTCCACCATCAATGGGGTATGTAAATGCTGTTTTGCCTTTGTAGCCTTTTCTGTTTTGCATATACATCTTTTTTGTTAAAATATAATTTGTGTCTTCTTGTGTTTCAGTTATGGAGCTAAAGGAGCGCCGCCACAAATTCCACAAAACGCATGGCTGTTATTTGATGTCGAGTTGGTTGACGTCCGCAAGTGATCCTCTCCCTTTGCCTCTGTTTTTGTGGGTACGTTTTGGAGAACCAGTCTTCCACACTTATCCCGTGCACAGCAAAACCAGTTATCACTCCCTTGCCGCCATTTAGTAACCACCTGACAAGTAGGCAGTTTGATGAATATGAATATCACTTCTGATATTAGTACATCTTCTATTCTGTTCAGTAAGGGAATTTCTAACCTGTGACAAGTATCTTTTTACCATTATCTCACTTCTGATATTAGTACATCTTCTATTCTGTTCGGTAAGGGAATTTTTAATCTGTGAAGTACCTGTGCTATTTAGTTGCTTGCAGTGAAGTTAATAAGTACCATTTTCATGTTGAATTGCTTTCAGACACCATCTAAGTGTCAAATTATCAAAGACTCCATTAATCCTAGGTTAAAAATATAAAGACCGTAACACAAACTTTGCTTTAATAAATAACAGAAACTATGACACTAACTTCATAGATTATAGCGCAGCAAATAGAAAAGGAAGAGAAGTAGGGTTGATTTACACAGAACGTAGATAAAGAAGAGTCTTAACAGAAACTCAACTGAAATAGAATTTAATAATGATAAAATAAAACTGCCTACAAAAGGCTCAATAGCCTATTTAGCCTATTTATACTACTAGGTAAATTATTTATGTTCCTGCATCAATCTTCCCGGGTGAAGAAGAGTTGAGCATGGTAGGGAGAACTTTCCAAAATTCTTCATAGATTCCTGGTTCCATCCTCTTTAAGTTTCTCTTCTGCAATCCAAGTACTTTCGCTAGCCGGTTTGCCCAACCATTTGACAGAGTACCCGATTGTATTGGATGCCTCTCTTTGAAACAGCTTGTTTAATATCCAATACATCTTCAATCACTTATGTTGGCCCCTTTGAAAGTTTTACCATCTGACGACCTACCTTAACAACCACTCCATCGAACCCATCATAAGGATATAAATCAGCAACATTAAAGATTGGACTGATGTGCAAACCCGCACGCAATTCTAGTACATAAGCATTTGAACTGATTTTCTTTAATATTTTAATGGGCCAAACTTCCTTGACTTAAAGCTTGTGGTAAGTGCCCTTAGGGAATCGTTCCCGCCTCAGGTGTACCAAAACTTGATCTCCTTTTTCAAAATTCTGAACTCGCCGATGATGTTTAGCTACTGTAGCATATGAATCATTGTTTGCACTAATTGCGTTTCTTACCTCTTCGTGAACTTTCTTTATATGTTCAGCAAAAGCTTCTCCATCATCACTAACTCGAGCATCTGGTGGTAGTGGAACTAGGTCAAGCACATTTTGTGGATGAAATCCATACGTCGCTTCGAACAGGGTTTTCTTCGTAGTCCTGTTAACTGAATCGTTAATAAGCAAATTCATCTTGGGGTATAATGGTATCCCAAGTCTTAACATGATTACCAACAAGGCATCTCAACAGATTGCCCAAACTGTGATTGACAACTTCTGTTTGTCCATCTGTTTGTGGATGACAAGTATTGGACTATTTCAATTGATTACCAAGTTTCTTCCACAGTCTTCCAAAAGTGCCCCAGAAACTTGACATCCCTATCATAAACAATAGTAGTCGGAACACCATGTAGTCTAACTACTTCACGGAAAAATAAATCAGCAACATGAGTAGCATCCGAAGTCTTAGAGCAAGGAAGAAAAGTGCCATCTTGGAGAATCGATCCACTACAATGAAGATAGAATCGTAACCCTTAGATATATTTGGTAATCCCAGCACAAAATCCATGCTTAAATCGACCCAAGTGAGTGTTGGAATCGGCAACGGGGTGTATAAACCAGTATTTTGCGAATTTCCTTTGCCCAGCTGACAACTACGACATCTTTTCACCATTAGCCCAACATCTTTAGCCATCTTCGGCCAATAATAACGATCATACACCATGGCTAATGTTTTGTCTCCCCCGAAGTGTGCTCCCAATCCATTACCATGCAACTCCTGGATTATATGTTCATGTAGTGAACCTTCCGGAATATACAATTGATTACCTTTAAACAAGTAGCCTTTATGCATCGTATGGGCCAAGAATATGTGTTGCTAAGTTGTTGAGATCAGCCAAAATTTTACTGAAAAATAAGTCAGCTGTGTACTGATTTTTCAATTCCTCGAAGCCCGCCACTTTGAGTATGCATTACCGTTATGATCAAAGAACGGATACTCAACGCATCAGTCACCTTGTTGGACTTACCTTTTTTGTACTTAAGTGAGAATGTGAATCCTTAAAGGTAACCACTCCACTTGGCATGTCGAGGATTAAGTTTCTTTTGAGTGTTCAGGTACTTGAGTGCTTGGTGATCTGTGTATACCACAAAATCTTGGCAAGCTAGAAAATTCTCCCAATGATGGATAGCCTGCACTAAGGCATAGAACTCCAAATATATGTCGAATAACGACGTTTAGCGTCCGTTAGCTTCTCATTGTAGTAAGCTATTGGTATGCCCTCTTGACTAAGAACACTTCCTATAGCGACATGTTATACGTCACACTCTATTTCAAAGAGCGTTTCAAAATCTGGTAAAGCAAGAACCGGTGCATCCATCAACAACCCCTTGATCTTTTCAAAAGCAAGGCTTGCTGATTTTGACCAATTGAAGGTAGATTCCTTTAGACATTCAGTAATTTGGGGACATTACAGCGCTGAAATTCTTTATAAACCTTCTGTATAAAGATGCCAAACCATGAAAAATGCGAACATGAATAATAGATTGTGGTGTTGGCCATTCCCTTATAGCTTCAACCTTCGCCGGATTAACTTGCAACCCCTCAAATGAGACTACGTAGCCAAGGAACACAACCTTGTCACACAAGAAGGAATACTTCTTCATGTTGACATAGAGTTTCTCCTTATCAAGAGCTACCATAACTTGATTCAAGTGAAACAAATGTTCCTCTCTAGTTCGAATGAAAATCAAGATATCATCAAAATAAACGACAACAAATGATCCCAAAAAAGGTTTCAATACCTCAGTCATGACTCTCATGAAGGTGCTAGGCGCATTGGAAAGTCCAAAGGGCATAACTAACCATTCATATAGTCCGTCAGGAGTCTTGAATGCCGTCTTCTATTCATCACCACTTCGCATCCTGATTTGATAATACCCACTCCTCAAATCTAGCTTGGAGAGAACTTTAGAACCAACTAACATATCATCTAAACAAGGAATTGGGAACCGATACTTGACTGTAACTTTGTTGATTGCACGACTGTCCACACACATCCGCCATGAACCATCTTTCTTTGGAGTAAGAAGTGCTGGAACAACACATGGAATTTTACTTAATCACACCAGACCCTTGTCCATCAGCTCTTCTACCTGTCGTTGCATTTTTATTCTGTGTTTTGGCGGCATTCTATAAGTGGGAAGGTTCGATAACGAGCTACCGAGCACCAAATAAATAACATGTTGAATGCTTCTTGTTAATACTTAAAAATTGATTCTAGGCAAAACAATGTACTGTAGAAGTACTTTCTTTAGGTTTGGAAATTAAAATCGTACAGGGCAAGCCTAAACCACTATAGTAGTCTTTCCACCCTTCTTCAATTGCAAGGAGAGAAAATAGGTTGATCTTAGGAGAGGGAAGCAAAAAAAGTTAAAGGAATTTATGTGTTGAATTGTGTCTAGAGATGTTGAACTATTGAGAAAATAACAGAGCTTGAGAGAATGATAAGATTTTTGTGTTTTCTAAATACGCTAAGGAGCCTATTTATAATAGTTGAGAACACACATGTTTCCATGTAAAGTAGTGGAGGTAGTGGAGAGATGGAGTAATGGGGATTCTGGGGGTAATGGTGTAACCGCCCATTATCCTGGGAAGTTTCTTGAAAACCATTATTCCATTACCTCCTCAACCACTTCAACCGTCACCACTACTTTGTAACTTCCTTGTCATGGGGTGTTGTCACGCCCATGTTGATGTAACCACCAGACCAAAACCCCATGTCTAATCCCCCCATGTAATTGTTTTGATTTCTTGTATGAGTTAGTGGAGTCATGGAATCAAAACACGTGAGTAATGTAAGTCATGCCAGTATGGTCAAGTGAAGACGGTGCTACCACGAGCAAGGAAAAAGAGGCACGCAAGGGTAGAGAAGGAGTGTTAGTTCCACTGGCAGCACGACTTAGTGCTAACACTAGCGCTGCTGGCAGCGTTGGTGCTAGTGTTAGCACTAGCGTTGCTGCCAGCGTTAGCACTAGTGCTATTGCTAGCGCTGCTGCCAGTGCTGCTGGTAGCTTCGCTAGGGCTTGTTTGGCACGTTTTTTTTCTAGCCTTTTGGTACACGTGTGTGCTACTCATTGGTGTTGGGAGTGTGGCTAGGGTTCGCTAAGGCTGACACTTGCTAGTGCCATGGTTATTGCCTGTGCACCACTAGCTTAGGCATCCACTAATGTCGTGGCCATATTTATGGCCTGTTTCAGGGTTTCTCAATTGTATAAGATTTAATTGTTAGTATGTATGTTTAATTTTGTGTAGTACATAGTACATAAATAACATACTCAAGAGATTCAGCCGTGGAAGTTTGCTACTTGAGATAATGCTTGATGCGACTCCCAATTTATATGGTATTGATGCATTTAGTAGCACATGTATTCGAGAATAGTGTAAAATCCCAGAATGACCATTGTGCCCTTTTTGCTCGACTTTTTGGTAAAATGATTATTTTTCCCCTAGTCCAAAACTTGATGAATATAACTTTTCACCTCTAATTATAAAATGACCATTTTGCCCCTGACATGTAAAATTATTATTTTACTTCTGGTCTGAAAAATTACACAAATTGACTGTTTTACCCTTTGTCAAAATCCACCATCAACACTTCTCGTTGGTGGTAGTCCCCTTAGCAACTCATCGGCAACCAAATCTTTAAACTTAATCAACAATTGCTGAATTTCAGTTGGAAAATCAGCAAACTCTCCATGTAGATCTTCATTCGCATTCCTTCCAACTAATACATAGATAATCCCTGAGTCTATACTCTCAGCTTCAAACTTTTGGGTTGTTATACATCTCTCTGTTTATTGTTTATCTGACTGTTATCAACTTCTTTTTGGGGTGGTTGTAAGATAAACTTTCTTCCGTCTTTCAGAAAGGTGTATGTGTTGGCCTTTGTAAAGTGGACCATGTCCTTATCATATAACCATGGCCTATCTAACAAGATGTGGCAAACATCCATAGGCGCAACATCGCACCATGCTTCATCTTCAACATCATTACCCATAGTGAACTTGACTAAGCAACGCAATGTAACAAGTACATACCTCTCTTTCTCAATCCAAGCAGCCTTACTAGGATGCTTATCTGTTGGTAATTTCAATTTCTCAACAGCTTCCTTGGAGATAATATTCGCACTGCTCCCCCCATCCAAGATGACATTGCAGACCTTTTTGCCACAAAAGACGCGAGTACGGAAGACACTCAGCCGCATCCAATCTTCTTTTTCCACATTAGGTGCTGCCAATATTCGTGAAACCAGGCAATCTCCTTTTACTGGTAAAACGTCTTCATCATATATAGGGTCTGGACACTCTTCTTCTTCAAATTCAGCTTCAGCAAAATTCACTCTTCGTTCAAGACACGCATAGGTCATCTGCCCATTGTCTCCACAAGTGTAACAACGGACTTGCGACCCATTATTAGATTTAGACGATCCTGTCCCATTGTTGTTATGTGGCTGAAAACGTGTGTTTCTTCCCTTCTCAAACTTGTTAGTTGTACTACTTCTCCTATCACTCCTCACATCAGCGTTATTCCTTGGAGATGTTGTATTAGTTCGGCCTGCTATGTTCAGTCTCATGTTAGAACGCGATAACCTCTTTTCTGCCATCAATGCATATTAACGAGAATCTTTTAGGGTAAACAAACGAACCACTCCCATCTCATCTCTTATAGACTGATTCAATCCTGAGAGATAACGCGAGGTCAGTTGCTCATTAGTTTCATTCAAACCAACCCTTATGAGAAGGTTGTAGAATTCAGATGTGGACTCTTCCATAGTTAATCCTCTTTGCTTCAAGTTGTGGAGTCGTTCGTACAACTCCATCGCATAATCAGCCGCTAGAAACTGTTTACGTAGCTTCAACTTCATGTGCTCCCAACTTCTGATTTTAGGTTTAACTTGTCGCTCGTGTTGTTCTCCAACTCGCTTCCACTATTGAAGTGCTACACCTTTTAACTTAACCTTCACAAACAAGACTTTCCTCTCTTCTTTCATGGTTTTCCATTCAAAATAAGATTCTAAACTTGCTTCCCAATCTAGATAATCTTCAGCATGCATCTTACCAAAGAAATTTGCAACTTCAACCTTGATTCCTCCACCATTTCTAGGGATTGATCTAGCCTTTCTTCCAGTCCTCTACCTTTGTTGTGAAAAGGATTCTCTTCACGTTCAGAATCACTACCATCATGATTACCTTCCGATAATTCATGATGTACACGGTTGCCTTCCGGATTCTCCATCTCGGCTCCCGCACGTTCATGTCGCTGGATTGTTCGAACAGTCTGTGATAAGTCTTGAATCATCCTCCTGAGTTCAGCAATTTCTGTTTGATGATCTTCGTTTCCTCTTTCTCCACGGCCTCTACCACGTCCAACCATGAAGAAGAGCAAAACAGATATATGATATTTTTGACTCGATACCACTTTATAGCGCAGCAAATAGAAAAGAAGAAAACTAGTGTTGATTCACACAGAACGTAGATAAAGAAAAGTCTTAACAAAAACTCAACTGAAATAGAATTCAATAATAATAAAAAACTGCCTACAAAAGAGTCCCAATAGCCTATTTATACTATTAGGGTTTCTTATCTAAGGTGCTTCCAAGCTCGTGTCGTTGTGCTCATTTTGTCCCTGAGAAAATATCTCGTTTCTCAGAATGCTCTAGAGAATCAGCTCATATTCTCATCGGAAGAGACCCACTTCCTCATTCTGATAGGTGAGTTATATCAAGAGTGTTACTGCTACACCCCACTTCAATCTTAAATTGAAACTATAAAACTCATTAAGACTTCTTAAAAGTCATCATTCACATGCAGTCACATTATTACAACAATGCACCATAGGGAGGGACAAAGAATGTAATTCTCTTGATAATGCATACCTTTAATTACCACAAATTAGTTGTCTCATTGAACCTTGATCTTGGGATCTCCAGTCACTAAGGTTGAGTGTCCTTCATGGCAATTTTATTTCTTGAGCTTAAGTCCCATCCCCCTCGATGCAATAACCAACTATCTCTTTAGATTATCCTTCCGTCAAAGGATCCACTGATTTTTCTCTTAGACTTCACTAAGTCTACAAAAATCACTTCATTAGAGAGTAGTTGTCTTACCGAATTAGCCTTCTCTGAGATTGTCTAGACTTTTCCATTGCTCATTTACTTTAGACTCACATAGTCAATTGAGCTTCAGTAGTGGTGGCCACAGGCTTCATTCACAGAGGAAAACCCAACAAAAGGGTTTTAGCAATTCATCTTCCTCTTATACTTTAATTTAAGCAAACGAACTCTGATTTCATCTCAGTCGAGTTCTTCATGTCTATTGGAGGATTTCCAACTAATTATACATCTAAGAGAGTACACACATATGCTAAGATTCTCCAAAGCCTAAAATCACAACATCTCTTAAGGTCAGTGTAATATGTATCATGCACACACAATTTAAAATGTACCTCAGGTACTTCAAATTTCTAATCAGATCATTCTTTTGGGATCACAAGTATATTTGTACATCTAATTCACTACACATGTATAACACACATAAAATGCATCGAGTTTGACAAAGACCATTCCCGTCAGAATTTCTTCTGGTTCCAATGAACTTTTGGATCATGCTTGTCTACAACAACTTAGTCTTTCAATCAAATCACATACATCACATGTTTTCTAGTGGTTATAAAGCATATAAAGGCATACACAAGATACATGTACTACTTACTAATACGGTCATTACATTTTCCTCCAAAGGTTGGTGCAATATATATCACATATTTGAAATTAAATATGTACCTCAAGCATCCCAATTTTCTGGTCCTGTGATCAGAGCAACCCTGTAATTATCCAGGATAAAATGGAAAACATGCACACCTATTTTACAACACACATTTGACAGAAACTATATCATCAAAATTTGATTTTGGTTCTTTCTGATCCTTTAGACCACTTCAACAACATATTAGTTTCCTGTCAAACTTTAAACAACAAAAAATTATTAGTGGTTGTAAAACACGTAACAAAGGAATGCTAAATATATGCACCTTTAATTGATTTAGTGTAAATACACTATCAAATTCATTAGTGTACATCACTAGTATTCATTATCATCACATAATAATATTTATATGTCATTGAATTACATCTTGGTTCAGGTCAAGTATATGTAGGTGTAATCAGTTTGTACCCCTAGCGCTAACCAAACCCTTAAGGTTTGTCCACGTTTGACTAATCATTTATGTATAATGTCTCAACATACATCTAATGTAGCATACTGACAATAATGGCAAACAATGTCTGATGTAGTAATTTTAGAATCATGTGAGTATGTGCCAAGAGATCACTACTTTATTCTCTAACAACAATTTCACAAAATCAAGTCTCTGTCTGACTTATTCAATCTTGTGTGAGAACCCGACCTCAGAAAACTATTGTCGAGAACTCAACATCCTCAACAATAAAATTTACTTTAGTTAAATGTTGTTAGCTTAAAAACTTTTAAGTTATCATACTACAGTTTTGGTGATCATATGCAATGATTTGCTAAAGAAGTCGACTCTTCATTCTCACCTTAGACCCCCACAATTGAGGTCTACAGGGTAGGACACATATAAGTCTAGGGTCTTCTATGAATCTGCTTGTGAAATCAAACACACACTTGTTTCCATCTTATACCCCCACAGTTGAGGCATAAGGCCCCCCCATAATTATCAGGATTTCTCAACATAACAAACTACAAATATGTGTCTTTTAGGTTGCATCTAACTAAGACACACCATATAATGGTTCTCTATACTAACATTATGATTTAACATGCTCATGTATTCATTCTCAATTCATTGATGATTTTCCCTTTTATCTACTGTTGTGTTGTTCTATTAAGCTAATATTCAAAGCATCACAAGACCATATATCCAAGTATAACATTTCATAGTAACTTAGGTAGATAGCATTTGGCACTAGTTTTAATTCGCAATGCACATATTGAGAATGATATCATAATTTGATTAATGTCCATACCTGACAAGCCTGCACATCATTTACCTATTTCTTCAACTGTTTTAACAGTTGAGTTGTTCATGAAAATGCTTTTGATCTTTCACATTCTTGGTAGAAGACAAAACATGTCTTTTCTGGAGCACATGTTCCAGCACTTCAGGTATTTACCAACCAATTCTTTTTATCATCTCCACTGAAAAGTAAATTACTTAACACACTAAGAATGTCAATTGTTCCATTCAAATTTGAATATACAATTCTCTATTCCGAGGAAATAAACACACAACTAAAAAACAACAGAAGTTATCACTGATTAACACTTAATCTATCATTCAATTTTAAATGATAAAACTTCTGAACAACTAGGATTAAAAAATTGGTTGATACTCTCGTTTGACATAGGTAATATCAAATTATCAAAAGATTACAAATGCTTATTTTATCAAAATATTTATTACCAACATATAGTTATCAAGTTACTTAAGTCTCTCTTCACATTAGACTATCACTATCATCAGTAAGTAACAAAACTTGGTAATAAAACCCCCAACCGATTTTTGTGTACATACATATCAATTAAAGCACATTTGATCGCTTAATCTTCTTGTTGCACTAGTTACTAAAAGATACTTTATACCTCACTATTCATATGACTATGGTATACTAGTGTATTATGATTCTCATATTTTCAACAAAAAGTAACATATTCAAAATGATTTAAAATCACCATATAAATTTATAATACACAATTATTAACCAATCATATGATTCACGCCAATTGATACTACACAAAGCACATATAATCAAAGTGATTTATAACACAATGCATACTTCATACACAACTGATTCAACATCTCATTATTCATTAGCAATGTGATACTAATCTAACATATAAGATATTATCACTTTAAGTCACAAAAATCAATTCGTTACTTGCTCTAATTTGTTTATGAGAAATATTTCAACTAAATTGAAATCTCAAGTCTATTATGGATAAAAGTACTCACTAGTACCGTTTTTCATGTTATATCCAAAGTGACAAAATACCACTGTAAATGGTTGCAAGACCTCACACTAATCTAGAGCTTTGACACAGTTATGGATATTTTGTACAAACATGTGCAATGTTTTTACAAACACCATATCTCACAAACCACAATTCCGAATCGGAAAATAAAAAATGATTTTTGAAGATAACGTCTAGATCTACAACTTCGTTTGAATCACCATTTAAAAAAACACATGGTTACCCCAGAAAAAACTAATTTAGTCAACAATATTTTTCTGTCCGTCAGAATTTTTCAGGAACGTTTCACAGTTTTGTAAAATACCTAAAAAATTCTTTTACAACTCCAAAAATTCTGAAATTTGTTGTGGGTAACTATCAGGATGTCTACTATATTCGGTTAAAAGAATTTATTGAAATTCCTTCTAAGTTAAGATATATACTCGAAACTCTACAGTTGACCAAAATAATCAATTTTGTTTTTCACTTCACAATTAACATCCTTTGTTTTCCAATATAATATCAATGTCAACGATTCACAAAACGATCATTCATTTATGATTATTACTATATAACTAAATGTCTTAAGATTGTTGGGCGAATCAAAATGAAGAAATTTCAAATAAACAAAAGTTATTGATACTTAGCTATTTTGTATTGGAAGTGATCGATTTGACGAAACGGATAAACTCCCCAGATCTCCGCAACAGCAACATGGAAAAACTTTGGAAAACAGAGTGAGTCACGTGTTCAACACGCTATCCTTAAGACATTAGCGCCCGACTACTCAAGAGTGATACTATAGCCTCCACAGGGCGGATGCCTCCAGGATAAAACACCCTACTACACCTACTACTAGCACTCGTAGTAGATGGTCAACTTGAGCTTGGCAACTCCGAAAAAACCCTCAAGGAAAATCGTGAAAGCTTAAGAAAAACAATAGAAAAATATTTTTCTTTTGGTCTCTCCAAAAATATGGAGAAACCCTTTTTCCTTAGATTGATCCTTTAGGTTGAGAAAAGAGCTTGTTTATATAATAACCTAGTACTACTTAAGAAGAGTGATATCCCCGATGTGCGACTAATAATTTTATATAGTCTCTTAAAACAGCTTAAGATTGGAAACCCTCCATTGTGGGACTAATGATTTTTTCATTCATAAAAGAAAACAATAATCTATTTATTTTCTTAAAACCTTAAAATTCATATTTTATGTATATTGTTTTCCAACAATCCCCCACATGAATGAAAAACCTAAGTAAAACATGAAAAACATAAATAGATCTTGGTAAATCATTACCCCAATTCCACGACCCGATCGAACTGACTGAACAACCAGCCAAACCGTGTGTATTGAAATCATACTAGCCATTCCAACGTCCTCTCCCTCACACAAAAGTGTGTTGACCCCAGGGTCATACTATTGATTGCATAAACCATAATAGTATAGAGAGCTTTCATCTTTAGTTTCCCATAGTGGGACTAAAGGTTCCGTTCACCAAAGTGAAAATGAGCCAGTGATCCCTTAGTGACCCAAAGATTTTTAAACCTACCTACAGACATTTATATTTCATACACATTCAAAATTCATAAACATTCCGAAACACGATATAAATATTACATCTTCATTTAGTTTCACCAAAAACTTAAAAAAAAAAATACTAGTCATACTAGATAACCGGTTTTCCACTGGTAGTTCGGTTCGGTTTTGAGCACAAACCAAAACCGAAACCGTTAATATCGGTTATTAATTTTTTTTACCAAAATCCTTCTACTACTAATTGGTTCAGTTCGGTTTCATCCTAATCGGTTCAATCCGGTTTTAGCGGAAAGTCGTTACCATGTACAACCCTAATAATGTTTGATACTAAATATTTATATTTTGTTGATTGGAATGTCTTAAATTTATTTTAAGTGTGCTCTACCGAAAAAAGATTTATTTTAAGTGTGCTCTACCGAAAAAACAATGGGATTCTTTAGTCACTGGGAAATTGCTAGTTTTACCATAATCTCACTTCTAGTTAGCAGATCTTCTATTCTATTCAGTTAAGGCAACTTCCAATTGCTTTCCTACACCATCGGATCCTAGGTGATTAAAAATTCCAATTGGCCCTTCAGTTTTCACAAAAAAAATAACCCAACATACTGGATATGTCACTTCCATAACTCACACATTTAGGAGCAGAGCTCACAATAGCTCAGGTTCACAAAATTTTCCACATTTCCCTGAATATCAAATTACTTGAATAGAGGGAACATACAGGGTTCTATTTCATGGTGAGAAGATAGAATTGATTGAATTTACAAAGCTTCCTTAGTGTGAGAATCCCAAGATCCTAAGATACAAAACTCATACAAAAAGGAAGTCACGACTGAGATGGCTATCAGCAAAATTAATCTGCATCTCAACAGTGTGGATTCGAGGGCTGTCTTGACTTCCTCTAATAACAAACTGTATCGACAGGGACAAAAGACATCAACCAAATTGGGTAGAAATGGTTGACAGAACTTGCTACAGCTTCTTTCCGGAAATTGAAGAAAAAAATAAAAAATTGTTACAACCTGTCTATTTCTCCGACTGTATGTTCAACAATAGACTTTTATTCATCTAAACACCAGGTTCAGTTTTGACCAAGAAACTTCCGGCCTCTTCGTCTGTTACGTCACTGTTCAAGAGAACCAATGTGAGTGAGAAAACGGAAAACGAATAAGAAACAATTAACAATGTACATTGTAAGAAAACTCTTTCTTTGAAGAGTGCTTAGGGTCGAGGGAAAAAAAGAAAACAAACCTGTCTGAAGATTCTGTGTTGCTTATCAGCTTCATATGTTTGGAGGCAAGGAAGTTGCACAAGGACGAGAGGTATTTCTCTGAGCAGAACTTACAAAGATGGTGCAGAAAATCATTGAACTGTTTAGGCTCCTAAAAAACAACGAATGTGTCAGAAATCTCCAGCCAACATACCAGAATCCCCGACGTATCTAAAAAAACTGGAACAGATTAGGTAAATCATGGCATACACTAAAATCATTTTAAGTTCTAACGTCAAAACCAGAAACCAGAAACCAGAAACTGGCTCTTCAGATCAGAACATGACTTAAACACTAGGCATATAAGCATCTTAAAATTTATTTTTTTCAATGACAACCATCTCAAATATAAAGTAACCACAGATATACAATCAGAAAATTTAACCAAAAAATTAAAACTGATGTACCTGCTCAAGAATACAACCCTTGCGAAGTGCAAGCAGACAGTCCACTGCCTTCTGATAGGTATTCCCTTCATAAGAGTTCTCTACCAGGTCAAATATTAGATTTTTCATGTCTTTGATGGCTTTATCGACCCAGTCTGCACGACCTTTACGTGTCATCATGGCCTCAAAATCTTCAATTGGAGTCAAACTCCCAACTTTGTCAACCATTTGTGAAGATTTGTTTTTAAGAGAAAGGACTGCTTGATTACCAACCGCATCTACCACACCCTCCAGTTCATCTTTATGTGAAGTTGAGGGCTTCTCATTCCCTAATCTTCTGGAAGACTTCTTAATCTACATCACGAAACGACTTCTTTCATATGGTAACTTCAAATAGGTCAAGTATATCCAGACAAAAGTCTGTATAAGTGTTTTTACGAATTTTTAAACTATACTAAAAACTACCAAAATATTAAATGAGGGAAGTATTTTACAACCTTCGGATTCTCCTTTAGCTCGAACTGCTTTGAAAATACATCTATGACTTGCATGTTTTGAGAAAGAAGTTCTGGATCATGTTCGGTTATCCGTTTTAGTGTTGTGTCAAGTGGAGGCACGTCTGCATCTGGTTTCTTTAATTTTATTTCAAGAACACGATAAAAACGCTGAAATATGAATAGCCACATAAAATCAGAAGAACAGTGAAGCAGAACTGCCACATAATTAGACACCAGATAAGGCTTTGCAACCGATCCAAAACAATTAGTGCTTGCTGGCTGAATTATTGCAACTAAAACCACGTGAAGGCATGCAAAACCGTCATTAACAGACTCTACTTTAGGAAAGTAGAAAATGTGCATGCAAACGTAGTAGTTAAATAGTCAAGGGTAGGCATTCATGAATCATGACCATCAAATCACAACTACAAGCATGAAATGGTAGCAAAGGAAGAACCTCGAGGACAGGATTAGGTGTAAATTCAGGCCGCAGGGTTTCTTCTTTGCCTGGGGGTGCAAGGTCAAGCATCATAGCCAAATTGTCTGCTGCCTCTTGTTGCTTCTCATTTGGATGCACTGACGAAGGTAAGTTGCTAAACGATGGAAACTGAAACTCTCGAACATCTTCAGCGAATGGAAGTACATTGAAGTAAAACGAGCCTGGCTGCTCAACAAAATTGACAAACATGCTGAATTATTTTAACAATTAAAAGAAAAAAGATGAACATAAATTTATGTGCATAGATCGATGTAAAGATCAAATTTACATATCTTTTAAATACATTATAGCACTTAAGATATTTTCTACGTTTGAAGGGTTGGGTGTTAAAGCCCCAGTGACCATGCTCGCCTGACCTTGTCTCCATACACAACGGAGAATTGCGACCTTACTTATTTCCGTCATTGCTCTTACCAAGGCAGAAACTGCAAGAATGGCCTTCGAGTTGCCAGGTTCAGCAATGAAGATGGAAACATCCTTCATATAATAGTGCCTTGAGGTAAAATATCACATGCATAACCAAGACCAAACAGCAAAAATCAGAAAAACGAATACAAGGTGATGCGATGTTCGAAGAGATCTCACACTTTGGTAATGCAACTTCTTTAGTTTTACTATGAGAATAAGAAATCACTGGTAACCAGATCAAGCAACTAGATGTTACCGCATAATGTTGGAAGCATTTGTAAACCCTAAAAGTTTCACGCTCTTTTCAGGTTTGAACTTGACAGCATCCCATTCGTCAGATGAAATAGGAACCACTTGAGGTCCATAACGATAACCTTTGATCCTTTGTTCTGGGGGTATGACTTTAGTAGGATCTTCAACTCCCTTGTATTCATAATCTACCTTGATTTCATGAGTAGCAAACTTATCTGTAGGAGGTGCTTTATCAGAGTACTTCTTCAGAGTAGGAAACTTCTCTTCAGATGTTTTCTTGTATACCAACACCTGAAGAATAGAGTAAATTGGCATGTCAAAAGGTATAGAAAACATAAACAAACCATAATAATGCAACACAGTTGGCCTCACCTTAATACGGCTGTCACAAACTTATCTGAAATACGGCTGTCACATTTTCTCACCTTAACCTTCATTTTTGGGCTCAGCTCAAGGTCTCCTCTGAATGTTGTTACTGGAGATATGTTTCTAGTTCTAATTGCACCTAACAATGAAGTCGGGCTTTCAACATAAACTGTTTTTGCACTAGCTTTTTTTGAAAAATGAACCAATAGAGAATCATTCTCTTCCATGAAGCCCTTAGCTGCATCCCCACTTGATCTTCCCCGCACGATAATTGATCCAGTTTCATGCCATGAGCATTCATTTGTGCAGCAATGGTGTCGACTTGATCCTCTTTCGTTCCTTCATACGGATCTTTAAGGGGAGATTGCGCATCTGTTATAAGACAAAGGCGCTTCTTTCCTTTGCTGGTTTGACATACCCGCCACAATGGCATCAAGAACTAGACCCAAGTCAAGAAAATCAAGGACTAAAGGGAACCAGATAGGCAAGCTGGTTGTGTGCCTTATCATTTGAGCAATTCAAAAGCGAATTTGCTTCCATGTATTTTAGATATGAAAATCACATAGTTTACGCAGACCAAGTGACTACAGTAATGTTGCTTTAGTAAGCCATGAAATGGCATGTGGAAAAGAAATCCTCATGAAAAAGTATATGTAGATATGAAACTAAAAATAAATAAATCTGGCACGATATATGATGCAGGCCATCATGAAACCTCAAACCTAACCTTGTACTGCACTCATGGTAAACAAATATCTTGTAAGTGTAGCACTTATCAGGAGGCAGAACATTGACTCAAAAGTTAAGCTTTGTCTCGTAATCAGTGGGCAATACTAGGGTCATTTAAAGATGTCACCTCTGTGTTAAACAATGTAGATGACTATACAAACCCAATTAGTAGAGTGTGATGCCTAACGTCTTCATGGGAAAAAGAGCTCATTTCTTCAAAAATGTTTTCTCTAGTTTCTCTCCTCACGGAACTCTTAACTCTCATCTCTCTTTCTCTCTTTCAACCTTCATCAATCATGAAGGAACTATTAACATCTGATCCTAAATCAATCACTCTACCGGAAAACCAATCAGTTAACGAAAGCAAACAATCATTTCTAGATATAAAAAAGAGGAAAACACATGAGACATCAAAACTCGATACCAAACAGCTATGCCAAGCTCACAAATCTGCTGGTAGATTCATCATAGACATCAAGGATGATATCTTTGAAGAAGCCAAGGAGGAAATGAAGTATGCTCTAGTTGGAAGGCTAGACTTTAAGAATCTAAAAATTTTAGAGGTTAAATCTAGCCTCCTAAGCCAATGGAAGTTAAGTGGTGGTCATCATTTCATCCCAATGGTAAAGGGATATTTCACTATCGTTTTGAGCAATGAAGAAGACAAAAGGAAGGTGTGGAGGGATGGCCCCTGGTTCGTGGGTAAGCAAGTGCTCAGAATCCAGGATTACCAACAAAACTTCAATCCTAACAGTCAAAGAACATCAAGAGCATCAGTTTGGGTGCAGCTGCAAAGCCTCCCACTAATCTACTGGACCGAGAAGATATTGATGTCCATTTGCACGGCAGTAGGTACCCCTGTGGCTGTAGACACAAGAACTCTCAAGAAAGAATACGGCTACTTCGCTAGTGTTTTGGTGGATACTGACTTCGCTGAGGAAATACCTAATGAAATCCAAATCAATGCTGGAGGAAAGGCCTTTCTTCAACCCATTCAAATCCCCAAAGTCCCAAAGTATTGCAAGAATTGCAAGACCATTGGCCATACATTTGCTGAGTGCAAGGAAGTCAAACAAATTGGAATGGTCAAGGCTAAGCAAAACGGCGATGGTGATAGCTCTGCCAAGTCCACAGCTCCGAAAGTGACTAATGAAGGACCAACGGGCAAAAAATCAGCCAAGGCAGCAGCTAACAGCGACCATGCAATGACTAATGAATGGCTAACGGGCAAAAAATCAGGCAAGGCAGCAGTTAACAACGACCTTACAGTGACTTCCAAGCTGAATTCTGAGGAAGAAAAGCTAGTTGCAGACCTCAAAAACGCTGCGGATGCTAAATGAAAGCTGATGTTGTTCAGGCGAAAGCGACGTTGCATTGGGAAGAAATCCTCAAAAGGAAGCAACAACTTGAACTGGCCACAAGGGAGAAAAGAAGGAACACACGTGATATGACAGCTGCCCACATACGGGTGGATGTGCCAGAATCCTCCAATGCAGCCAACATTGAACCAAGTAGAGATAGTGACATTACTAAAGATGTAGAGCTGCACGTGAATGGAACAGATGATGGATATATTACCGTTACCCAAAGGAGGAGAGGAAAAAACAAGGCCACCACTGATAAGCAAGGCCCAACAAATTGCGAAAGTAACTCTTTTGAGATACTAGCCCAGCAAACAGAAGAGGAAGAGGAGGAAGTTAACATAGTCTCGGACAATGAGGCCTTGGATGAAACAAATGTGTGGATCGACTGGGCCACAGAACAAGAGCGTGAAGACTTCAGGCAAGCTAAAGCAGAGAAAGCCAAACTAGCCGCAAGGGCAAGGAGGGCTAAACAAAACAACATTCATATAGGGGACAGGGAAGATGCTAGGCAAGCACGAGCTGAAAAAGCCAAGCAAGCAAACAAAGCAGCGCCTAAGAAAGTAATGCAGATAAAGGGAAAGACAGTGCAGGCCACAACTGAAGGTGCCAAAGAGGGGGATCCAGACCTAATGGAAAACCCAAGCGATTCATATACAGAAACAAATGATAAGGTACCAAATGAGGGTAGGGAGGGCCCAATGCCTCCAAATAACGTTATTTAATGCGGGTTCTCTTCTGGAACATCCTTGGTGTGGCTAGATTGAAAGCTAGATCGAGGTTAAGGGAGCTAGTTAGAATAAATAAGCCAGACATCATTGGCATTGCGGAGCCACACCTGCATTGTAGTAGTTCAGTCATTAAAAGCTTAAGATTACATGATATAAGCTATGATTTCATAGAGAATTCAGAGGGCAGTGAGAAGAGTAATATTTGGATTCTTTGGGATAACAACATTAGAAGGCCTAAAGTTCTCAATAGCGAGAAATAAGCGGTAACAATCGATGTGGAAGGGACTTTCATCTCCTTTGTCCATGCTAGTAGCCTTCGAGTTGTGAGAAGAAGTCTTTGGCCGGCAATTATCCTTGGGGACACCACCGTTCCATGACTTGTGATAGGAGATTTCAATTGTGTTCTTAGAATTGATGAAAAGAAGGGGGGACTAGCACCAAGGCATGCTGTGATCTCTGAATTCGGAGATTGGGTCAGCAACAATGGGCTAGGGGAAGCTGATGCTTACGGTGGAAAAATGACATGGTCCAATCAGAGGAAGGGAATTGGCAGAATTGTGGAGAAGATTGACAGAGCCTTCACCAACAATGCATGGCTCATGCGATTTCGCAATTGGAGATATGTGGCTATGAACAGGGATGTCTCGGATCATGCCCATCTTATTGGATTCCCTTTTGAAGTGCAGAGACCTACTAGGGCTCCTTTTTGAGTCCAGAAGATGTGGTTCAATCACGATGGTTTTATGGAGGTTGTCAAGCAAAGCTGGACATCAACCATCCGGGACACTGCGGCTTTCATCTTCTGTAGCAAGCTTAAGAGACTCAAGCAAGCTTTAAAGGAGTCGAACGCGAACGTTTTTGGCAATGTGCAGCTTAGAATCAAGAAGGCAGAGCTAAAGATGGGAATTGTGCAAGCTGAGTCGGATGAAGACCCTCATGATACTAGAAAATTTGAAGAGCTAACTGAAGCTCAAATAGAGTTGGAGAAAGCCAAACTTGATCTTGCGATCATGATGAAGCAAAAAGCTAGAGCTACTTGGATGACGGAGGGAGAAATCAACACTAGTTTCTTCCACAACAGCATTCGAAGACAACGCAGCAACAGTAAAATTTCTAACCTTTTTTCTGATGCAGGTACAAATATGATGGACCCGAGCCAAATCCGTGACCATATTCTTCATTATTACATGGATAAATTCAATGGAAAAGAGAGGACGGCGGACCCTTCTATTTTCAACTATGAGCATGATTCTATTTCTGAAGAAGAGAGTCTTGCAATGGATGTTGTCCCGGACTTGCAAGAAATTAAGATGGCGTCTTTTGATTTAGGAGGAGAGAGTGCTCCAGGTCCTGATGGCTTCTCAGGGATCTTCTACCAAAAATGTTGGGACATCATCGCTGAGGACCTCAATCTCTCGATCCAGACTTGCTGGAAAAGACGGTTCATTCCAAATGGCGCAAATTCTAGCTTGATAATTCTGTTACCAAAGGAGAAGGGAGCGGACAAACTAAAAAACTTTAGGCCTATAGGCTTAAGCAATTTCTTCTTCAAGATCATCACAAAGATAATGGCTAGCAGGCTTGGAAAGATTCTTGATAGACTAATCTCAGAGGAGCAAGTGGCTTTCATGAAAGGGAGAAGTATTCACGAGAACATTAGCCTAGCTTCGGAAATGATCAACGAAATCGAAGTTAAAAGGAAGTTTGGCAATGTAGGATTGAAGCTAGACATTTCGCAGGCTTTTAACACAGTAAGATGGCAATTTATCACTGATGTCTTCAACTTATACGGTTCCTCGGATTGGTGGTGCTCCTGGCTAAGAGTCATCCTAAATTCAGCTCGCATATCAGTCCTCATCAATGGGAACCCAGAAGGCTTCTTCAAAATTAGCCGAGGCTTGAGGCAAGGTGACCCTTTATCCCCTTTGATTTTTATTCTTATTGAAGATGTATTAAGCAGGAATATCTCCAAGTTATTCAAGCAAAAGAAGATGTCTTATATGGTAACAAGGAAGGGGGTTTCTCCGACTCACATTTTCTTCGCCGACGACATCCTTATTTTCTGCAAAGCCAATATGAAGAGCTTACGCAACTTGAAGATTTTGCTAGACAAGTATGAAATTGCATCGGGTCAAGCAGTGAGCACAGCCAAGAGCAAGTTCTACTTTGGTGGAGAAAAACAAGCTAGAAAGAGACGTATAACAATCTACCTAAACTTCCAACATGCCCCATTCCACGATAGATATCTAGGGATCCAGCTAGTGCCTGGATCGGTCAAATACGCTCATGTTAGGCCAGTAGTAGAGAAAATTAAGGATAAACTTGCTGGATGGGTTGGTTCTCTACTCTCCTTCCAGGCAAGATTGGTCCTGGTACGATCAGTCATCTCCAGCTTCGCAATCCATTCTATGGAAGTGTATAAATGGCCTCTCTTGATCATTAAAGACTGTGAAATAGCCATCAGGAACTTCATATGGACAGGAGACTCAACTGTGAGAAGGAAAATGGTGATGGCTTCCGATACTCTCTGCTTCCCTTTGAGGGAAGGAGGTCTAGCTATACCAAGGATGGAGACAATGAACAAAGCAATGCTAATGAAGCTCTGGTGGAATATCAAGAACTCGGATAAGAAATGGGCAAAGTGCTTGAGAGCTAAATTCTTCAAGGTCAATGGAGACCTAATAGATTATGGCTTTAAGTCTTCCATAATGCCTGGAATCAGATGGATCTACAATGAAGTAGAGAGGAATACTAGAAGCGTCATCAGTAATGGGCAGGAAACTTCAATTGTTTGGGCTCCAGAGCAGAAAGGCAACTTCACAGTCCGATCTGCTAGGCTCTTGCTAAGAGATGTCCGCCCATCGAATCAAGCAGCTAAGCTAATATGGAGACCAATAGTGCACCCTTCTCTTGCTGCTCAAGCCTGGAAGGTAACAAATTTTGGGTGATGTGCCACTCTTGATAATATCACCAGCAGATTCAAAATCCCGCTTAGTAATAGATGCGCCATATGCAAGACTGAAGAGGAATCAATGCATCACATTACTTGGAGTTGTGTTTTCGCTAGAAGGGGATGGGAGTGGATTACTGAAATCTTTGAACTGGCTCCAGACCATGATCTTGTCTCCTCTTATGCTAAGTCTTTTGGGAAGAGCAGAATGGTCAGAGACCTATGGATTGTGGCAAACCTGGCCATGAAAGTGGAGCTATGGAAGCTTCGCAACAGGTTGGTCTTCGAAGATGCTAAGCTCAACTGGACTCAGTTCAAGATGCGAGTTTATCAACACATTAACGAAAACTCTATGCGCATGAAGGGGCACATGCACAATTCTTGCTATGACCTTCGCATTCTCAATTATTTCAAGGTGAAATTTCGTTGTGTAAAATTTGCGATTCCAATAGGCTGCACTTAGAGACCTCCGGAGGCAGGCGTGATTCTTTTATGCTGTGATGGTGCTTCTTATGGTAATCCGGGCCAAGCTGGAGCAGGAGTAGTAGCAAGATCTAATAATGGAAGCGTTATGGGAGCCATCTCGGTGGGGCTAGGTCTGGCTTCCAACTATATAGCTGAATTGCAAGCGGTACTTTATGGTCTTGAGTGGGCTCAAAAATGGAACTACTCCAAGGTGCATATCAGATCCGACTCGAGCAGCGCAATCAGTGCCTTCACAGGGGACTCTATTCCTTGGGTATACAAGGCCAGATGGTTAGCAGCCAAGTTAAGGTACTCTTCGGTGAGCTTCGAGCATGCATATCGCGAGATAAACTTTGCAGCAGACACTATGGCTAAGCGAGGATGTCACTTAGACTGTGGCGAAAGAGAAAGCTACTTGGGTAGACCAAGCTTCCTCAAGCTAATTGAAGTACCGGACAAGATGTACTTTCGATTTAGCTAGCTAAAGGGTCACCAAAGGCCCTTTCAGGTGGAGCGGCTAGCTTGCGACATCGGGAAAGGGCCAATGATGCTGCATTGGGTAATCGCGTCAAAGCCAAGTGAAACCTCCTATCTTCATCCAACACTCTCTCCCTATATATATAATATTTGCATTTCAGCAATTTATTATATGTAAGGGAAGATTCATTCATCCACCGCCAAAGGCCATAATGGAAGCTTTCTTGCAAAGGCTTCTCCTTACAGTCCTGAATGAAGCTAGATTTATCATCCATGCGTCAAGGCCAAGCCTTGTGAAGCCTCCCTTCTTTTTCCAACTCTCCCTCCCTATATATATAATTTTTGCATTTCAGCGATTTATTATATGCGAGGGAGAAGTCACTCATCGACTGCCAAAGGCCAAAATGGAAGCTTTCTTGTTGAGCCGTCTCCGTCCAGTCCGGAATGAAGCTTCATTTGTATGCCATGCGTCAAAGCCAAGTCTAGTGAAGCCTACTTCTTTTTCCAACACTCCCTCCCTATATATATAATACTTGCATTTTCGCAAATTATTATTTGAGAGGGAAGAGTCATTCATCGACTGCCAAAGGC
>JAJJMC010031210.1:3810053-3843248 GCA_023531435.1 Papaver californicum | reverse complement strand
CAAATTATTATTTGAGAGGGAAGAGTCATTCATCGACTGCCAAAGGCCAAAATGGTAGCTTTCTTGCGGGTGCTCAGCTTTCTTTTCTAAATTGAAGCTTCTTTCGTCAGTTCAGCCAAGCCTTTCAATGGCAAATTAAAGCTTCTTTTGTCAGCGCAGCGTCAAAGCCAAGGCCGGCGTAGCTTTCCTTTTCTCCCAACACTCCCTCCCTATATATATAATATTTGTATTTTCGTAAATTATTATTTGAGAGGGAAGAGTCAATCATCGACTGCCAAAGGCCAAAAAGGAAGATTTCTTGCCAAGGCCAAGAGAAACTAGCTTATTTTGTTATCATGGTGCGTCAATTTGTAGTTCCTTTGCGCCTTGGTGCCAAATTTGTAGCTGTATTGCTTTTTACATGTATTAGGAGCCTTGATGCTCCATCAATTTTGTAACCGTTCTTTTATTAATACAAATGGGACTTATCCAAAAAAAGATGCCTAACGTCTTCATAGAAAACAACCACTAGAGGCTCATGAATCAGAGGGCTGAGGATTAAACTCCTAATAAGAAGGCTTTTCGTACCAACTTTTTATACAATGAAGGACAAATAACACCTATACATTAAGTTTTAAACATCAATGATTCAAATCATATTGTAGGATACAATCACCAGGAGCTGTTCCCCTGGGCAAACTTTGTAACGCTTTTATTATATCTCCATCAACAACTTTACAATGTCGTAATACCACCATATGCTCATAACCGCCCACTTCATTTGTCAGCTTATTATCAATATCTGAGGATTCCAACAATAACATATTACACATTTATCCACAACTACACAACTAGGAAGACGAAAAAAAATTCCAACTTGAGAAGCTTCAACAAAAAATTTACACCAGAATTACATAAGCAATTGATTAACTGGCGCCAAAAACTTCACAATAGTAATACCTGAACCCCAAGGGTTTATCGTACCATAGGCAGATATAAACGAGCTACTATACCATTAACAAATTTAACAAAATGCCTAGGTTTCTAATGCCTACCACTTCTGACTCAAATCATTCTTACAAGTTCCAAGTACTCTTGATTTCGTAATTCAAGAATCCGAAACATTGGAAAGTTCATGTAATTCGCACAAGTTTGAGCTACACAAAGACTCGAGTCAACCATTCCCATCTAGCATTTCATCAAACAACATAACATTATAGGAACTGAAGAAATTAGAAATTACCATCAGTCGCAAATAGAACAGCACCCGCTTCGTCGTATTTGCTGAAAATTAACTGCAACGAATCAAACAAAACAAATACTTTGAAGCCGATAAATCTCCATAAGAGTAATAGATATTTAACAAATGGGGGTAAAATAAAAAGATGTGCCTTTTTCTGTACAAGCATAGAGCAGATTTTTTCAACCTCTGGAAGAAGTTTGTGCATAGATGGACCAACATCAATCAGTAAAATCAATGCTTCCTGTTGTCAAATAAATCAACAACAAAAATTCAAAATAGGGGTTTTAAAAACTAGGAAGATTTGGAAGGGGTTTTGAAAGGGTTGAAATATGAGTTTCTAGAAAAAAATAGGGAATTTTTGCCTTTTCTTCTTCCCGCCTGGATTTTTGAATGTATATATTAGTCCCTGGTTTCTATAAGATAGGTGAGCCCTTTCCCTTGCAACACAACCAGTCGAGTCGGCCCACTGTCAGGCCCGACTTCGGCAACCCCATTACCATGCAAGGTCTTAAGACCCATATGGCCCGGGGTCGAACTTGGGACCTTTCCCATCGGGAAGGCGATAGGAATATGAATGTATTATACTAGTGGTTCCTTCCCTGGATTTTGTTAGAACTTTGTTCTACGGTTTTGGAATATGGATATCTAAATAGTACTGCAACGCCTTTTAATCACATGTGATATTAATGATGTGTTTCAAATTTTTGATTGTTTACGAGGTAAACTTTTTAAAAAAAAAAATATATATATATATATATATATATATATATATATATATATTGTTTGGGGATAGCCTTGAATCTAGAATCTCAACATCATTGATTAGCGGAATCAATTATTCATATTTAAGTCATGTTGAGAATATTAACCAGAAGGAAAAGTAGAAAAAGAGAGATCACACTGAAAAGCTTTTTCCTACTGAGAATATCAACCAAAAGGAAAAGTGGGTCAAAGTCAGAGAGGTTGACCATCAAAATGATGGAACAATGATATTTTTACCTCTAATGGCAATGATCTATGTGGTTTGATTTTAATTTCAATGGAAACTCTATCTTTAAATGTGAAAAAGGAATTTCACTACTTCAGAATTGCAGTTGGATGAGATTTCAGGTTCATTCTGGTTGGTGTTAGCAACAAAGATAAAAGAGGAGATGGTGGCACTGACCATTAAATGTGATGTGAAATATTCTCTTGATATCATGTTATCGGATATTGATTATGCAAGGAATTAAAGTTGCAGCTCCTTTAGGTGCTGAGTCCGTGGACTCTGTGTAATCACTTTGTAAATACCTTTTCTTCAATATAACCATTCTTATTCAAAAAAATAAAATTATGCGTGAATTTTTTTGAGAATTCCGAAGGAGAAGAATACAGGTTGAGATGGTGAGGTGGATGATTATGTGGATGACCCAAATGCTTAGATGGATGGCCTAGTAAAAGGTGTTATAAACACCTAATTTAGATATCATTTATTTATGCTTTGCTTAGTTAATTCTCTCATATTTGTGTATATTACGCCTGTTTTTTATGTTGTAGGTATTTTGGAGTCATTTGAGGTGATAAAAAAAGAATTTATCTAAAAGGAAAAAATTGTCATTTCATATACAAATGATATTGGCAACTCATAGAAGGATAAGGGGCATTTCTTAGGCATTGCTAAAAGCAGACGCAACTTGGATCGAGGCTGTCAATTAATTAGGATCGGAAATTATTAGGGCTCTTTTTGTGCAGCGCCTTATCTAAGAAACGGTTGCTAAATCATTTTTGTTACACTTTAAGACTATTTTTTACGGAGGAGAGAAGTGGATGATAGAGACTGAAAACCGTGACAAACATGTGGTGTAAAGTTTTGTTTTTTTTTTCTCCTTGAAAATGAAGAAGGTGGGAGAGAAGGAAATTTTTTTCTCCTTGAAAATGAAGAAGATGGGAGAGAAGGAAAACTTAGACGAAGATTCAACTTTCGTCAAAAAAAATTAAAATACAAAAGTTAAATCCTATTTATTTATTTTTTATTAAAAAATATATTTTTATTAAATCTTAATTCTAATCTATTATTTTATTTATATAAAATATTCTTAAACGAAGATTATATTCTCACCTAATATCTTCTTTTCATCGCATTAGAAGTAATAGGTTCCGCCAACATGACAACATTGCCGCCAATTCCATAACAGATAGCCTAAAAGCACATGCTGCCTTGTGGAACCAAAAGCAAGTATTCAACCCCAAAACAAAACCAAATAAAGATGAGTAATAAAAAGAGAGCAGGTTGTGATAAACATGGGAATTGGGGATGACTCATGACTCCCACCCACTCTTTGAAAGTACCGTGCCCCCCTCAGCGCTGTCGTCCTTAAAATATCCACTTTACTAATAAGTACTCCAGTTTTCAACACGAGTCAACCCGACTCATTTTATGGTCAAAAAATAAACACGATACTCTAACTCATCATTCTTAACCGAGTTGGTTACAAAAGTAAAGTCGGAGACAGAGAGGGTGAAAGAAGAACAGAACAGATGGCTTCCATGGTTTCATCCTCTTCACTAAAATCAAGCCATAAAAATTATTCCTACACTCATTTCTACAACAACAACAAAGGGTCTTCACGAATTTCTTACATCATCTTTTCTAATCAAGAAACCAATATTGAACCAAACAAGCAATTGGGTCGTAGGTAAGAATTCTCTTTCTTTACATTCTTTTTGTGATCTTCAATTTCACTCATGGAGAACTAAATTTCATTATTATCTGTTACTGAAGAGAAATCATACTGAGGACAAGTGAGATTGCTGTACTTGGAGCAATCTTCCATTTCAGTGGGAAAAAACCTAACTATTTGGGTGTACAGAAGAATCCACATGCACTAGCACTTTGTCCAGCTACTAATAACTGTATCTCAACTTCTGAAGATGTTAGTGATCTTACTCATTATGCTCCACCATGGTAATTTCTCAAATCTCACATTAACCATGTATTTCTAGTCCTATATTGCTTTTTACTAGTTCACGATGTTTATTAGGAGTTATAATCCTGAAAATGGAAGAGGGAAGAAAAAACCTGTCAGTAGAGAAGAGGCGATGAACGAGCTCATCCAAGTGGTATCTATGAGTTTCCTTCTCATTTGTCTTTTTTTTTTTTAGGTGTAACTAAGAAATTCACATGATCCCATCAAGTAATTCAATGTCCTGTGGAAGTATTCTTGCTTTCCAAGGGCTCGTTTACGCCTATATTGCCACATCCAAACACAGCATGAATGAGTTTAAGAATTGTAGAATGTTAGAGGTACTGAAATGTTGGATGTCAGACATTCTTGCGCACATGATGATTTAGATGAGCTTCAGGTATAACTGAAAGCCTTTCATATCATACTTGCTGATGCAACATCGCCCGAGTAGCTGACACTGCCAAATTATGTGATCAGTACACTGAGAGAACCAAAAAATGTTCACATTACTGTTATAGGATCATGTCAAGCTTGGGACTTTTGACAACAAAGCTGGTTAAGCACCCCAGCTTAGGTCTTCTAAGCAAATGACCACAGGAGCTTGAGACTGGAAACAACTGAAGAGTAACCAAGGTGTCACTTGTGCAGATAAAATCGAAGAAACCAGACAACTTTACACCAAAGATCATGGAGAAGAAAGATAATTATATACGCGTCGAGTATGAGAGTCCAATCATGGGGGTACAATATTCTTTTAATTTCAAACTCTTTTTTTTACTGAATTTCTGTCTGATGAATAATGGCAAGCTGCATATTTTACAGTTTGTTGATGATGTGGAGTTTTGGTTATATTTTACAGTTTGTTGATGATGTGGAGTTTTGGTTCCCACCTGGCAAGAACTCAACAGTTGAATACCGATCTGCTTCTCGGTTCGGAAACTTTGATTTCGAAGTTAACAAGAAAAGAATCAAGGTAAACACAAGGCCAAAAACCATTTTCTCTCCTAGTTTACAAGGATTCTGAATTTTACTTTGGTGAAGTCATCAAGCAATATATGGAATTTTCTAACACTGTTTTATTGTATCAGGCACTTAGGGTGGAATTGGAGAAGAAAGGATGGGCATCTGTGGGAACCTTCTAAGAAATTCTACTTCCAACGGCAGCAGTGAAAATTACATTTCTCAGGGACACATGGAATTCTCAACATCATTGTTTCTAGGAAAAGTCATTTGGCTATCAGTTGTATTACTGCCATAAACATGCACCAAAAATTATTCAAACAATTAAAATAAAAAAAATTATATTCTTTTTTGGTATATTTGACATGCTGGGGATGGTGAATGATGTTGGATTAGGCAAACCCAAGCTGCAACTTATGGGTCTGAGCAAGAAAAATAAAATGGATGGACATCTCATAAGACAACCTCAAAAGGAATTCCTTAGATATAAATATGCAAGCAACAAAATCCAATACAAATGCAACTCTTAAACTCTGTTTCTAGGAAGACATACTGTCTAGGACAGCCTTTCCCATAACACTAATAAAAGAGCTGGAAGTTCAGCAGAAATTTGTTACTTTGAAAAGATAATCTATGGCAGTTGATCGAGCAGTTACAGAAACTGCCAAAACAGTCCAATCACAGCAGTTTCTTGTGCTCCAGATTCCACAACAAAAGGAACAGCAGCAGGGCAAACAAACTAATCTTTCCTGAGCTCAACGTACTCAGTTCTGGTACCAGCTGCATTTACGATCATTATTTCAACCCTGTCACCCTGTACACCATAAATGTTAAACATGAGGAGAAAAGTAAGGAAAGCAGACTATGGAACACATTTACTGCACGTGCTCTTGATGTGTCTTCTACTAACTAATATGTTTGTGATCAAATTGGTCTAGAAAGCAGAGGATCCTATATGTTCCCCAGAGTCGTTCATTTTGCTCGTATTTGTTCACCAAGAAACTAGTTAACCAACTCATTTCAGCTCAATGATTTTCTTCATGCCAGAATTCAACAAACTGGAACTTCCAAGTTCCAACGTATATAATGTCTAAAGCTATACAAGTACCTGACACTTTAATCTTCATAGGGGTTGATTTCACATTCTATCGATAAGTTATGAACATGAAAGTTAGTGTTTTGTGACAAATATGATTTCTAGCAACAACCCTAGACTAGGTTTTAAGAGTTCAGTCAGGAATATGAAGAATACAAAGCAAGTGAAAACTTACAGTGTAGATATCTCTTTCAGTGGCAGATGCAAAAACATCTTTAACCAAATCAATTGCTTCTGTTTCTGATAATGGAGTCACAGCATCCTGAACATTTAGGTCATATTTTAGTTTTTCAATTATACAATATAAAAAACTGAAACTGAAACCCATAATGTGAACCAATGACATACCTGGGCAGGTAACAAGAGAGGGCTGGGAGACTTCAGTTGATTATCCAAAACAGGCATGATAAGAGTAGAACCAGAACCTTGGGCGCTGAACCCAACCCTCTCATAGGACCCTACGGCATCATAAGTGTAAACGCAACCCTTTCCTGAAAATTCATTTGAAAGAAGTTTAGAATTGTATAGGAAGTACTTAGGAATGAGGATGTCAAAACTCAGGTTCCAGCTGATACCCCCCTCACCTTCATTATCAAGGCCACCTAAGACGTTGAAAGCATAGTAAGGAAAGAAACGTTTGTAGTAGAGGGTATTGGAGAGCAGCTGCCCCATGGCAGGGCAGCTCACCTGCTTCCCATGTTGGTGCTGATAGATCTGAACCAAGAAGATATAGATGAAGCAGAAATTATATATATACACTATACACAAGAACAATCAATCTCAGAAAAAACTACATGTCATTGGTAAAGTCTTTAAGTGCTTAGTTTTGAGTACACTGAAATATGGTCTAGATTATTAAAACTTAGGTAATTGTAGTAATCATAATAACAAAGCCATAAATAACATACCAGAGTTGAAGCATACAGCATAGAAGGACACGTCGTAACTCATAATAACATAGCCATACATACAATTTCATAATTTATGTTTGAAAAGATCGACTTTGGTGACAGACTGAAAGTCCATTTTCAATACTGACTTCTTTTTTTCGATAAGTGGGACATTTTTCTCAATGTAACCCATGTCATAACAAAACAAATATGCAGAATTTAGTGAAGAAAATCACCATGTACTTCTTTTAATCAGTAAATATATTTGGATATCATTAACTCTCTAAATCAAAAACACAATGGACACTACTTACAGTTGACTAATTGGAAGGTCATATCCATTGGTCAGTAAAAGAACAGGTATGACCTCAGCTTTTGTAAATTCCTTACCATATCCAGAATGGTTTCTAATAGTTTAAAGACAAACAACTCTACCAGCCCTATCTGTAAACCCATACAGCAAATACTTACAGAATTGGGTTGAAAAATGTTCAGGAATAAAAAATGGAAACCAGGTGAATGAATTGAATTTCTAGAGAAGCCAAATCTAGTTGTCTAATCAGCGTATTACTATCTATGCGAGTAACATAATGAAGAGTGTCACCAATACCTGCTAACTAAAGCCAATAACCAAAACTTAAGGTAACCTGTCTAGCAGGGTCCAGGAACATTTATGATTTGAGAACATAAGAGTGAACCAATGAAAGAGGAACACACTGCAACGCATTCATAATCTTTCTGCATTGACCATGTAACAAATATTTATGATTGCCTATGAGGGTACTTCCTAACTCAATAACTCAACAAAACCTTTATTAATAACAGAAACAAAGAAATACCATAACCAATAAAAATAACAAACACTTTCACTGAAAGTTAAGAGTTACAACTAACCAAGTGCTTTGCAGACAAGGCTTTCTGCAGAGCTTTCACATCTGCCTGAAATCCCCCTGATGCCATTATACATTTATCCGCCCTACAATTTCACCATAATTTAACAAGTTCAGCTACAATACCCAACCCATCTCTAATTGAGTTCCAACAAAAACAAGATATTTGATTTATCAAAATTGCCCTAAATTAAAAAAAAAAAGTGTTTCTCAACTAGGATTTAGACCATGAAATAACAAGTAAACAAAATTAGGGCTAAATTTTACCATAAACGAAAACTAGGGTTTATAAAAAAACACAGAGTGAAGTAGCATACAATTTGCAAAGTTTGGAGTAATCTCGTGTAAGAATACTGTAACCAGTTGACATCCTGGTATCTGCTGCAATGACACAGTAATCTGCTCCTGCGATCGCAACACAAGTTCTGCAATAACATCCGAAAAGACAACAATCAGAAATCAGAACTAAGTGAGGTCTGTAAAATTACAGAAAGAAGTGAGATTGAGATGAAGAACTAACCCTCCATTCATGTCATAAGGATCAAATCGCTGTTGTTTGTGAGCCATAGCTAGATCGAGAGTACAGAGAGAGAAGGTGAAGAAGAACTAGGGCAGGACTTGGGTTTTTGATTTTGTGTTTTGGGGGAGCTTTTGTTTTTAGTTTTGTTCTGGGCTTTTTCTTTTAACTCAACAAAACTTGTCTCGTTTTCATTATGGAGCGACAGTGCAGGATTTAATATCTGTTTATGCAGAATTTCGAGGAGTGACTTGACACATAAGTAGATGATATGGCATCATATTGACCGTCAATCTGGATGACCAAAACACAATATCATACGGAGTCAGATTTTAGTGAGTCAGCCCATAAAGACTTGCACCATGTTTTTTTTCTTCTTTCTATTGATATAAGTCGTACTTAGATCACCTGATTTATCATCCAGATTAAAAAACCCTTATTTTAACTATTTTTATTAATGCCTAATTTATTCATGATAAGTTAGTGTTAATTAATTTAAATGTTAGTTAAAATTAGTTAGTGATTTAAATTTGGATTATAGTTTGTGTAATACCCCGATTCGGTAGGTAGGATTCGTCGAATGGAATATGGTTAATGGTTTGTCCTTTCCTAACATCAAGGTCTTTTTATCAGTTGGCTCCAGAGTTGGCAAAAATCTCTGCAGTTAAGCGTGCTCGGGCTGGAGTAATCCTGGGATGGGTGACCTCTCAGGAAGCTGTTGCTGGATGACCGT
This sequence comes from Papaver californicum, assembly GCA_023531435.1. Taxonomy (NCBI): domain Eukaryota; kingdom Viridiplantae; phylum Streptophyta; class Magnoliopsida; order Ranunculales; family Papaveraceae; genus Papaver; species Papaver californicum. The sequence goes on along the minus strand of JAJJMC010031210.1, from coordinate 3,833,995 downwards.
AGCGGTGCCCATAGAAAATCCCACACTGCCAGATGACCGCAGTGGCTAAGTGGGGACAATATTGGTAGAGGGTCTGGTCATTACAAATGATATCAGAGCCGACGAAGGGTCACCTGCCGAGGGTGAGAGAGTACGCTGGACGGGGTGTGCCAGGTACTGGTCTCATGGGTGGCAACGGACGTCGGAGATTTGGGTCTGTATATTCCGGAGCCGAGGACGGCTCCAATTTAAGCTTGTGGTATTGTAATACACCGATTCGGAAGGTAGGGTTCGCCAGATGGAATATAGGTAATGATTTGTCCTTCTTTAACACCGAGGCCTTTTCAGCACAGTTGGCTCCAGAGTTGGTAAAAATCTCTGCAGTTAAGCATGATCGGGCGGGAGTAATCCAGGGATGGGTGACCTCTCGGGAAGCTGTTGTTGGATGACCGTAGCGGTTCCCATAGAAAATCCCACACTGCCGGATGACCGCAGTGGCTAAGTGGGGACAATATCGGTGGAGGGTCTGGTCATTACAGTTAGTGTTAGATGGTAAGAATTAGAGTAGAGTTTTTTTTTAAGCCTGAAGAAGAAGAAGAAGAAGAAGTTAAGGAAAACTAGGGTTTTGTGATTTTGATAGCAAAGATGAAATTTGATTGTGTCGACGTATATTCTAATGGTGAAGAAGAAGTGAGTGCATCTACATATCGTCGATCAGATTATCGTGCTTTCGATCCTACTGATTTGGGATATTTGTTATATGAAAAAGAACGTGTTAACCAAAGCATAATTGAGGATTTTAATCAAGCAAATGAAGAATCAAACCAGAGAAATGAAGATTGTAATGCTTCCGACTGTCAGGTTTACGTGCTAAGGATCTCCAAACATGTATTTGGAGCTTATAATCGCCAAAAAGTAGATTTAAAAAAAAAAAATTGAGTTTTTTTTTTTCTAGCCTACGTATTACCCAGTTACGATGGCACTACAATCGTCGATTCCACCTCTTCTAACAAATTATGAACCACAGTCGGCGGATAGGGTGATGAACAACAACCGATTGTGGTTAAAATTTGGGGGAATTAATAGGTGAAAAAATTGTCTTTTATGGACATCCATATTGCCCGATTATATCACTTGGAGATTTTTTTTCAAAAAACACCAAGTATACAATCGACTGACATATATTGCTCTATGAGCCAATTGTAATCGAAAAAATGGTCAGAAAAACTTCGTTTTGTTGAATGCTAGAATCGGCACATCAGTCACTTCACGTGTGTCAATTCCAACACTTAGTGATTTTTTCCCAAAAACAAGACCAGGTGGAATCGTTAGATAAATATGTATCTAAACCTAAGAATCGGTCGACACGATTGTTTCGTATCCACATATTGTGTTGGCCTAAAATTTTGGTCTATATTATAGATTGTTCAAACGATCGACGTCGACCAAACTAAACCAGTGTCTCCGGTGGGGCCTGATACTTCTTCCCACTACTACATTGATTTGGTTTGGGGAAACAAGGACGACGCAAAGCAATTTGTGGACAAAGACATGGAGATCATATGCACATTAGTCTTAGGCCGTCGTTCGAGACATGATCGCTTAGAAATTGTTTACGAAAGAAGTGACAAAACTAAAAGTCACAGAGCAAAGGACAAATCATATGTACGAAGAGGACGTCGAGCGTCTACATCAGTAAGTCAAATAAGCATGATCGCCCATTTAACATTATAGTGCATAGACTGAATGGTGTATATAAGCTTTCTAAAGTGGATAATGGTTGTCATAATCATTGTTTATGCCAAAATTCCCATTGACATGAAAAACCAATAAGTTGATAAGATACAGAAAATAGAAAGATTTTATCTAACATTTTGGTACACAGAATCCTCTTCAAAATCTATTATTGAGAAAGGTTCCAATTAACCATTTATTTACAAATCAAACATTTGATCAAATTACAATTTCTAATTTATCATCTTTTTCAGTATCGAAGATGAATCATCATAATGAAACTTTTAAATAGTATCATACACAATGAATACATACCTAATGATCTTTTGATTTCTTCTTTAATTACTCTTCCTTAGCCTTTTCTTCTTTCAATTTTCCGACCCCCTCTCTGTTGAATGCTCTCTTCTATTTATAGATTATCTAATGGGTCCCTCTTGTCCCGATACCTTCTTTCGTTCTCCTTATTATCTTTGGATCGGGATGATTGTATGGTTGACAGGTCATGCTCTTTACTTTTTGGTCCGTTACCTTGTATGATTAACACATACTCTTCATTCTTTGAGAATCATCTTTGTCCCGATCACATGTGTCAACCATGTGGTTAAAAGTAATTATTGCCTTTACTTTCCCGTTCCAGATTCATTATTACTCTTACTTTCCCGTTCCACATTCATTATTACTCTTACTTTCCCGTTCCACGTTCATCATTACTCCTACTTTCCCGTTCAATAAGCATTTAATGCTATTTGTTTCGATCAGTGTGATACTACTTTCCCGATCTTATGTGTCAAACATGCAGGAATTTACTCAGTCTTTCACATCTGTCCTTTTTCGATCCTTTCATACGGCTTTGATTGTGTGCTTCTCGTTCTTCTTAGAACCACTGACTCCTTCTTTAATCGTTTTACACGTGTCGTCCTCCTTTTATTTGCCAACAACTTGCCCCCTTCTTCTTCTTTTTCCAAAAACTTTTAACGGTCGATCCAAGGATTTGAAAAAAGCAGAAGAACAATTACTACCTTCCGCTTTACCATTACTTCTTTTAAACACGTTATGCGAACTTTTCGCAGGCAATAACTTCTTATTATCACGTTTGTGTCAGTTACCTTTTTTCGAGGATCAAATCTTTGCCTTGATTAACACCATTTCAAATTGTGACGGTTTCTATTCTTTTCTTTAAATACGATGCAGTCTTTTCCAGTTTTGTCTTTACCTCTTAAAGTTGATGTTCTTTATCTTCCTTGAAATTTTCAAATACTTTCGTTCTCCCAACTGTTCAGGAGCTTTAAGCATCAATCACATTTATTTTACCTTTGATCAAGTAATTGTTTATCTTCTTTCTCCAGGTATGTTGAGGATTTTAACCTCCAGTATCTTACTTTAATATTTAACCATGATTAGCTTTTAACAGATATGATTGAACTGATAATTTTTTTTGATTGTTATGATTGTTTCTTTATGATCTATGATGATTCCTTCACACATTGATCCTTTGAAATTTTCTTTTTGGATAAAACGTTGTGATCACCAAGAAACCGGAAGATCTTCAAGAGTTCCTTCTTCCAGATATGCTGTGTCTCGGTCTGTTCGTAACCCAACTCCTGATACTTTTATAACCGCTAATCCTTCCCCAAGAAATAAGCGGGCTCATGCCACTTATAGTTATCGGTCGATGAATATTGAAGATTTTAAGAGAAGACATGCTCTTGACGAATTAAAGTCTCATTCTATGACAAAAATAATGACGTACTAACTTTAGGAGCGATTCAAAGCTTTAACTATTCTCCCCATAGTTTATTAATTTCTGTTGGTGCTTTAGAGGCCGGACTTCGCCTCCCATTATATGAAGAAGAAAATCCTTTCCAATTCAAAGTTCTTGCATCTCGTGGTGATTCTCCTCATGGACTAGCTCGATCCATTACTCAATACAATAGAAATTGGTGGCGTATCCTTGATGAGTGTAGCCTCCGAAGTGAAGGGCGAAGTAATCTTACTTGCTACGTTCCAGATTTTACAGAACGTGACAGTTATACAGTTGAAAATTTTCATACTACATACGGAGATTGTGTTAGTAACAGGAATTTTGTGAAGTGAAGTGTTAGCCCTGTTCGCAAGTGTCTTTCGGGATTTCCCTTATTACACGAGGTTGGCGATCCAAAAATCAAGTTTATTCCACATGCCAAAATTGATTTTCCCACAAAAGAAAGAATTCGTCAAGATCATAACTATAAGTGGTATCGCACTCCAATTATAATTGAAGGTCCTTGGATTTTTGGTAACATCTCCAAAGATGAAATTCAAAGGATTCGTAGAAATTTCCCAAGCTATTGTCCTTGGCGGTTAAATTTCGACGACTTCAAGTTTGATTATAAGGTTCGTACTTTTCTTTCTTTTAGAATTGTCCCGAACTGTTTTTTTCTTCTTACGGGACAAATGTTTGTGCTTCAGGTTGAACCCGATTCTGAACTTCAAACCGATGTTCCTCCTCCTCGCCCAAGCCTTGGTATTCAGATCGTTGAAGGTAGGCAAAGAGTTGAGGAAGAAGTTATTGAAGGTAAGGGGAAACGAAAATTGGTTTTCCCTGAGAAGAAGAAAAAGAAACCAAGAAGACCGTTGTACCCTTCTGAAGTAGAAGAAGGGGAGATTAGAGATTGCTTTGTTGAAGGGAATAGCAGTTCCGCTCTTATCGTAGCTGCGGGACAGGACGTTGAAGGTTCGGTCCAAGCAGAAGTTTCGGGACATCACGTCATCATCAATGTTGTTCCTGTTAGCGTGGGGGAGCCAATTATTTCTTCGGACCAGCCTTCAATAGCGCAATCTATTTCTGAAGCTGTTCCTACTACTGCTGCTCCTACCGGCTTCTATGATTCCTTTTCTCCCCTTCCTTATACCTTTGACATAGAGCCAATCGCTTCAAGTAGTGGTACAATGACAGTTTTTACTGGATTACCTCAAGAAGAAGCAGATGATATTGCTGTTGAAGAAGAAAATATTGATGAAGTGAATGAAGCTGTTACCGTTGAAGAAAATACTGAAAAAGAAAATGTTGTTGTTGATGTTGTTGTAGAAGAAAAGAGAAATAAAGTTTCTGAAGAAGCGAATGTTGAAAACATAGCTCCTAGTACTTCAGTTACAGATGTCCCTAATGTCCCGAGCCTCCTTGTGGAAGAAAATGCTTCTGGAGTCATTCATGAATCAAATGCACCCATCGGGACATTGGTTCATTCTGCCACTAATGCTGATAGAGCCGATGTTGACATGCCTGACGCTGAACCTTCTACTCAAAGGTCCTTCTCTGAAGTGAATGAAAGAATCACTCTTGATGGTGATGAAGACGAAGCTTTCCAGTGGTTTCTTTCTAAAGGATTTCTGAATACTTCCGTATGTCACGATCCATTAAAATCTGATATTTCTTCAATGGCTAGGCTGCGGACTTCATTTGGTGTTGTTCCACTGGGGGATGCTCGGGACGCTTGGTTCGAAAGCGAGTGTTACGATCAATCGTTCCCACTTAATATTCCTTCTTCTTTAAATGAAGTTCTGACTATTGCAGAGGGTCCATCATATTCTTTTCCGCAGCAAGATCTTGCTCAGCTTAAATATGGTACCGATTGCCTATTCGCTGCGTACAAGTTTTATAAAGCTCGGGCCACAATGATGGAGCTGATGTTCAAGAACGAAGCAGCGAGGGTGAAGCGCGGAAATGATGATTTGCAGCAAGAAATTGAAAATCTCAAGCAGCAAAACAACTATCTTCAACAACAGCAACAACAACAACAACAACAACAACAACAACAACAACAACAACAACTTCAAAATTTTGAGGATCAAAATCAAAGGCTTCAAAGTCAGAATCAAGGTTCGTTCCTTGCCCCTTAGTTCGTACTTATTTTGGGTTCTTACCTCTATAGGTTCGTACCATTTTTTTTAATTTTTTTTTTTGAAGTTTTGAAATTCATTTATGGGATCAGTGGGAGACTTGGAATACCTATTTAGGTTCCAGCGTAGGATGACTCAGTTGAACAATCACGCAAGAGAAGTAAATATGGAAATGGAATTGGTTAAAGGGAAATTAGCACAGTTGTCCGATAGTATTGAGTTGAATACTTGGAGACGTAATAGAGCTGAATCAAAATATCAGGTAGCTTTGAAAACTTTAACCCTTAAAGAAGCAGAGTTTAAGTCTGTAGCTAGAGGTATATGCTTGAGTTATGTGCTTGTTTTGTTGAGGGTATTATATGGTTTATCTGATACTTATTCTGGTTTTCAGGGCTAGAAAAGAAGGTCAACGAAGCTAATGCACGAGCAACAATAGCAAGAGCTGAACTCAATATTGCAAATAACACAATAACAAATATTACTGAAGAGTTGAAGACTTCGGAAAAGAACGTAGCTCTGAGTGTAATAAAACTTCGGGATTTGCAATCTTGTTTGAATGCTGAAACTTCTAAACGCGAAGCTCGTGAACAGGAAATTGTAAAAGTGCAATCAAAATCTGAGGAGCTATTAAAGAATTAAATGCTGAAAAAGATCAAAGATCCAGCTTGGGTAAACAAGTAGAAAAATATCACCAAAAGATTAAAGATCTTCAATCAGAAATTGATTACGGGCGTGCTTATACAAGTTGGGTGAGACAAGATGCCAAGGAAAAAATTGCAATGTCATTTAATGCTGCCTTTGATCGTGCTCAAGCCGATCCTTCTGTATTGAATGGTCGCGCTACTGTCCCGGAAGTTCCTCCTCAACCGTCCCGACGCACCAATTCTGAAGCCTAGTTGTACTGGTTCTTTGCTCTAGTGCTCGTAGCTTCATCTTTTGATATTCTTTTCTTATGTCCCGATCCTTTTGTATCTTGAATTTTGACATATTTTAGTTGGAAACTTCATTTTGTTATTTTCTTCTATTATGCTTGGATATGCTTTTAATATTTGTTCCTGCATAAGAGATAACATTTACAAAATCTTTAGGTTAATCATATTTTTTCATGAGTACTATGGATCGAAGTATATATACCTCAAAACATGTAATTCGAGATCCCACACATAAGAAACAAACCCGGGCCAGGGGTAAGATACAGGGTTGGTCCCGAACTTACTTTGAAAATGATAACCATAAAGTAGGTATTCCTTCTTTATTAGAATCTCACAATTATTAAAATTCTATAATGACATTTACCTTTTTGTTGATATTACGATTGTATCGCTAATCGTAAGCGCTTTCCAGAATGTGATGTTCCTGGAGTAATTGAATCTTGATTATGTCGCCAATCGTAGCGTTTTCCAGAATAAGATGTTCCTGGATTTGAATTTTGATTATGTCGCCAATCGTAGCGTTTTCCAGAATATGATGTTCCTGGAATATTCTTATTTTAAGTATAACTTCATAAAGAATTTTATTATTAGATAAAGTATTGAATAAAAACTTTTATACCTGTATTGGCCACCATAGGTGTGCTATTAATCATGGATGATAAAGTTTTGAGTATTGTGCGTTCCATGGATGTTGTAAGATTTCTCCTTGCATATTCCGAATATAGTATGATCCTTGTCCCGCTGATGCTTGTATTATGTACGGACCATCCCAGGTTGGTGCGAACTTCCCTGCACTTTTGTCCCGATGGTATTCCGTGATTTGTCGTAAAACATATTGTCCTTGGACAAAGTTTCGTGACTTGACCTTTTTGTGGTAATCCCGTGCCAACCTTCTTTGATAATTTTCCATTTTCTGGAGTGCCACCTCTCTTTTCTTCCAAATCATCCAATTTTTGTAACATTAAATCTGAATTTAGATTTTTCTCCCATGCTTCTGTTCTAGTTGTAGGTAGAATGACTTATGTCGGTATAACTGCTTCTGTCCCGTAGGTAAGAAGGAATGGTGACTCTCCAGTGGATTCTTTTCTTGTGGTACGATACGCCCATAATGTGTTATGCAATTGTTCACACCATTGTTTGTAATGTCCATCCAATGTTTTCTTCAAATTTGTTGTTATTGTTTTATTTGTGGATTCAGCTTGTCCATTACTTTGGGGATAAAATGGTGTGGATTTGTGTTTCTGAATGTTATATGCTTCAAATAGCATATAAATGTTCTTTCCTTGAAATTGTTGTTTATTATCAGAAACTATGGTTGCTGGAATCCCAAATTTACAGATGATATTTTCAAATAAGAATGTGAACACATCGGTGTCTCTGATCCGAGCTAATGATTTGTGTTTCTGAATGTTATATCCGAGCTAATTCTTTTTCTACTGGATCGTGATACTCCGGTGTAACCTTTCGTATCTGTTGTCGAAAGGGTATAGCATCGGGACGTATTTGTGATTCATGTTGTACAATATTTGGATCTATCTCGGGCATGTCTTCCATCTTCCATGCAAATATATCTATAAAATCACGAAGTAGCTTGATTAAACTTTGTTCCATGTCTTCTTTCATCAATGTTCCAATTCGCACTTGTTTGGGCAATTCTGTAGTTCCAATATTTATAATTTTAGTTTTTTCTACAGGAGTGAAAATTGGTTTAGGATTTCCGATCGAAGTTGAAGCTCCCTTTAATTGCTATGAGGATCCTTCGAATTGCCAATTTGTTGAATTTTCTTGATTCTTACTGTGTTCTCCTAAGTCATTTGTTGCTTTTTGTTCGATGTTTCTTTTCAAGTATTGATTTATCTCCTCTTCCTTTGCTTTGATTTTGCGGTCTTTCTTCCTTTCCCGATGTTGTTGTTCCCGTTCTTCATTCATTCTTACTTCTGCTATTATACAAAACTTTGCATCATCTTGATATCCCTTGATATCCATTTCTCCTTGCGGTGTTGGGAACCGCAAGTATTAATGATAAGTTGAAATTACACCTTTCAGCTGGTGTACCCATCGTCTCCCGATTATTGCATTGTACGGTGATGGAGCATCCACCACGCTGAATCTTGTTAAGATGTTAATTGGTCCAGCAGATACTTCCAGATCAATATCCCCTTCGGGTCTCGAAGCCATTCCATTGAACTTATAAATAACATATCGGGACGGGATTAACTGATCTTTTTTTAGTCCCATTTTGCAAAATGTGTCAAGAAACAACACATTTAAAGAACCGCCCCCATCCAAAAGAATTTTTCTAACGTTCCACCCTGACATGAGTAATGTAAGAACCAAAGGATCATTATGCATCTCAATTTCTTGATTTACTTCCTGTGCCGAGAAAGTTAAAGGGGATGCCATCCAGTCTTCCCAAGCTTCCGTCATCCTTCCTGATACTTTAAAATTTTCATGGTCCCGAATCCTCTTGCATAACTTTTTATTGATTGCAGCGTTCATATCTGTATCTCTTTCTTCTGAAAATGATATCATATTAATGGTGTGTTCGTTATACGGGATATGCACTGCGTTGCCTTTGTCTGGTCTTGCTATTAGTTCGGGCCTTTGAATAAATTCTTTCAACTCTCAATCATTTTTTGTACCAGTATAATAAAATTCCTGCAATTATCTGTTGTGTGCCCTTTATAACAGTGGTGCTCACAATAATCTTTCGAACGTTGTGTGAACTCAGGCTGTTTGCCTTTTGATGGTGCCCACTGAAAATCTGGTTTATTTTTTATGATTTCGAATAATTCAGAATATGATATATTGAGTTTTGTGAACACTCTTTCTTGAAATCGCTGAACAAAATTTTTGTTATCCCCTTGCCGTGGGCGCTTTGATTCCCTTGGTTCAGATTTATGAGGGATTTTTTTTTTTGTTCTGGTGATACTTCGATTGAATTTGTCCTTTTTATGTTTCTTTGATTTCGTGAATTACTTCTCGGACCTTGTTCTTGCACATCTTGCAGTCTTGCACATGTTTCTATTATTTCCCTGAGTTGTCCCTCGGTTTTGGGATTGCTACGATGAATTTCAATAAAAAGTTGACATCTCCGATCAGCGATTCCCCACTTATAATGATTGATCGCTGTACTTGAATCTACATCTCCAATTGCTTGACAAATTGTATGCCATCGGGTCGTATATGACCGATTCGTCTCTTCTGGCCATGATGTAAGGGAATATAATCTGTCCACTCCCGAATCAACGGGCTTGTTGTACATGTATGACTCGAGAAATTTCCTCACTAATTGTGAATAACATTGAATGGAACTTTCTGGCAATCTGTCATACCATAATAATGCTGAACCTTTCAAACTTGATGGTAAGCATCGGCACATTACTGCTTCGTGTCCGTCCCATCGTGACATCACTCGATTATAATATTTTAAATGTGAGGTCGGGTCCTTCGTATCATCATAACATTCAAATACAGGGATACTGTATTCTCTTGGCAATGGAACACATGTCAACTGTTGAGGCAGCGGTGTCCGTTTGGCTTCTTTCAGCACCTCTTCAATTCTTCCTCCCTCTTTATTTTTTAATCCTTTTATCTCTCATTTCATTTGCTCCATAGCTTCAATACATTTTTGCCATTGTGCACGTTGAATTTCTTGATTTTCCCGTTGCCTCCTAGCCCGTGATGATGATCCTACTAACACCATTCTCTGATCTTGATTTTCCTTTTCATTTTTGGGTGCACGCCTTCCAGAAATTACTTCTTGACTTCGTGACCCTGTTGCAGCTAGTCTTTCCTCACGTTGAATCGTATTTTTCAAAGCTTGATTTTCTCTGGTTAATATTTCGATTCGATTATTACTAGCCCTTTGTTCTCTTCTTCTTTCATTCATTTCTTCCATCAGATTTTGAAGATGATTTACTTCATTTCGTGAATTCTCATGATGTGACGACTAATTTTGAATAATGGTATTTGGTGTTAATTCATGAATAAGTGTATGATTTCCTACATCACTTTGTTGTTGTTCTGGCTCACTCTCTTCTTCCCTTTGTCTGTAACTTTGTCTGTCGTTACTGTCTTGATTTCCAGATCCTGCTTCTTGAGACATATTTCTTCTGGATTCTTTGTTTCTTGATTATTTCTTTTTTCTCTTGAATTCTAATGATCTTTTAAAAGTTAGTCATATAATTTCTTAACAGATCATTTAATAAAGAAAGTGATAGACACTAGTTTTCTGACCTTCTAAAAATCTATCTATACTTTTAGTAAAATAATTTGTATCATCTACCATGAATCTTTTAAAATGCATATAAAAGGAAATCAAACATTTAAAGAGATCTATTCAGACTTAAAGCTTTTTCTTTTCAACGACACACAATTTCCCTTTTGCATATCACATAAAGGTTATTATGCAAAAGAAATCACTTGTTAGCTAAGGTTAAATTAAGCCAGAATGTTGCATAGAACTATCAAATTCTTTATATTAAATTTTTTTACTTTTGAAATACAATATAACAGAAAAATCCATTTTTCATGAACAGGTAGGATAAATCCTTTAACCCATTCCCTGTTTCTAGCGCCAAATTTTTTATGCCAAAATTCCCATTGACATGAACAACCAATAAGTTGATAAGATACAGAAAATAGAAAGATTTTATCATACATTTTGATACGAATCCTCTTTAAAATCTATTAATGAGAAAGGTTCCAATTAACCATTTTTTTGCAAATCAAACATTTGATCAAATTACAATTTCTAATTTATCATCTTTTTTAGTATCGAAGATGAATCATCATAATGAAACTTTTAAATAGTATCTTACACAATGAATACATACCTAATGATCTTTTGCTTTCTTCTCTAATTACTCTTCCTTAGCTTCTTCTTCTTTCAATTTTCCGACCCCCTCTCTGTTGAATGCTCTCTTCTATTTATAGATTATCTAATGGGTCCCTCTTGTCCCGATACCTTCTTTCGTTCTCCTTATTATCTTTGGATCGGGATGATTGTATGGTTGACAGGTCATGCTCTTTACTTTTTGGTCTGTTACCTTATATGATTAGCACGTACTCTTCGTTCTTTGAGAATCATCTTTGTCCCGATCACATGTATCAACCATGTGGTTAAAGTAAATAAAAGTAATTATTTCCTTTACTTTCCCGTTCCAGATTCATTATTACTCTTACTTTCCCGTTCCACATTCATTATTACTCTTACTTTCTCGTTCCACGTTCATCATTACTTCTACTTTCCCGTTCAATAAGCATTTAATGCTATTTGTTTCGATCAGTGTGATACTACTTTCCCGATCTTATGTGTCAAACATGCAGGGATTTACTCAGTCTTTCACATCTGTCCTTTTTCGATCCTTTCATACGGCTTTGGTTGTGTGCTTCTCGTTCTTCTTAGAACCACTGACTCCTTCTTTAATCGTTTTACACGTGTCGTCCTCCTTTTATTTCCCAACAATCATGATGAATGTTAATTAAGTTAGCGACACTCTCCATAGATGAAATGAACTTGCTTACACTAGTAAATTGCATAAAATGAAACTCTCTTTATTTCTAGGTACGAGATTCAATTATCGATGCAGCTTTAAAATGATTAAACGCTTTTTCTCTCCATGTGGTATGTTCATCTTAAACGGGGCAAGCCTAAGGTTTTTTATATATATTTTTGATTGATACGACATACTAGATATAATTCTCATGAGTAAACTTAGCCAGTAGAACCATCCTTTTAATTTCGGCTTTATCCATAGAGGAAACCGGAGCAAATAGGGAATCCAATCTTTTCTAGTGGGAATTGATCCCTACCTCTTAAACGCTATGGACGAAAGGGAATGGATATCACCGTTGTAGACAGTGGAACCCACCCTCGTCTTTAACTGGTATAGCCGACTGGTCTTTATTTGAATTCCTAAAATTAGATTAGACAATGAGATTACAATTTCTTAAGGTGGTTAGCCGTATATCATACAATAAGATAAAAAGAGATCCCATAAATAAGATGTCGTTGTGACTTGTGACCCAAACTCTATTTTTTAGTGTGACTTGTGACCTAAATTCTATTTTATAACTCAAACATATCTCGTGTAAAATCAACCATTGTGATCCAAATGTGTAATGTTGCCCAAAATGTTCTAAATGATTCAGTATCTACTTCGCGGTCCAAAATTTACCGCATGGACGAGATTCCGTCATATGACTAAAAATATATATTGCCAGTATCTTTCAGTATAAACTAAGATTTGTATCGTGACTTCAAAATTTGTCATTCCCACTAAATTTTTTTTTGTATCCTATCTCAAAATATGTCATGTAGCCCAAATTTTATATCGTGCCACTGAGTCTACTTATGTTACTCAATTTTTTTTTGTTAATAAGCCAAAATTTTCCACGTGATAATGACTTAAAATATCCAACCTTGAATGGAATCTGCCACAATGGTATAAATATGTCATGTGACATGAAAACTATATTGTAATACGATAAATGTAATTATGATTCAAAATCTACCTCACAACTTAAAATGTGCCACGTGGTAAAAAAAAATGCATCGGTAACTAAAAAAATGCTATGTACTACAATAATTTTTCATACTGAGCATCGCTCGGTTGAACCCACGAATGTTGGTATGTAAAGCTTGTTGATAATGTTAGTTGACCAAAATTATTTCTTGAGTAATAGTCTATTAAAACCAGTCTTGGACTAGGATTAGATTTAAGTAGTTGAGTGATGATTCTTTTTATAGTGGTAAGAAAAGGGTTTTAAACTCTCAAACTTGTGAAGATTGATTTTAGATTAATAAAATAATTTTAAACTAAAAATATACACAAAATATGAAAATAATATTCACAAATACTGAGGTTATGGATTTCACCATTAACCACTTTTAATTGGTTCCAAAAATAATAATTTTATACAATTCTAACTCAAATAAGTGACTCTAATTTTTTCCAAAGGTAGATTTTTAAAATATCAATTGTAAATCACAAGCATGGCTCATCAAAAGCTCTAGGTCCCAGCATAAACCATCAAATAAAATCACAATCAATTAAGAAAAATCATAATTTTAATTAAACATAAATATATAATTCGTAAAAGAATTATTAAAAGTTACCAAATAATCATGGGAAAATGGCTTCCTCCTTGCCTCAATGAAGGGGGTGCCCTAATCCAAAGTACAGGTGCCTTTAGTAATTCTTGAGGATGGTGCCTTTAACACTTTTCAGGGTGTCTTTAACATTTTTTAAGCCAATTTTCTTCACAAGTATTATTCTTCGAAAATACCTACAAATACAATAAAATAATAGAAAATTTGAGCAATAGCAATATAAAGATGAGCTCAAATAAGACATAAGATTGTGTCTATCAAATACCCCTAAACTTATTATTTGCTAGTCCTCGAGTAAATCTAATCAAAAAAATAAAAATCCTAACTCACTTTCGCAGGCATCGCGATTGCACTTAGCGTGTGCAATAATCCTTTAAACCCCTAGGTGTCCCTAGTGGACGAGTTTTGTCTCGTGAGGGTTTACAAGATATACTCACAAAACCTTTACTCCAAACCCTAGCTACCTGTGAACGACTGAGGGTAAACACTAACAAGTTATTTAGTTGGTATACTAAATTCTTCGGCTATGGGAATTATTACCCTATATGATCCAATTACTGTACACGAGTTTTCACTCAGCGTACTAAAATTCATACAAGAATTCAAAACTCTACTAAAATAGTCATTCAACCACGATACTCATGATCTATCAAGGTACAATCACATAAAAAGATTTAGAAGATGAATGTGGATAAAATGAAGTTCGCGCATGTTGACTAAGGTGAACGGTGTTTCCCATATCTGTCTGAAGGTCAGTGCCAGGATGAATCCTAATGGATTGAGATATGCTCCCACTAGTCTTACACCTTATAATAATATCGACTCAGCTGGTATATACAAGGGTTCAGCGGTCGATTTATTGAAAATAAAACAATTATTTATTACCCTAAAATGTACAACCAACATGATTGGATCAAATGAATCCAAGCACATGCTTCTTATCAGCATCTTACATGATAGTTCTCATGGATCCTGCGTTCCACGCTTGCTTAGGCGACGGAGACATGGAGAACACACACATATTGTTATCAAAGTGTCAATACTCGTTTTTTTATAACGTTCTAAATAATACAATAATGGGCTTTATCTCAAACACTCTACTTCATCATGACGACGATAACAATTCGATATTGGTGCCCCACCAAATCACTTAGAGAAACATAAAAATTACAAAAATAAAAACAGAAGGTGATATGGTCGAGATAGACTCCGAGATATGGTGACGACTGGCATCCTTTTATGAATAAACCATTTAGTTGGGAACACCAATTCCTATAGAAAAAGAGCTAAGTTTCCATCTACCTAGAATGATTAGTGTCATCCTGAATTGTTCACAAGTTTCTAGACTTTGGAGCTTTAAAATTTTCACTAAAAGTTTCTCCCTTACCCCCAAACTTAAATCTAACATTGTCCTCAATGTTCTAAAGATGAATTATTAAAAGAATGAACAAGGAGAAATTGTTACCAATAGAAGGAAAGGAGTTAAGGAAAGATATTATCGTGTCGCATGAACATGGGTTACCTCCCAAGAAGCGCTAAGTTTAAAGTCTTCATCCAGACTAAGAAAGAATTATCCATCTCATAGAATCATATAGAAATAGTCGAAACAACTGTGGGTCATCTGAATAAAATAATATTGTCCAAAATAGAAGGAAACTGCAGCAGACCCAGAAAGTGAACAAACAGAGTACAACCTTATCCCTATCTAATGTCTTATTTAAGACAACTACATCTAGTTGAGGTTCAGGTTCGGGCTCTATGAAAGGGTCTAGATAAATTTCTTTAGGTTGAATTTCTTCATAGGCAGGATCCAGAGGATCATGTTGTAGAGTTTGGAAAAGCTCAAATAATAAATTTAAGGCACATAATAATAACCTGAATAATTGTGGATCCTCAAAGTCAATTAGAATTGACCCACACAGTTGACTACTCTGAAAATGGTGGTTATTATTAAGTAAATGTGTCGATTCTAATCTCCTAAAGTAATTAGGCTTAGTCTCAAAACTTAATAACTGACACATTTGAAATTCAAACGTTCTCACATATGAAAGAAAATGTTTTGGTGGGAAAACAAAGTCAATCTTGGTATTATTACCTAGGTGAACCACATCGACCAGAGGATGGGTTTCTAACAACTGAACTTCTTTTTGGACATCAACATGCTCAGAGAATCTAGTTTGAAGATGATCTTGAAAAATGGTAGAGGTGCAAATGTCACGCCCCAAGTGAGGGACTTTAAGCAGGGATACTTGACAATCACAAAAATCATCGGTACCCCCAAACTTAGTGTGGACAATACTCTCATATGAATTAAAAATTGTTGGTTGGATTCTAGGGTCCTTAAGGTCAGAACTAAACTCAGCTTCCTCTATAGAAGGAAATAAGGTAGACTTATAAACTGGTAGAAGTTCAAACTTAGATTTCCATATATTATAAGTGTCCATTAAAGGTACAGAATCTAACAAAGTATTCACATCATTAATAACACTATCATCGTCAACATCAAACCCAAAGTGGGCTAGGCATTTCTCTAATGGATCTTCTAACAAAGTGTTTGGCAAAGATTTCTGAACTGAAGTACTAGTTATGTTCACTTCTTATAAATCATAGATCTCACAAGAAGGTTTTCTACTCATACTAAACAAATTCAGTTCAATAGTCATGTTACCAAAAGAAAAATTAATTATTCCATTTCCATAATAGATGACGACATTATATGTAGCTAAAAAGGGACGACCTAAGATCACTGGTATTTGAGCCTCTGGGACCTGAAAAGGTTGGGTGTCTAGGACAACAAAATCCACTGGGGAAACTATTCTATCAACCTGAATCAAATCATCCTCTATCATATTAAAATTCTCTAAGAGTCTATCATCTTCATAAGAGACTATTGTCTTCGAATCGTTAGACTCTAAATCACTAGTCTCAAGACAAACTCGTTCCTCTAAACCATTATCGGCTTCAAAACAAGAAAATTCTACATCGTCTAAAACAATGGTATCTCTAGTCAAATCCTCTTCCTTTTGAATAAGTGAATAATCATTAAAATTATTTGAATTCGAACCAAAAATAACACTATCATCATGAAGCACAATTGGAGTGACAATTTCTTGATCACTCTGCCTATATATTTTAAGCTCTTCACCAATATTATCCTCATCATCATAATAATATGAAGATGTTTGAACCTCGTCTGAATAGGTAGTGTTACCACTTATATCCTCGTCATCTTGAATAGGTGAACAATTATCAAGGGTAGCAATATATTGGAAATTAAGATCATTTTGAGAAATAGTACTCTTTGCAAGACTTTCATTCATCTATCTATATTCTCAGTCAACTGCTTGAGGGATTCATCTAGAGAAAAAGTTGGACTACTAATTGTTCTCCCACACTTAATTCAAACCTATTTGTCATCTCAGATATCTTCTTGAGTGATTCTTCTAGAGGCATAATAGGTTCATGATGAGTACTAGATTGAAACTACTTTAGGGCATCCCTCTAAGACAAAGAACTCGAATTTTGCTTATTTTCATGTTCATAAGACGGGTGTGTATATGAATAGTAATTGGGATTACCCTGGTATGAGCAATAACCTTCAAAAGGTTGTTGGTGGTCTCGACTACTATCCAACCATGTTGATAGTACGGATAATGTCTATTTTGAAATTTAATCGGATATTCATTATAATTGTCCTCATAATACCAGTTCGACATTTCTAACAAAACTTCCTAATATATTTATAAAAATAAACTCTAAAAATAAATCCTACCGGAAGGGGTTCTAAACAAACACAACTAATGCCGACTCAACCAAATCAAACCTTTTGAATCTAGCAAACAAAAAGTATGATGGCTCCAATTAGATTGTTTATAGACCAGCTTTTATTCTTCCAAAAGGCAACTAGTTACAATTTTAGCAAATCTCTTAGAACGACCTGAATTAGATTAAGTCGAATATAAGCAGGATAATCTTTAAGGATATTTGATAACCCTGCCTCTTTGGTAACATTTCCTTGGGTTACAAGGCAGATCGAATCAACTTAAAATAATCTTCCTGAACTTTAAGTTAGGCTTACAAAGTAACCAATACAGTCCTTTTGAATGATTTTCCAATAAGCTCAATACCCTATCGGTCTTCTTTCTAGTCAAATTTTAAGGATTATGTTCGCGTTAGGTAACGTGTTCCTAAGGCGGGCAAGAAGAAAACGGTGATGAAATCCGAGTCCTTATCTTATATGGTCAGTCCTTTCCCTTTACTAGAAACTAAAATCCATATTCAGTTCCTCAACATATATCCATACAAAGGAATACAATAAACCCATTGACATGGGATTCGTGGGTTGATTGAGTCTTACCTCCCGTACCCGACGGGCGATGAACCGTTGGAGTCGACTCGGGCCACCAACTCCTGTGTCAGTGTACGAACCCGAGGGGCCGAGACAATATCGTAATTGTCGTCCTTCCCTGTTGCAGTTTATATTTAAATTACCCTTCCGTAGGGTTTAAAAAATAATAATAAAACTCAAAAGTCCAAAGTCCGAAGTCCAAAAATAAGAAAAAAACAAAAAAATACCTAAAATATTTACAAAAATAATAAAAATTTCATAATACAATTTTCTAAGAAGAAAAATAAAAACCCTAAAAAAATATTTAAAAAAAATAACTAAAAAATAACTAAAAAAAAAATCTTGTTTTCTTTTTTCGTTCTTTTCGATTTGTCTTTGACTCCAAGTCTTTAATCAATCAATATAATCTTTGGCTCCAATTTCTTTTTGATCCAAAACCTGTAATACAAAGAAAAATACTCAAAAACGTAAAATAAAACAAATAAAAATAAAAATCTAATTAAACTAACTAACCTAAACAAAATCTAAAAACAAATCCGCGTTCGGTGGCGCCAAAAACTGATGATTTTTTTTATAGTGGTAAGAAAAGGGTTTCAAACTATCGAACTTATGAAGATTGATTTTAGATTAACAAACTAATTTTAAACTAAAAATATACACAAAATATGAAAATAATATTCACAAATACTGAGGTTATGAATTTCACCGTTAACCACTTTTAATTGGTTCCAAAAATAATTATTCTATACAATTCTAACTCAAATAAGTGACTCTAATTTTTGTCAAAGGTAGATTTTTAAAATATCAATTGTAAATCACAATCATGGCTCATCAAAAGCTCTAGGTCCCAGCATAAACCATCAAATAAAATCACAATCAATTAAGAAAATCATAATTTTAATTAAACATAAATGCAAAAGTCTTAAAAGAATTATTAAAAGTTACCAAATAATCATGGGAAAATGACTTTCTCCTTGCCTCGGTGATGGGGTTTAGCTCATCTTGCTCAAAACACCCTCAAAAGATTGGTACATAGCTCAAAAAGTGCTTGAAAGATGAAAAGAAGCTAAAAGAAATGTAACATGAAATATGCAACGTTTTATGGACGTTACAGAGTAATTGTTGCAATACAGCTTGAATATAAACGTTGCAGATGCTAAGATATTCGTTGCAAATGTGTTGAAGAAACCGTTGCAGCTGGAGATAAACGTTGCAAAGACGAAGATATCCGTTGCAAATGGTTGAAGAAACCGTGGCTAAGAGGTTGAAGAAACCGTTGTCGTAACCTCTGTTCTTCGTGTTCTTCAGCAGCAGCAACAACAAAAAAAAATTCTGGATTTTTTCTAGTACATCTGGCCTTTGCAAGATCCCTCTACACTCTCGTTTGAGACTTCTACTTATACCAGAGCCTTCACTTGCCCAAATCCCTTATCAAATCTTCGAACAATAACTCTTCAAATTTTTCTCTTTAATGAAAATATTCATGGGAATAATTTCATAGCTCGGGCCTGATATTATTTCACGTTCTTTTGATTTTGTTTCTTGTTTCACATCTTGACAATAACTTCCCTATATCCCAAAATCCCGTGGAGATAACATCTCAAAGATCCGAGAGTATATTTGTTTCCTGATTTGGTTTCATACAACTAATTCACGAGATTTAAGTTTGATTTTTAAGTCTTTCAAACTCGTGCAATTCCTAATAATATGGAAAGGAAATATTTTTGTCTTAATCTCTCACAAAATCTTCTAAAATCTCATTTGAATTTCACGCAGATAATGATTGAGTTTTCCCGCCAAATTTTTTGCTTTGAATTTTAGAAATGAAGGGGGTGCCCCAATACAAAGTACATACGCCTTTAATAACTCTTGAGGTGGGTGCCTTTAACACTTTTCAGGGTGCCTTTAACACTTTTTAAGCCAATTTTCTTCACAAGTATTATTCTTCGAAAATACCTACAAATACAATAAAATAATAAAAAATTTGAGTAACAGCAATATAAAGATGAGCTCAAATAAGACACAAAATTGTGTCTACCATTGAGTATAAGAAATCACCAGATACCCTTGAGGATTGAGATTGAAGATCACAAAGACACCGTAAAAACTGAATATCTTATTTACTTATTGTTTCTACCGTTATATCTTATGAGATAATGTCGTATAGCTTTATTATATGATAAGATACAAATAAGAAGTTTTGAGCTCAAGCTTATAATTGACTAACTTTGAAACTCGAACTCAAGTAATGGATGTTAAAGGACTTATCGCATTTGAGGTTGAGAACAACTCATTTGTTCAACAAACTATGATTGCCCAAGAAGTCTCAAAACTCTAAGTTGCAAATAAAGTTCGTGAACTGAAAATGCTAGTTCGCGAACTATGTAAATCGTGCAGTTTCATGTTGACATCCAAATGGCACTAGAGTTCGTGAACTGAAAATGTTGGTTCAAGAACTACTCAATTTTGGAGGTTTTCTGTTGACATATAAATTGCACTAGAGTTCGCAAACTAAAAAAGCTGGTTCGCGAACTGAAAAAGCTAGTTCGTGAACTATTCAATTTTGGAGGTTTTCTGTCGACTCCTAATTGTACTGAGTTCGCGAGCTAACTTTCCTTGTCTGCGAACTGTGCAATTCTAGACAAGTTTTGTAACCGAACTTGAATATTTGCTTGATGGTTCTCGGGCCATATGGTTAACTCGTGAGCTACTTTGTGCATAATCCTTAATCGGCAAATACGTGTGTGCACATTCTTATTTGTACGTATTACAAGATAAAATTCTCGCACGTTTAATGATTTCCTTTTCTTGGTACCATGCTATTATGAGTAAGCTAATTCTTTTTTAAATTGTGAAGAAGCTAATAATTAAACTTTAGAAATACCTTTCTTTTGAAAATATTTGGTTTTCATTCTTACGGCTTCTATCAAAGGAAAAAACTCTATTCATAAAATATTATAACTAAGTAAATAAGTCTTACTTGGGACCAATGTAAAAAGTTATTCTTAGCAATAAGAGATTATTTAGGATCAAAGTAATTCGTAAACATGGAAACTAGATCACGAACTTGCTTTGAATGCAAATAATAGTTGCTTGAACTTTAAATGCAAGTAATAGTTGTGTATAATTCATTTTAGATATTTGAATTCGGCACAAAAAATTCGACATATTTACAAAATAAATTAATAAGTATCCGGCATCTTAAAGACGAATTTTTATATACATATAGGTTAT
The DNA here is from genome assembly GCA_023531435.1 of Papaver californicum. Taxonomy (NCBI): domain Eukaryota; kingdom Viridiplantae; phylum Streptophyta; class Magnoliopsida; order Ranunculales; family Papaveraceae; genus Papaver; species Papaver californicum. Next base: position 3,812,772 of record JAJJMC010031210.1, on the reverse strand, counting down.
AAGATGCAAAAATAACATGTTAACATAAGCGTATATGGTAACCAATTTTTTTTATGGTTTTAAGTAGGGAAAATCTTTTCTCATGTCCTCAAAGTCCCATATAAGTCATATAGGTGATACAAAATGGTAATGTGGTGATGACGCGATAAATATCGACTGTATGATTCGGTATTTTGTAAATACGTGTATAATTCGTTTCAGGCTAGAAATTCACAAAACTAAGTAGGGGTTTCAAATAATACGGACGGATTCATAAATTATGTATTCACAAATTTATTAACTAGGCTCCCAATGAGAACTTTATTTTTTATCCCTTTTATCATCGATCCTGGCTCTGGTGTGGTACATAATGATGTTTCTTATCTTGCTGCTGGAGACTGTCGGTGACAGACCTAAATTATCTTGACCAGGCTTTAGCCAGGGTCAATTTGATGCCATTAGTACTGGAACAGTTTTGTTCAACACCTCACGAACTATATTCAGCTGGTGTGTATTTGGTTGTTTTGATTTCCTACGTTTATCTTTCATTATTGTGCAGCGGTTCACATGTGTATGTGCCTCATGTATTAATGTCATGTGAATTTCCGTCTTAATCAGATTTGGGCTATAATTACCTACATTCCAGTAGTGTAGACTTCATCTCCACGCGACCTTTGTCCCTGGATGCCAAACATGGAAAAAGAGTGCTTGCTAGTAACTTCTAACTTAACCTCAATCAAACAAGAACGAGGTTTCCGGATGGTTCTACTCTTTGTGAGCAATTATGATGCTTGAAGTTGGTCGTTTATTGAGGTGGCTGGTTCTGGTTCTAACTTTCTGGATTCCCATTCCAATATTGACAAAGGATTGCTGATGTCACTTATGTAGGTGGCAAAATAAATTCGGAGAAGCAGTATAAAGAAAGAACTGTAGATCCTAAAAGAGAACGTGTGACTGTGAATTCAATGTCGATCTATATATCCTTTGTTTTATCATTTTATTATGTTTTCTTGAGTGACTAAAATACCTCTTTGTGTTTGTTTGTCCTCTTGTTAGTGGCGATAAACTGCATGATGTTGCTGATGATATAACCATACCGACAACCACCGACTACCACCCTAGCTACAAACTAGGATTCTTGTTTATCGGCTAAAAGATAAGTACCGTCTCAGAAACCCGATCACTTCATATGTTTCCAACGTGAGTGTGAGGGTATAAAATCCCAAACGCCACGTGTTCAAATACTATAGAAAGAGCATCAGATTATGATGGAACGAGAAACACTGAAACAAAGCTTTTTAATAAGTACTGAAACAGACATCTGAAATAGACAACATTGTTGCATGATCGACACGTAAGTTGCGGGAAAGCATAGCTTCGTTGCATGACTGACACACTAGTTGCGGGAAAGCCTGACACAATAAAGGGAACTGACAAACATCGATGCATGATGGACACGTCTCAGCTGTACAGGTTGCGAAACAGAAGAAACTAAATCATGACAAGTCACTTTCAATAGCCATGTGTCAGACATGCCATAATTCTAATAAGACCGCAACATTCATCCTAATCTAAAAACAATAACTTGAATACAAGTCCGCAGAAGAAGTGCGGGTCACCAAGCGGAAAACTAAGGGAAATAAGAAGTATGCATGACAAGTCTTGCGGGAAATACAAGTTAGAGTACGGGGTAAGCTTCATTCCAAAGTCAGGATAAGAACAAATAGGTGAAAAGTTTAGATTGGAGGGACTCATGATATTCACTATAAACACCAAGCCTAAAAACAGAAAGAGGGGATTGGAAAAAATTGGATAAAATTGGACAAAAGGAATAGGATCAGAGCAAATAGTTTAGGTATGAGACTTGTGTTAATTTGATAGTACAATTGTTCTTTGATTAATTTGACTTTAATTATATAGCTTGATATCCTTCTGTAACATACAAACCTGAATAAAAATGAACCAAATCTTTATCTCCTGTGGATATAGACAATTTGATTGTCGAACCACGTTAAATCATTGTGCAGATACATGTTTCAATTTCTGATTCTGATTGTTAATATGTTTCAATTTCATTAGTTGAGATTTGATCCGACTATGTTTCTGATTCTAATGGATGTGATCCAAAGATTCTGATTTTTGGTCATCACAATTTGGCGCTAGAAACAAAGATTGAACCTGTGTAAATCTTCATTTTTAAAATTTTGAATTTTGTTATCCTATAAAATCCCCTTTTACAACTTTTTTAATCAAGAACTCTTTTCAACTGATGTTTATATAGATTTAAATGTTATAATCATATACAACACTTCCTTAATTGATACCTTTTATTTTAATATTCCTGGTTACCTTATATGTTCTCTTAATCATGGGTTAGAAAACTTTGTTTATAAACTCCCACCATAATATTATGTTCTTTAATGATTTTGTAAAAGAATTTAGCTTGAAACCATTAAATTTATGTGTCTCTGATTCAATTGATTGTATGAATTAAAATTGTATTGCAGCAATCTAGTTTTGATTCTTGTCAAAACAGTAAAATAAGTTTTGAATTGAATTTCTGAACTTGCTACTGTTTTGTTTGCAAAAAATGATTTTATGAACTTATAAAACCTGAGTTAAATTGGAAAGTTATCTAGATATTATGTGATATATCAAATTTTAGCTAAATGTTTTCTATCAGTCAAATTGTTTATATATATATATATATATATATATATATATATATATATATATATAT
>JAJJMC010031210.1:3753086-3810043 GCA_023531435.1 Papaver californicum | reverse complement strand
TATATATATATATATATATATATATATATATATATATATATATATATTACGGGTGTTAAAATTTTATAAAACACATATCTCATTATCTGAACTCTTGTGAGAACATCGACAAAGAAACTTCAACGGCAACACAACATTGAAGAAAGAAGATATTATAATATTCCAAAAGAAATTACATAAATGGAAACAGTTGCAAATAGAACCGTACAAGAACAATATGTTGATATAAGAAATTTGGGAAATCAGACAATAGAGACTCTTCCAGAAAGAGAAATATAGAAGAATCCCAAGGACCACAACCCTTTGATGCTCATGAAAACATTCCAGTTAATCAATCAGTTAACCATCCACATGAGGAGGCATCACAGAACATGGTTGACCCCATAAATCAACTACTTGAAGAAATGAGTGAAATTAGCAAGGTTAAAAAAACTTGTACAAAAAAAACTGCTCTCTTAACCCAAGAAAATCATATGCTTAGAAATAAAGTCCAACAAGATGCGGAAGCATCAGTTACCAGGATACATGGGCAAGAAGGAAACTCAAACAGATCCACAAAAAGTAAACCAAGGATCAATAAAGATCAAAGAGTGATGGTAGTGGAACCCGCACATGACACATATTTTCATTCAAAACAAAACAAGATAAATCAGCGGCATGAACCTGATGGACTGGATTTTGATGATTCAGAGCCGCAAAACAACATATGGAAAAAATATTTTGAGGACTTGGAACAAATGAGAGAAGAAATCAAAACTTTGAAAATAAACAAGAGGGAGGACGACTTGAAGAAGTGCTAAAAGAGGCCAGTAGAACACCATTGGCCTCGCACCTTGCGCATGCGTCTATTCCGCATAAATGCAATCTTCCCATTTTTGAATGTTATGATAGGACAAAGGATCCAGCGGCTCACTTAAAATACTACAACCGCAATATGACCCGTTGGGAACAGAATGATACTATTATGTGTCGAAATTTTCCTTCAAGTTTGAAAGGGTCAGCATTAACATGGTATTATAATTTACCAGAAGGGTCAATACATTCGTACGCACAATTGACCCGTAAATTTTTGGAAACGTACATATATAATAAACCCGCAAACGCTGGGATGGACAAGTTATCTTCCCTTGTGTCTTGGACAGATGACTACACAGATCGATGACAGGTGATCTGTCAAGCAATATGAAATGTTAATCCAGAAATTTCCATTAATTGCTACAAATGGGGAATAGCCAACCGCATGAGCCCACTCTTTGTAGATATTCATGGAGAGAATCTGAAAACCGAAGGCGATCTCAGGGTGATTATTTAAAAATATGCAAGGTTACAGGATATTCAAAAACAGCACCCAAGAATAATTTCCCAACATCAGAGAGTTGCCAACATGGCGAATTTTGTGGAACCATCAACAAGTTCAGGAAAGCAGGTTGCGGGTGAAAACCCGTATATTGAATTTAAACGAGGCAGAGCGGATGAGGAAAGAAGGTTCAATTAGCAATCTGAGGATTGAGTTTTTACAAAACTCAGTACCTCATATCCACAAATTCTAAATACAATCAAGAATAGGCAAGATTTTGATTGGCCATGGACAAAAGGAAAGCAACCATCATACACACAGGGTTCAAAAGATTATTGTGAATATTATTGCTTTCATGGCCATCCCACAAGCATATGCAAGAATTTAAAATTGCAAGTCCAAAAATTAATTGATGCGGGAGAGCTGAAAGAATTTCTTTATTTACCCAATCCTCCACCAAGGCTCAACATGGGAAAAACTGTAAATATTCCACAGAATAACCGAACCATCAATATGATTTCCTATATCGAGTCAAGTCAATCATCTATGAATGCATCCATTGATAAGAAGTTGCGTAAAAGAGTTCACAGACATAAAGTTTTCAAAGTTGCGGGAAGAGTCACAAAAACATGAGAGGAATGGATGGCTTCCCGTTAACTTTTTCAGCGGACGAAGTTTATCAAGAAATTGAAACACATAATGATCCGCTGGTGCTCACTTTACCAGTGTCTAGATGGAATGTAAAGAAGATCCTCACGGATGGGGGAAGTTCACTTAATGTGTTATTTTATGACACATTTCAAAAAATGGGTCTAAAGGACGATCAACTCACACCCTCTTACTACACTATTTATGGGTTTAATGGGATAGCATCAAAGCCAAAATGAGATATTTTACTTGACGTTATGGTAGGACCAATAAGCATTTTGACTAAATTCAGTGTAGTAGAGGCATCGTCTCCATATAATGCCTTGTTTGGTAGACATTGGGTCCACCAATTGAAAGGAGTGACCTCAACATATCATCAGCACTTGCGATTCCCGACACCACAAGGTGAAATGGAAATAAAGGGGGATCAAAATAATGCAATATCTTGCATCCTCGTAGAAACTCACATGAATGAGGAACGAGTTCAACAACAAAAAGAAAGAAAGATTGAGCGAAAAATAAAAGCCAAAGAAGAAGCAATAAATCAATATTTGGTTGAGACTGTGGGAAGAGGGTCAGTAAATGAAACAAATAAAAATACTCCATCGGAGGAAATCATACCAAAAACTGACAGGGGCAGTATTCCAAAATAGCAATTAAAGGGAGCTCTCACACTTTTAGGAGCTCCCAAATCCACTTTTTCAGCAGTTGAAGAAACCAAGAATGTCAATATATGAACAGAAGAATTTCCTTGAATAATTAAGACAGAACACTAATGGAAACAGAAAGGAAACATGATTTGGTTATTCTACTTAGAGATTATGGGGATATTTTCGCATGGAAAATAGAGGATATGCCAGACATTGATCCAAGTATCGTTCGTCATGAATTACATATACATCCAGGCACTACACCATTTCGGCAGCGTATACGAAAAGTGGCACCCGAGCATCATTTATCAGTTGAAAAGGAATTAAAGAAGCTCATGGATACGGGGTTTATTCGAGAGGTGCGATACCCAACTTGGATATCTAACATGGTAATTGTACCAAAGAAGAATGGAGGAGTAAGGATTTTTATAGATTTCACCAATTTGAACAAGGCATGCCCAAAAGATAGTTATCCGCTTCCTAGCATTGATCAACTAGTGGATGCAGTTGAAGGACATGAGGCTTTATCTTTCATGGAAGAGAATTCAGGGTATAATCAAATTGCTTTAGCTGAAGAGGATCAAGAACATACTGCGTTTTTTACCCCGCATGGTTTGTACTGCTATACCCGAATGCCGTTTGGACTAAGGAATGCGGGGGCAACCTATCAACGACTGGTAGATGCAATCTTTAAACCATGGATAGGCCGCACCTTGGAAGTCTATGTAGATGATATGCTAATAAAAAGTAAACTTTCAAATGATCATTTACAAGATTTGAAAGAAATATTTGAAGCTCTACGCAAATATAAAATGAAAGTTAATCCGGATAAATACATTTTCGGAGTTACATATGGAAAGTTCTTGGGTTACTTGGTCACAAAAAAGGGGATTGAAGTTGATCCAGTAAAATACAAGTGATTGTTAATATGTCATCTCCAAGGAATGTAAAGGAAGTACAAAAATTAAATGGATGTTTAGCCGCACTTAGCAGATTCATTGCCAGATCATCAGAAAAATGCAAACCATTTTTTGACACACTGAAGAAGAAAAACAAATTTTATGGAATGAAAATTGTGAGCAAGCCTTTCATAATACTTTATGGGCATATCGCACAACGAGAAGAGAAGCCACTGGAGAATCACCATTTCTTCTTACTTATGGAGCGGAAGCAGTTATTCCAATGGGGATTATTTTACCCACAACAAGGACAGAAGCATGGGAAAAAAATTTAAACACAGATTTAATGCTTGAGAAGTTGGATGACTTAGAAGAAAGAAGGGAAGTTACGCTCCAAAGAATGGAGAATTATCAAAGAAGACTGACAAGAGAATATAACAAGAAAGTCAAGTTGCGGAATTTTGTTGAAGGGCAGTATGTTCTGCGAAAAATACCAGAATATCAAAGAGACAAAAAAGCAACAAAATTTGCACCCACATGGGGAGGACCATATGTTATACAAGATATTGCGGACAAGGTTCATACCACTTGCGGAATATGAATGGAGAAATCTTATGGAATCCTTGGAACGTACAATATCTCAAACCGTATTACCCATAACCAACAATACAGTCATACAATAATTTGGCTTCATACTAGGTAAACCAGAACAAATGCAATCTCTCTAGAAAGTCCATATAAATGTCTATTAGTGTATGACTATTGGATCTTTCGCCACAGAGATGCCTAACATGACATTAATTATTGTATCAGGTACTATCCATTTCAGGAGGTGGTCTAAGGACCGCATCCTAATTTCCTCCTGGACAGAGAGAAGTTAGACATGTGACTGTACCCTCAAAGTAACTCAAGGTACAAAATTGCCTTGCGATTAATCAATACATACACTCAATCAATGCACTAACAATGAATATATATTTATAAATTGTTTTTCAGGAACAATAAAACGGGACAAAGAGGAAACATGCCAATACAGTTCAAAATAAGGGAAAAACTAAGGAACGGGAAAACAAAGGAAAAACTAAAGAGTGGGAGAATGGTGTTGAGGTATTTCCTTGCGGCTATAGACTTTGGTGAATCCATCAGCCTTAACTTTATCAAGAGTGTTGTTGATTACTTTTGCAACTCCAACACGAGCTTCAATTCTTAGCCAAGAAATATGAGCTTTTGTGGCATCAAGCTCCCGCTTACATTTATCTACCTCGGCTGCAGACTTTTGGACACTCACCTCCCAAAAAAGTCTTTTCCCTCGCTCTGAAGCCAAGTCACGAGCCAACCTTTCAGTCTTTAAAGTTTCCAGCTGCCATCTATCCTCCACTTTTTTAGTTTTAGAGGATAAAAGTTCCAACTGATTTTGTGCCTCATTGGCCTTGGCAGTAACAAGATTCAACTCTTCTTCAGCCTTAGCAGCTCTTGCGACCGCATCTTTGAAATTTTCCTTCAAAACCTGTAACACATTAACAGGTTAATCAATACGGAAATAGTATTCAACTTCAAATATACAATAAAATAAGATACCTCTTGCGAGGGATTCAAACTCTTCTAATTCGTGAGCCATTGCGTCTTTAGAAACATCAAGAAAATCATATTCTTCTGAAAGTTTATGATAATTGGCAGTGAGATGCTGAAGATCTTGACGACACTGATTTAACTCCGCTTGTTTCAATGAATCATCGTCCCACAACTAATTTGACTCGTTTGTACATTTTTCAATCTCTCTATGTAAGCGGAAGATATCACTTTCACGATGAAGAATGGTATCAGATAAGCTGCGGATTTTAGCTTGAGCATCCGCAAGTGCATTACCTTTAGCATGAGCCTCTGACGCTGAGTTATCTCTGTCTTTAATGAGTTACGTCATGTATAAAGAAAGCTGTGAATTATGGTGTGACCCGGAAAAAGAAAATCCCGCAAGGATATTCTGGCGTTCCACCAGAGCTTGCGATTTTCTTCTTCCAACTTCTCTGATTGTGCCCGCGCTTCAAGAAGACAATCCTTAGTCCATAACAAAGTAGCATTATACTCTTTCTTATTGCGGATATAGTCTCCATATAAAAGTCGGTGTTTCGATTCTAATTCATCTTACTTTAACTTAGTTTCATTCATGCTATCAACCAGGTTGTTGAATCTTCCTTTGATCTCCATATTTTCATTATTAATTTTTAAAACATGTTCTGCCAGACGCATATCTCTACGTTGCAGCCTATTCACAAGGTTTGAATCCACCGCTGATCCCATAAAGTAATTCAGCAAACATGAAAATAAAGTAAGAAAAATAACATGAGAGGGAAAGTGTTAAACCTTGATTCTGAAGATCTAGTAACTGCTGACGAAGCGTATCATTTTCCCGCTTCATGTCTGCAGCTTCTTTTTCTACAGTCCTAAACTGGGTCTCCATCTTCATGGATCGTCCTTTATAGGCCACATATGCGGCATTTTGACCCCGAGCACGCTGTAATTTACAAAATTAAAGTTATAAGTAAAGATGAAAATAAAGCAAAATTTAAGGTCAACAAAATAATAAAAATACTTGCAATAAAGCTTGTTGCGGGAAAGAGTACGCTTCACCATCAGCAAGACCAATTGTCTCCGCAAGAGAAGAAGGAAGATTCATATCAAAGGAGGGGTAAACGGGATGGCCTTGGCCTTTTAACCAGGCTTCTTTCACCACGCCATACGGTGCAGACCGTATGTAATCCCGCAGATTGGCAACCGCAGGGCTATCTGATTCCAGCGGCTGAAAATCGCATGGAACAGACAGCAGATCTTTGGGCATAAACCAGCGGAAGGCCTACTCTTCCTTGTCCATATGAATCTTATATTCCGCAATCCTTTTACTTATATCCCTGTGCGGGATTTCTTCATTCATCTGGACCGTATCAGTGACGACCGTGCTTGTGACATTATTCACGGAAGGAGCAGTTTCTACCGTAATATTTGCCGGCTCACCCTCTTCTACTGAAGCATTTCCCGAATCACCCTGAACGGGGAGATCCTCCTTATCAGATAAATCATCTTCACTCGTAGAGGGTACGAGAAGATCTTCTCCAAACAAGGGAGAGAACTGAGAAGTGAGGAAGGAAAATTCAGGATCAGCGGCTTGGATCGGACAATTGTCCGCAACATCTGTAGCTACCACCGCAGCACCAACTGATTTGGTAGGCATAAAATTTGTCACCTGAAGCGAGACATTCTTCTTTTCTTCATTTCTTCAGGATCAACAGAGCAATCCTCAGTTCTTAGCTCTGGTTGACAATGGGGAGAGTCACGGATTTCACCTTCTTCCCTATCGGTGGAAACGTGGGGCGTAGCCTTAGTTTTTTTCCGACCATGTTAATATACCTCAAGAACTCATTAAACAAAATTCATAAGGATTATGCACACACATTTGAATAAATCAATACCTTTTCTGCTGAAGCTGCAGCTTTGCGCTTAACCCCTGAATCACCCTTCGCGCCCCCTTCAGCTTGCGGCAATAAAATAAAATAAAAATTAGACAATGTCTAAAGCATGATGTAAAAGAATAGATAAAATTCTACGTAACATATCGTCAGGCGAAAAAAGCAAAGCCTTCGAAGTTTAACTGCCAAGGGAAGTAAGGATGAAGACGCGATAAAAGGTTACGAACCACACTTTCTTGGACGGACCCGTAAACCCATGGACCTTCAATTATCAGGGGAGTGCGGTACCACCTGAAATCATGATCATCACAAATCTTTTCCCGTAAAGCTTCCCGTGTCCCAGGAACGACATTCAATTTATAATTATCAATTTCCCAGAGCAAACGGAATCCTTCACCACCTCTGCGGCCCGGACCGACACTCCATTTCTTATAATTCTTCACGTCTATATTGTCGGCATACGTAGCATGGAATTTATCTACCCTATAGTGCTCACGTTCTGCAGGGTTGGGAACGTAGCATGTAAAATTTGTTTCTCCCCTGCTGCGCTTACTATATTCATCCAGCACGCGCCAACAATTCTCGTTGTATTGGACAACGGATCGGACCAAACCGTGCTTGGACTTGTTACGACTTGCGAGAACCTCGAACTGAAAAGAATCCCCGCTCTTGTATAGAGGAATCCTCAAGCCCGCATCCAACACTCCTGCGGGTATTAACAACCTGTTGTTGCTGTATTCAAATTTCTTGATCATCTCCAGCGTAATGTCATCTCCTTCAACAGGATCCCAGAAGGAAACTTTAAACTGTTGAAGGTTGTAATTCTTTTTAAACTCTTCAAAGTTCATTGCCCTAAATCCCAAATTTTTATTTAAGCGTTTATTTTTAGAAGTTGGTCTGTTGGTCGCAACAGATACATCTTTGGTCCTTACTAAGTCATAAGGTTGAACTCCTGGAATACCAGATTCATCCACTACATTATTCTTCTTCACAAAATAACGAGATGATTTCCTTTCTAAAGGATGATCATCTTGATGACAAGCACAACCAGCAGTTTTACTATCAGCTTTCTTAGTCATGATAACTTTTTATCTACATATGAAAATAAGAAAAGATAAGTTCACCATGATACAAAGCAAGAACAAAACAAAAATTTTACAGAACAGAAGAACAACAAGATGTTCACTGAATCAGAATACAGACAAGTAAACAATTTTCTGATCAAGAAAATAAAAGGATCATGATTCAATAGAACAATCAGACAACAAAACAAAAACATCATCATCAACATTCACTCCTAAAAGTTCAGTTAAGAAGATTAACAGACAAAGAAGATGAAGAGTGAAGTGAAAGATATGACAAGATTTCTATTAAATAGGAGAAGATTGAAATTGATGAAACCGTCGAAAAAAGAAAGTGGGAGAGAGAAACTTTATCAGAAAACGTGACCAGAGACGTGATTTTCTCGAAACCGTCAGAAAAGTAATGCTAAACGTGGGAAGAAAATTTATTAGTGGCGTGAAAATCGGGAAAAGTAAAGCTAAACGTGGAAAGAAAATATATTACCGGCGTGAAAATCGGAAGAGTAATAACTATTTTTCCTTTTTCAAATTTTTACTATATGCCAAAATTCAAAAGAAGAAAAAGGCAAATTGTGAGGGTATAAAATCCCAAACGCCACATGTTCAAATACTAAAGAAAGAGCATCAGATTATGATGGAACGAGAAACACTGAAACAAAGCTTTTTGATAAGTACTTAAAAAAGAAATCTGAAATAGACAACATTGTTGCATGGTCGACACGTAAGCTGCGGGAAAGCATATCTTCGTTGCATGACTGACACACTAGTTGCGGGAAAGCCTGACACAATAAAGGAACTGACAAACATCGATGCATGATGGACACGTCTCAGTTGTACAGGTTGCGGAACAGAAGAAACCAAAGCATGAAAAGTCACTTTCAGTAGTCATGTGTCATACATGCCACAATTCTAATAAGACCGCAACGTTCATCCTAATCCAAAAATAATAACTTGAATACAAGTCCACAGAAGAAGTGCGGGTCACCAAGCGGAAAACTAAGGGAAATAAGAAGTATGCATGACAAGTCTTGCGGGAAATACAAGTTAGAGTGCGAGATAAGCTTCATTCCAAAGTCAGGATAAGAACAAATAAGTGGAAAGTTTAGATTGGAGGGACTCATGATATTCACTATAAACACCAAGACCTAAAACAGAAAGAGGGGATTGGAAAAAATTGGATAAAATTGGACAAAAGGAATATGATCAGAGCAAAGAGTTTAGGTATGAGATTTGTGTTAATTTGATAGTTCAATTGTTCTTTGATTAATTTGACTTTAATTATATAGCTTGATATCCTTCTGTAACATACAAACATGAATAAAAATGAACCAAATCTTTATCTCCTGTGGATGTAGACAATTTGATTGTCGAACCATGTTAAATCATTGTGTTGATACATGTTTCAATTTCTGATTCTGATTGTTAATATGTTTCAATTTCATTATTTGAGATTTGATCCGACTATATTTCTGACTCTAATGGATGTGATCCAAAGATTCCGATTTTTGGCCATCACAGTGAGCAAATTTTTCTACATTTACTGTAAGTTATCTTATAGGAATATACCCCGACAAAAGGACAGTGAGCCGGAACTTATTAAGATAACAGCGTTTTTGCTCATTTACTGCTGCTCCCATTGCGACACAGCCTCATCACAGCACAGGGTCTAAATTCAGTGTATATTTCATCTTGTCTTAATTGAGCTCATATTTTATGCTGGTAACCATTTCTACCGTAAGTGTCAAAAGTTGAGTCGACCGTTCTACCTCTCACAGTCCACGTCCATCAAAGATCTCAACAGACAACAACCACAAATTTGATTAGATTCTAACAGATTATTTGTTTTTTTTTTCCTCAATCCGACACATCTGAACATGACCTATTACATCTTGATCCAAAAATAATAAAATAATATAATTATAGAAAATAAATTATTTTAGTCAAATATATATACAATAAATCATGTATAAAATGATATACGAGTCAAATCATTTTAAATTAAATATATAAATCGAGTTAAATATAAGAAAAAAAATAATAATGATCTGACATCTAAATCATCCAGGGTCTGACATCAGAATCATCCAGGACCGGCCTTGGGCAGCATTTACGATAGGGCGGCAAATTGGTTGTTTGTTGGATTTATTACATAGATGATCAGGCTAAAAAATTTCTTTTATGTGTATACTTAATTTGTAATAGTTTATCATTAGTGGGCAACAAGATAAAAATCATAGCCTTAAATAAAGGGAGTGAAAAACAGTATAGATGTATAAATATTACGTTGTTTTTTTAGGACCTTTTTGGTCCAATGACGGAACTAGATTGATTTAAGAATCATACAAGAATTTCTATTCAATTAGTTACTCCCATTTTGGAGGGGCAGCCTTTTGGAGTTAGGATTACCATTAGTTAATACCGAAAAAGGACCATTAGTCTCAGTAATGGTGATTAACCTTTTTACTAACCGTGGTTAATTGAATCCTTGATGATAAAATTTATGTGATTTACTACCATTAACTAATAAGCTTTTGGGCGTAGGGAATTTTTCGATTGTGGTCAAACTAGTTGACCTAGTCAAATGGTCAACAGGGAAACACGTATTTTATCTACTTTAGGCAGTAATAATGTCAAAGCCGGCCCTGGAGTCGCCGAGTCAAATCCAAATAAACATGATGTAAGAAGATCTCTCATAAGTCACACGACTCACAATCCAATGACTTATGAAAGGGAAGAAAAAAAAGACCGTTCAACGGAAATCCATTCATCGAACGTGCAGCTCCCTAGATTCTGATTTACGAGTCTATATTGTGTACATTCCTTTACAGTGTTTTAAGTCCTGGATTTGTATATTCCTCTTGTTTATTTGATTTGATTCATCAGATTTCCTCCCACATAATAGCTTTAAAATCATTGATACGGGAAAGATTTCCTATCACTTGGACATGAGCAATAACTCTAGAATCATAGATACAAGACAGATCCTCAAGACCTACAATAATACAAATGCCATTTTTAAACCAAAGATTCCAAACCACGCAAAACATGTGCCAAGTACAACAATGATAGCCAGGGGAGCCTGTGGCCGTAACATTTGCCTCACCCCTCTACTAGGTAGTAGGTACTCGATCATGAATCAACAGAAAAATAAAATAAAGAATAATCATACTTGTTGCCAAAACTTAGTGGTAATTTTCCATTATCAACCGAGAAATCATAACCAACCAAGTAGTCAAGAAGCAATGACAGCCAGTTGTAGTTGTAGTAGTTATTACGTTTTGTGATTGTCAATAACAATCCAAGATATCAATCCATATCCATCTAACCGTTGAACCTTCTAGGAAATTTCCTTTATTCCCTCCCTCCCTCCCTCCCTCTCTTAAAATCTCATTCCTAAATACAAATCTCCGAATCTCTCTCACAATATCAGGAGGAAAAAAATCTCCCATTTTACAAAACCCCACTTCTCCACGACACAAACCCTAAGAATGAGTTCTTCTACTTCTACACGACAATTTGCAGTAGCAGGCGGCAGAGAAACTACTACTGATATCAATCAACCAAGTACATCTGATCATCGTTCAATGAAGATCCGGAGGTTAGAAATCAACCCAAAGGGCTTGGATAACAACAAGAAGAAATTGATGAAACTTCTGTTGAATGTAACGATTGAAAGAAGTTTAGGACCTGTTCAAGTTATAACATCATCAGAGAAAAGTGTTGAGGAATTGATTAAATCAGCTTTAGAGATTTATGTCAAAGAGAAAAGAAGACCTTTATTGATTGAAACTAATCCTAATTCTTTTGAACTTCATTACTCTCAATTCTGCTTAGAAAGTAAGTCCTTTTTTTCCTTAATCTTTTGTTAATCTCTTGATGATTATCTTGATTAGAAAACAAGATAACGTTATTAACCGTTTTATCGGATTTGAAAAAACTTATTAGTCACTTAAGAGGTGACAAAACGGTTGCAAAATGATTAATGCACGTGTACGGGATACGATTATTAATGTGTTTTCTTTTTTTGTTATAATTAATGCAGGCTTGAATCCGGCGGAGAAACTGATAAGTTTGGGATCAAGGAATTTCTTTTTGTGTTTGAAGCCGACAGTGATAGTCAAGTCTATCTCATGCTCCAATGAAGCCAACCAGAAGGAAGCTAATTCGTCATATTTTGTGTGGACTAGATTCATGGATTTCCTATTGTAGACTTCTATTTTATACTTTTTTGTTTTGCGTGTTATTTCCTGTTCATTGCAAGCACTTAGGATGCATGTCTGTTGTATATCGCTGACTGCACATGTAAATTAATAGTGCACTAGCAAGAGCCATACAATTAGTAGTTGAACTTGAATGTGATCTCAATTTTAGTGAACTTGGTATTTTATGATAGGTTCACAAGAACCATGGTGATATTGGCAAAGGCTTTTTTTTATTATTGTTAAAGCAACTGTAACCAATATATATATATATATATATTATTTTTTTATTTATTATTAAAACAACTACAAGTAATATATATATACATCTATATATTATTCTGGAACACAAAGTATAAAATATATATAATTTATTAAGAAATTTGACGATAGTTAAGGAATAGTGTGTACACCTTTCACCATTTGAATTTATATCCTTTTCGAAAAAAAAAAACATTTTTCATTATGATTAAATGCTTCGTGGAGGAGTAAGTTGCGCTGTGCATCAGAAGTCAAATCACATATAGTAGGTACAGATTTTTAGATCTACCTTACGCCAGTGTGAATAACCTTCAAAGTTATAATTAAAGATGATCGTGGTAATCGATAAAAACGCCTTTGAAGGCTACATAAATTTAATTATCATCAAAATGGATTACTCTTTATTCTACATAATAATCATTTTTGTATTTATAAACCCTAAGGACTGCCCGAATATTTGTGATTTGATTAAGATTTGAGTAGACTAATCGAAAAGGGATTAAACTCAGGAAACAATTATCTGACTTGAGAAAAGAATAGAAAAGAAAGAAAAAGGTTTTGCCATATATTTGCGATGTTTAATACTACCGTATATTCAGATTCACTAGTAGAAAAATGGCCTTAGGACACAGTAAATTACCGTGTCCAAAGGTCTATAGTCACGGTATTTTATTTTTGAAAAAGCGTGACCAAAGGCTGCATGGCCAAAAGTCCGGTATTTGGGCACGGTGAATTTCGTGGTTGTTTTGTATAATTCATCGTGTCCACAGCTTCAGTAGTCATGGAATTTTATTTTACACCGTGTCAAATTTGCTTATTAGTCACGGAATGCTGGTATATCATGTGACCAGATTTCTTCGATGAACATAAATTTTTATATTATACCGTGACCAATTAGTACATTGGTCATAGATCACATCAAATTTCCGTATCCAGACTAATGTTGTACCATACCGGATTTCGGTTCGTACCGGTCGAGAGCGATACACTGGTACGCCGGTATACCGGGGAAATTTCGGTTTATATACCGGCGAAATATCAGTCCATATATTTTATACCTATAATTTTATAAAAAAAAATACTAGCTCACATTTTATAAATATAAATATATTTCAAAACGTAAAATCCAACAAGTAGTTACTTTTTCTTTATTGAGAATAAGTCATTAATTGTACAAGCAGCAAGCATAAAACAGAACGTTAAGGAAAAATGATGGGCATATCATGCACACCTTGTAGTAATGCCTGCAGCTAGTGTTGTGACTCCTCCAACAGCCATAAGCAACTTTGTCTGGTCTGTAAACAAAATCCTAAAACCTCCTACAAATCGCATTGAGAGACCATTATATGAGGAGGATCTTTTCCACTTTCAACCAAAATAAGCAAACTATAAACATTAGCAAAGCACATGCAGAATGTCTGTACTTTTCATGGAGCAGATGATGTTAATCAAATTTGCTATGACATTCAACAACCTATCGATTTAAGGGTCAAAAAATCGCAAGCCAAGTTGTCCAGAATGAACGAACATGTGGAGGTAAGTATAGTAAGTACAGTTCCATATATCCAATATAACTCGAACAAACTGCACTGGCTCGTAACAACTTGGCTTGGTTTACTGCATCAAGCAGTTTGATTCCTTTCACATGATCCCATGTAAGTCTTACATCAGATTGTTATATTTATCCGATTAAAAGTCTGATGACTCCGATCAAATAACATAACAGAAAAATGAAGGTAAGTTATTAGTTGTCTACCTTCGATGTGACCAAAAGTTGTATTTATTGCTGAAAGCCAATTCTATGTTTCACCCTTCAGAGATTCTACAAGCATTCTTCTGTTAACATCTTCGCACAGTCTTTCCTCAAGGGCCCGACCTTTAACATACACATTTCAGTGACTTCCCTGTAAATTACAAGGAAAAGAATATGTTCAAAATCATCTTTGCTCCAAAGCATAATCACCAATCTGGAATGTTTTCTAAGGTAACATACACACTTCAGTGACTTCTGTGCTTGCCAAGTTTGAAATTTCTAAGGTCCCCACACCTAATAGAATAGAATACAGATAGTATGAACAGAGCTCACATCAGTGAAATGTGTAAAAAATAATACCCAAGCAACTTTCGTTTTTATCTGTAACACCCTATCACATACTTTGCATTGAATTGGGTTTTTAATGAAAGTATCAATATTTACTGTTAAACTGTTAATCATATTGGACCCAAAGATGATAAAGGATGTATTAACTGGGAAAAAGGGTCACATTAAGACTGTTAAACCTACAATTAAAGAAAGTAAAAGAAACAACAAGCATTTTAAAAATTTTGGTAAAGAAGATACAAAGTATTGGGCAAGAACAAACCTTCAAAATTGCGACCTATGTAGAAATCGATGTTGTTATGCGAGAATAATATCCTCAAAATTTGATGGAATCTGAAGCAATAATGTCATCAAGAGAAGAAAGACTGTAAGAGATGGACTGATGGAGAAGCAAAAGAGAAATGAAGAAGAAACTTTATGATGGCTAGGTTTTCTAATGAAGAGAAATGAAGAAGAAGTGAAAGCCTTTCACCTGATTTTCGCTCACCGTTGGATTAGATTAGGTTTTTAATCTAATGGCTAATATAACGTACCGGTAATACCGGATAATACCGGATAAAACCGGTTTTTTAACGTACCGTCCAGTTTTCTCGGAAGAATACCGTTTCGGCGGTATATTAGATTTCGTATCGCTCACCGACCGGTACTGGTAAAATCGCCGAAATTTCGGCCGTACCAGCCGGTACGTACTGCATAGGTCCAGACCAATGTAGTCCATATCGGATTTTAGTTCGTACCGGTCGAGAACGATACACTGGTACGCCGGCATACCGGAAAAATTTTGATTTCAAATATCAGCGAAATACCAGTCCATGTATTTTATACCTATAATTTTATGAAAAAATACTAATTCACATTTTATAACTATAAGTATATTTTAACACGTTATAACAAACGTTTTTTCACAAAGTTTAGAAAGAAAAACTAGTACTCATCTAAAATATATAGATTCATAGATTTCATACAAAGTTCAAACTGGAAACACAAGAGAAACATGAACAACTTCAGAGTTCATCGTCTAAAATGCTAATCAAACAAGAATATTACAATTCTAATCAAGATCATTAGATTAATTATAGATATTATCATATGCATATATAATTCTAAAATACCATAAAAAAATATGAGTAACAATTGAAAACGCTAAAACAAGGATAATTTTTTTTTATTATTATTATTTAAAAAAAAAAAATCGGTCGTACCGGTGTACCGGTCAAACCGATTGACCAGTACGGTCTATATCGGCAAATTTTTCGGTCAAATACCGTTCACCGATATACGGATTTCGTCTCGCTTGCACTCCAAAACCGGTAAACCCGGACGTACCGGCCGGTATGAACTACGTTGGTCCAGACCATCAAATACGTATAAGGTACTTGTGTTGGGCATGGTTTTGAATATCAAACATTTCTGTGCCTACAAAAAAAAAAAAAACAAAAAAAAAAAGGGCAAGTTATAACAAATAATCCGAATGAAATAACCAAACATGGGGTTCTATCTAATAATATTGTGAAAAATTAACAAACTTTACATCTATCTTGATACATGGATTCTATTATATATAGTTAATAACAAAGACACATCAGTATAACCACTAAGTATCAAAACATGTATCATGTTCACATAAAAGAGTAAAAACGGCAGTCTCTAACAATGTTTCGGAAGGACAACTGCACTTCCATTACTAGCCTACTTCAAGTCCCGTTTACTGAAGATGCATGTGCACACTCACACTGCAAGAGCTCCTCTGAACTCTGTCGCTAAGATGTAAATGAAGAAAAGTAAAAATTTGAAAGTCAAGTTACTATATAAGATCTTATACCACATATGTAGTAATTCATCAAACAATGAATATACATTGTCCTGCAGCTCTAGAATTCCTCTTGCAAAAATGAAAGAACGGAATATCGTGTATGAGTTGGCAACCAAAAATATTCGGAATATAATTCTCTCATATGAACATTAATTCTATAAATTTTCTTTCAGAGAACAAAAGACAAATATTTTTTTTTTTTTTGTCAGGAACTAGTTTTATTGAATTCCAACTTCTCTGAGAATTAAATTGGCAAACTATGAGAAGCTAAATTGGCAAACTAAGTGTAGGAGGTAAGCTAATACAGTGTGAGAAGGAAGATGAATAAGCAACAACATCTCAAATAAAAAGTAACTACAAGGTATGACTAAGCAGAAATACTATTGGTTTTCCACATAAGCTAAACTTCATTACGGGCATTTTAGGTCTGTGTTTCACTGTGTTGTATGTCAATTGTGCAATATTAGCTGAGACACAAGTGTGAGAAGGAAGATAAACAAACAACATCTCAACTAAAAAATAATCACAAGGTAGAATAGAAGAGAAAATACTACTAACAAATAAAGCAATATTTTCGAGTGTGTAACCACGACACCAGCACTTTCCATGATCACTTGTGCAAGAATCACATCACCTTCAGCTGCACCGTGGAGAGCATCCCAAATCTTTAAATAACAGAAAATCAGACAAGCATTAGGTCTTTGTCCATTACAAATACATAATAATTTTAGAAATGCTGGAAATGATAACGACACGTGCGGAACGAAGAGAACCCTCTTTCAGGGATACCTATTTACATCTCGAAGACTTGAACTCATTCAGTAGGTTATAGGGAAACAAACATGTGGCATGGGAAAAAAAGTGAACAAAATTCAAGCAATGGGTCTCCTTCCACCACTTTTTCAATGCCCAACTAACTAAACTACCTTCTTAGAAGTTACGTCCATCAGTCTTTACCAGTAATCTTGTTAAGAAAATTTTGTATAGAATGGATTTTCTTAGGATGTGAACTATGCATTTTCAACTCCTTCCCAAAATGGACAAATCCTGGTTCATTTTCAGCCTTTGTGTCTTTTCACGGATAGAAACCATAGAGAAAACTGGAAAGTGGGAAAATACCAAGACTGACCCAGCTTCATTGTTAGATTTTGCACACAAGCAAAGTTTTCCCTTGCCAGTTTCACCAACCAAAAGAACAGGCTCCTTGTACTTCATAAAGCAACCTATCTTCTCAAGGACATGTAACGAACTACGTATACGCATAAAAGGTTTTATCTGTTGATGCTTCTTAAGAAACAACATAATAAGGTATATTCAGCTTACTATGAGAGAGAGACTTAAATATAATAAATTCCATATTTATGTGACAAGTGTGTCCAGGTGTATCCACTAATGGTAATAACTGGGATGCACTAATGAAGGTTTATTCAATAAAGACGACATTAAGTATATTTCGTTAGAAAACACATATAGGTTGTGAGGTGTGCCTCTGTTTGCTGATTAAAATGAATGACGCTCAATCTTGATAAAAAAAAAAGGAACACAGACTAAACAAATTGATCTGATGGCATATATGGCTGAACATAATAACACTCAACACTAAAAAACATACTGCATATGTTTGCAACAATATCCTTTACAACTAACCATTCACATCACATTTGGAGGGGTGAGACTTAGCTTTATTTGTGATGCTTTGAGTAAGCACAGGTGCTGTACCTGAAAGACATGCAGCTGTAAAATATGTTCTCATCGTCTGCAATTGGAAGATATGCAATAATAAATTAAGTAAATCAAAACCATAAATTGTTATGGTCTCAATACCGAAAAAATAATGACCAAGTGAATCTACACCTCAGCAGAGGAAAAAAACGCAACTCACATCATCCCGAACACATGGCTAGCTACGAAGATATGTGGACTTTATTGAAAAAGGTATGGTACTCTAATCATAGAATCAAGGCAACAACAAAATAAGCAAGGCAAATGTTAATACTGCTATGAAAGAGATTTATGTAACTCCATACCATACCACTTAGTCGTTTGAAATAAGGTGGGACCAGTAGTGTTTATCATGTCATCGGTCATCCACTGTAAATTAGCCATTAATCTCCAATTAGCCTGCAAGATAATATTCAACACAGATGCTTAGAAATTATATGAAAGCATCCAAGTTAATAAGGGGATCTAATATTACATCCAAAATTAAACTTACACGGGTTGCTCTAGATGATCCTGCCATATGCCAAATATCTTGAGGGACAAAATTGAAAAAAATCGCCTTCAAGAATGAACCAATCAGAACTCATTGAATTAAGTCTGACCTAAGATTCTCCATTAACCCCTCAATGTTGAGAACTTGAGATCGAGATGTAATAGTTACCCTAAACAAAAGAAAGCAAGAAAAACCAAACAAACAAATACTAAATCTAAACGGAAATAGAAAAAGAAAAGAAAAATCAACAAAATGCAAGAGGCAAAATTCATTACAATATATTCATTTTAATTCTAACATCAACATCATTTTACACATATGGTTGTTCCTGGACCTGAATATTATCATAATGCATTTGCAGAACCCAACCACCTTCTAACTTGCACAAAGATGAGAATAACATTATCGTTCCACGGATCACGAAGCAATTTACCTTCTAAGAAAAAAAAAATGTTGTTATAGTTAGAAATCCACACTAATTATCCATAGGCTCGCATTCTCTACACCTCAAGCTTAGCAAGTGGTTGTACAGACAATCTCTAATCTAATCAACGCTCTAATGAATTACGGCCCAGATTCCAATTTATAGTGAAGCGGTAAACATACTAAAACAAAAAATATCAACTAAGTATTACGTTGTTGTGCCATCTCTCAACAAAACAAGTTTTAATTCATAGAATCCAATTTAGGGTTCTTCCATAAAACCTTAATAACCAAAACAACGTTGAAATCTCATTTAATCAATAAGTGCTTACCTCTAAAGTGATGATTACATATTCTAGTTTTGATTCTGAAAAGAAAAGCTATAATTTAGTTTTTTTTTGGGTCAGAAGAAAAACAAACTTAAACTGAAGTACCACAAAAATCTAAATTAATGAAATGGTAAGAAATAAGTCAGATTTAGAAGATAATGACGAATTAGAGGGAATATTCATGTCTTACCATCTTGAAAAAAGTTGACGGAGATTTTACAATAAACCATTTTAACCCGAAATCCCCACAATACCTTGTAAAAAATACAAAAGATAAAACAACTTAATAATCAAGCCAAAACAAAAGAGAAAGGGATGATTTTAGCAGGAGAAAAGCATTTCATCAAACAGGGGATTACCTTTTAGTAAGGTGTTTACGCCTTCAATTTGATCAATGATTTCAAAATTATTGTCTGGCAGTAAAGAAAAGAAAGGAAGAGAACTCTACTGAAGGTTTTTTTTGCTTAATTAACCTAGGAGAGAGAAAATAAATTGCAGTTGTACTGTCTTCCTAAACTTTTATCTTGTCTTGGCTTAAAACAAGGAAGAAAATGGGAGAAAATAAGGGAAGTGGAGTAGTGCGGTGATTCCGGTCTTACTAGTGAAAAACGGGAATCGTCGAATATAATCTTACTAGACACGCATCAATATATCACCGTCTCCAGAGTAATAGTCACTATAAGTGTTCTTCTTACACTCCTATGACACCGAGTATCATGTGTTAGACATGCCAGTTTAGGTTAGCCTATGTGCACTGGCATGAGTGCATTTTAGCCTTATGGTTCACCCATTGTTCTGTTAGTATAGGTTAGCAATAAATGTAGATGTTAACGTTAGCACTAGCCGGTGTGCATTGTTAACCAACTACAGGTAAGTCTCTCTCAAGAACAATCAATAAAAGAGTAATGAATCTTCTTTGTATTCTCTCTGATTCATTCAAGAACAGATTGAGAAAGTTTATTCTTGAATATCAATTCTCATTCATTACACTGTGATTATTACATTCAATCATGGTATCAAAGCAAGATTTTATCTTCAATTTTTCTTTGTTCTACTAAAATCAGATTTGCTTCTCACAAGATTTGTCTAAATGATTCGTGACTTCCCTGCTACAATGGAGAATCCTACATCAAACTCAATTGCAAAAGTACCCCTAAATCAGCTAACAAACTTCATCAGTCTCAAATTGAAGGAAGACAATTTTCTTACATGGAAGAATCTGATGCTTATTGTAATCAAAAAAATTCAAGATCATGAAGTATCTTGATGGAACTTCACCATATCCAGAGCAATACACAAGTCAAAGAAATCAGACTAATGGAATTGAAAATCCATCTTATCTAGATTGGGTGGATGAAGATTCCACAATCACAATGTGGATCAATAGCATTATTTCTGACTCAGTCATTCCATACTTTGCTGCTGCTCCAACATCTCATATCATGTGGACCAACATTGGAGATAGATTTGGCCACTCTTCTTCAACACACTCCATTCATCTAAGAACAAAGCTTTTAGCTATCAAACAAGGTAATCAATCAATCTCCACTCTCATTGATGAAATAAAAACATTATCAGACCAACTTGATGCAGCTGGTGAAGTAGTATCAGACAAAGAATTGGTGGTTATCACTTTGTCTGCTCTAAATACTAACTACATACCATTTGCAACCTCTATGAGGCATAGATATCCACCCATATCTTACATAGAACTACACAACAATCTTCTAAGTGAGGAAGCAGTCATAAGTCACATAAATGGTGACATTCTTCTCAATACAACAACACAAGCCTTCACTGCCAACTTCAACACGTCAAGAACATCTCAAAGGGATTATAATAACAAATCCAAGGAATATCCTCCACCATTCAACAGAGGCAATACATCTTATTAATACAATACTGGCAGATACAATCATTATCAAGGTGGAAGAAGGAACTACAACACACCTGGCAGAGGCAATAGCTATAGAAATGATGTCACAAGAGTTCCAATGGAATCAAGAAACTCATCTCACACAAGTTTTCTAGTATATCAAATCTGTGGAAGGACGGGACACGGTGCACTGGAATATAGAAACAGGCTAAATTTCAACTATACAAATGCAAGTACACCAAATAATTTATCTGCCATGTTAGCTTCTGCTAACATCATGGGAGAAAATCCATGGTTTGATGATAGTGGTGCCTCTAGTCACATCACTCCATACAAATCTGAATTACAAACATCAACAATCTATGGAGGTTCTGACAAGATTCAGGCTGCTAATGGTGAAGGTATGTGTATCTCTCATTCTGGTTCTTCTATTAAGGTCATCCCAGGACACTCTGACTCTTTTAAGTTGCACAATATTTTATATGTCCCTAAGGCTACACAAAACTTGCTTTCTGTTCACAAGTTTACATCAGAAAATAATTGTTCTATGACATTTACTCCCTCTGGATATTATGTGAAGGACTTGTTAACTGGGAACACAAGATTCCAAGGCTATCATCATAATGGACTCTATCCAATACATCTGCAAAATCAGAACCACCTTGCTTACTCTGCAACTCCATCAACAATTTCTTCTGAGGTCTGACACAGAAGATTGGCTCACCCATCTTTTAAAACTATGCAATTTGTTTCTAGACACCTTTCTTTACCCACTATTGCAAATACACCTATTATTTGTACTGCTTGTTCATTAGGCAGATCCCATAAACTACCTTTTTCAAAGGTCAGATAGTACTATCTCTACTCCCTTAGACTTACTTCATATGGATCTTTGGGGTCCAAGTCCTGTAATGTCTTTAAATGGTTACAAATACTATGTTGTCATAATAGATGACTTCACAAATTTTTGTTGGTTCTTTCCCATGTGTGACAAGTCTGATTTTAGGAAAATCTTTATTCACTTCAAAAATTCCATTGAGAAGCAGCTATCATATTGCATTAAGAAAATTAGAACTGATGGTGGTGGTGAGTTTTTGCACTCTGCATTAACTTATTTTTTATCATTTAATGGAATTCAGCATGAGCTATCTTGTCCTCATACCCCTGAACAGAGTGGGGTTGCTGAGTCCAAACATAGACACATTGTGGACATTGGTAGAACTTTTCTTATTCAATCTGGTCTCAGTGATGACTTCTGGGTAGATGCATTTGCAACTGCAAATTACACAATCAATAGACTGCTATCCAAATCTATTGGTCTCTCATCACCATATGAACTCCTATTTCATAAGGCACCTGATTACCACTTCTTGAAATCATTTGGGTCTCTTTGCTTTCCTTGGCTTAGGCCATATGCAAATCACAAATTGGCTCCCAAGAAGTATTTCCTGCACCTTCATTGGTTATACAACATTCCAGAAAGGCTATAAATGCCTTGATCCACAAACAAGGAGAATTTATGTCTCCAGACATGTGGATTTTAGGGAGTCTGAGTTCCCACTTTCCAAAATTTCACCTGCAACAACTACACATTCTTCATCTATATCTGAAGAACAATCTTCTTACTCTAAAGATGTGCACACTTCAATTCCAGCCCAGTTGTCTCCAGCTACTTCTGGGGTAACCACTATTGCTGAGGTATCTGACACTACTGCATCCATAACTTCTAATGCCCATTCTATGAAAACAAGAGCCAAAGCTGGCATTCATAAGCCCAAAGCTTACTCCACCAGATATGATCTATCTGCTGACACTCTTGCAAAGCTACCTCCTGCAACTCCTACTTGCTTCAATCAAGCCAACAAGCATCCCAAGTGGAGACAGGCACTGGTGACTGAGTATAATGCTTTGATGGATGCCAACACATGGACCAAGGTGCCTTACATTTCTTTTATGAATATTGTTGGTTGCAAATGGGTGTTTAGGCTGAAATATAATCCATACGGCTCCATTGCTAGGTACAAAGCTAGACTTGCTAGGTACAAAGCTAGACTTGTTTCCAAGGGGTTTCATCAGCAAGAAGGGTTGGACTACTATGATACCTTTAGTCCTGTTGCTAAGGAAACTACTATAAGAATCTTGCTCTCAGTGACTGTTACTTTTGATTGGTCTATCTCTCAGATAGATGTCAGCAATGCATTTCTGCATGGTGATCTATCTGAAGCCATCTACATGTCTCAACCACCAGGGTTTGTTGACTCAGAGAATCCTTCCTATGTATGCAAACTAAACAAATCCTTATATGGACTGAAACAGGCTCAAGGGCATGGTATGCCAAATTGCACCAAGTGTTGCTCTCTTATGCATTTGTACCTTCTTCAGCAGATACTTCATTATTCATTAGAAAGGGGAAAGAATCACATTCATTTTGGTCTATATAGATGATATATTGATCACTGGAAACTCATCTACTTATTGCTCTGGATTCATTGTCACCTTACAGGGTCATTTTCCTGTCAAGAACTTGGGTGCATTCCACTATTTTCTTGGTCTGGAAATCAAAAGGAACTCCAAGTGCTTATTTCGGTCCCAAACCAAGTATGCCCTTGATTTAGTGGAGAAGTATGATATGACTGGAGCCAAGCCTTGCTCTTCTCCAGTTCCTGCTCACATAAAATAGCAACCATCCTCTGGAGTTCTATTGTCTGATCCTACTCCATACAAGTCTCTTGCTGTAGCTCTTCAGTAGCTCACCTGGTCTATACCAGAAGTTTCATATGCTGTGAACCAGGTCTGCCAGCACATGCATCAACCAATAACAGATCATATGGTGGCAGCCAAGAGGATTCTAAGGTATATTAAGGGCACAATCAACTATGAAATCTTGTTCTCCAAAGGACTTACAGCTGTTCATGGCTATAGTGATGCAGATTGGGCAGGTGACATCTCTACCAGAAGAAGCACTGGTGTTTTTTGCATTTTCTTTGGCTCTAATCCTGTTTCTTGGTCTAGCAAGAGGCAAACCACAGTGGCAAGATCCTCTATAAAAGCAGAGTTTAGAAGTCTAGCAAACTCAACAGCTGAGGTGATTTGGGTTATGCAAGCTTCTTGTTGAGATGCAGATTTTCTTGCCAACTACACCCCATATCATCTGTGATAACATCAGTGCAATCTCATATTCATCCAATCATGTGTTCCACACAAGGTTGAAGCATCTATCCGTCGACTATAACTTTGTCAGATAGCTTGTTCAGTCCAGCAACATTAAAGTTTCATATATATCCACCATTGATTAGGCAACAGATATTTTCACAAAGGGTTTTTCTGGCCCCAGGTTTGCTCTTCTCAGGGACAAACTTTGTGTCTGCCCTTTGTCAGCCACACAGTTTGAGGGGGGCTAATAGTCACAAGAAGAGTGTTCTTCTTACACTCCTATGACACCGAGTATCATGTGTTAGACATGCCAGTTTAGGTTAGCCTATGTGCACTGGCATGAGTGCATTTTAGCCTTATGGTTCACCCATTGTTCTGTTAGTATAGGTTAGCAATAAATGTAGATGTTAACGTTAGCACTAGCCGGTGTGCATTGTTAACCAACTATAAGTAAGTCTCTCTCAAGAACAATCAATAAAAGAGTAATGAATTTTCTTTGTATTCTCTCTGATTCATTCAAGAACAGATTGAGTAAGTTTATTCTTGAATATCAATTCTCATTCATTACATTGTGATTATTACATTCAATCACAGAGAGATGAATATACAGGTATGTCGTATGCGTGATAAACCTAGCTTTTGTCATGTTAATGGGTATGACCGTGAAAAGTATAACCGTGACCAAAACCCATATCTGTACTAGTGATTTTGGATACCAATTTTTTTTGTTTTTTTTTTCAATTGCATTAGAAGAGAAGTATGAAAACCCGGAAATAGTACATGAGCAATATTGCTAATACATGTTGGAAAATATGTGTTTCGGTTTCTCGGAAATCATGTTCCTGCGATAAACAAAATACTAACAAGATAGAAAGTTAAGATACTCATCGTATTGGTTGATCAAGGCGAGGTAATCCTCTTTCCTTTAAGACAATTCGTCCTCACATACGGTGCTAACGGTTCTACAGATATCGTCTCCCAATATACAATGATCACGCCGTAGTAAGTAGCACTACAATATTACTCGGTCGCCGAATATTGAAAATTATTATTCTCTTAAACACCACTCAACTCTAGACACTTTTGTTTTTTCCAAAAACCATTATGAAAAAAACATTCTTAACTTGTCTCAAAATAAAGGTAAGAGATGGGTTTATATAGAGTTAATGGTGGCTCTATAAGGTGCCTCTTCACCCATAGGTGACTCATCATGTCTAATGGTGAGTCTCCATAATACCTATTCAATAAGTGTTTTATGGATGAAAAGACATGACCTTTAAACACATCTCTTCAAGTTTAAATATCAAAATCAATTTTCACTCACACAAATATTTTAAACCAAAATTCCAACAATAAAGGCACTAACTCACTTGGGGATGTACCAAATCCATATAAGATAAAACATCTTTCACCTTTGGAATGGTATATCCCTATATCCATAAGCAAATGGCCATGGTATATGAGCCGTGTTATAATTATAGTATGGTGTTTTCTATTTTTTCTTCCATATTCTTGATGTGACTCGGTTCCAGAGAAATTCTAAACTAGAGTATGTTGGATGCCTTAACTACTATTTACGTCTCCATTTTGGCCTAACATGTGACTATTCGGCAACCACCTTATCCCCTGCTTTTCTAGGCCTAAGACTTTTTTTTATTTTTTTATTTTATATATGAATAAACTTAAGAACCTGACTAGATTGAGGATTACTCAAATTAGTTGATGCTTACGAATTTTGTTCTACCTAGAAGAGAGGGATGTAGGGTGTCTAAAAAGGGTAAAACTATTAAATTATTATTTAAACTTAAAAACCTAAATTTATCAAGTTAAATTTATTTCAATTTTATTTCACTCAAATTTATCTTGATACCAACTGATTCCTTCCTCTTTTCCCATTATATCGTTTTCTGTTTTCAAACTAAAACCTCATTGATTAATTAAATTATCGATCACTAATTCAGAAACTAGTTAATCGATCGATTTTTACATATAACAACGATGGTAAAATAAGTTAATAAAACCACATTGAAAACCTAGTGGAACTGATCTAAAAATTGGGAAATCGATTCGATTTAAACAATCAAATCCAGTTCCAGAAATTGAAGAAGAATAACTAAATCCGAAGAAGAACAAACTCTCAGCGCAATACAATATAACATATGGCAAGAATCAATTACTTTATATCAACCCATTCCGCTTAATTAGATTCTTTATTCGATCATACATTCAAAAATTGGAAATTTTTAAAATAAGGTTTTATGTGTTTAACAAGAATTGGTCAATGCGATTTTCAACAACGACCGATTCTTGAATCAATTGGCCGATGTGCATACACACGTTAACCTATTTTTCTTAATGTTTTTCGTGATTGAAGAACATCAACACATAACCGGTCGATGTGGGCATTCATATCGACTGATTCCACTCAGAAAATACACAATTTTATGTTAGTTTGTTTTTCTATAATCGGTCGATCTGAATGTCCACATCGACCTATTATAAAGTTTGTAATTTTTAAAATGTCAATACTCAATAGTCCAATATAAATGGTTATATCGACCGACTGTAACTTTAAGGAAATGCATAAATTTCCTAGATGTTTTTAGGCTAGAATCGGTTGATATGAATATTTATATTGACCGATTATATAGAGTCAATTATTACAATTGGTGGATGTGGACATATCATGATGGCCGATTGTATACTTAGAATTCATAAAAGTTACTTAGATTTAATTATTGTTTATTGTATATCGGGATATGCTTCAGGGAAAAGGGAAAACAAAAGCAAAGGAAAAGAGATCGGAGAAGAAACATGATATTATTTTTCCTCAGAGGTTGGAACTTTGTCGACAAGGTGGTGAAAAATTAAGGGATAAATATCGTAGACGCTCGTATACCGTCAATGAACGAACTGAATTTAAGCATCCAAGAGAATATGAAGTTGATAAAGAACAAAAAAAAAAAACGATAAAGAACAAAGCAAATAAGAAGAAAAAGGTGAAAGTGAAGCCGAATAAGAAGAACAATAAGGAGGTAAAACTGAAACTACAAATAGACCAAGGAAGAAGAAAGGGAGTTACTTGCCAGCCTCTGAGTTGATGTTATGTTGCATCGTTAATAGTCCTCTTTATATGTTATCTAGTGATGGCAAAGAGTTTCTATGGGAGTAAGAGCACACTTGGTATGTTACCGTTTGTGCAACCATAGTAATGATCTTAACCTTGTGCTATGTCTCAAAATTTTATTTTAATTTAATCATCCTTTATCCGTCTAGTGTTAGCGTTTTGATTATTTTTATACCAACATGTTTTTGAGGATAACAACATTGTCATGCATCTTGTGAAACACCAATCATCAGTGGATAAAATAAAAGAATGATCATTGTCTAAGAAGCTTCTATTATCGTCCAGCTTGTAGAAACTTTGAGGTTATTGATAGCACTAAAGAATTTGGTGGTTAGATATGCCTTCCCCCATGTTTCTTCCTTCTGCGAGAGATATTATGGGGAAATAGATACTTCGCATCTTTCGTATGGCAAAATGACAAAAACTCAATATGATGTTGTTTGTGGGTAAAAATAGAAAAGTGATGGAGTATGCAGATGCTAGTCAGAGCAATTTGTCTAAACCCTTAACATTTGTACCGTATAAGTACTTTTAAGATGCGAGAGTTCAATCCATACAAAATTGACCTAAATAAAAGAATGATCGTTCCAATATTGTTTCATTCACAAAAGATGGAAAAGGGAGGGAAGCAGAGAAAGGTAATGAGATGAATGAGATTGAAAATGAATAACATAAAGTCTGAGTTTTCTGAGGATGTTGTAAGATGATAGCTCCGTGATCATATATCCTTGTTATCTTCTAAGATGATTGTCCCTTTGTCAATAGGTTGAAGAACCTATTTATAGCAATGAAAATTAATACGTTGATCTCATAAGTGGTGACAGTTGCAAAGAAGTGGAAGAGTAGAGACATGATCCTGATGAAAACCAATTATGTCATGCTAGTGGGACTTGGCAGTTGTACGACCATTATTCTATTCATCTATTCAATTGTTGACACGACTTATCTACTTTCTATTCGTGGGTGTATTGCTACACTGCACGTGCTTTAGTGCGCCAGACCAAAACCCTAATGAGTATCCCCCCATGTGATATGATTGATATTTTGAGTATGATTAAGTCTATTCTATAGATGTGTATTATTTGGTTAATGTTGACTTAGTTAGAATGTTAGTCTTAACATATTGTTAAGTTCTAGCATGTTGAATCAAAACATAAGATGTATGCTTAATAGATCATAGGCATATAAAGCCTGTTTGATATTGACATTGGTAATCGTGGTATATCATCATATCATCTGAGACAACAAATGATATCCATATGATCTTATAATTGGATTAATAAACATAAGTTTAATGAGATCGTAGGATCGATAAGAAGCTTACAATATTTGATATGTCACATTGTTTGTGTATTAGGATCAAGTCGAATGAGTCTTAAATGTATGAGCATTGAGCGGATGATCCTTAAGCAGATGATCATTAAGTGTATGACCATTCACTTATGTTAGAGTAGTCAGGTTATTTTAATTATTGGTAGCAGGACCAATTGAGGTAAAATAATAAAAATCTGATTATGATAAATGAAGGCCGTGGTAGATGAGGGTCGTGATAGATAAAGACTGTGATATATGAAGACCGTGATAGATAAGACCAACCAGGTGGTAGAGGAACAACCAGGTCGTCTGAGCACGGGTCAGTTGTCACAGGACCATTCCTTATTGAGGATTTTGATGTAAAGACTGAAGACCAAAATTTAGCAAATAATATTTTTTAATATATTAATATGGTAGTGGGACCATTCTGTATAGCTCTGCAGAGCTTATGGTTTTTAAAAGAGAAGAAGGCCAGACTCTTAATAGAAAGAGCAAAAAGTTTGATAAGAAGAGGAAAACCTTAAGTAAAGTTACAATGATATAAAATAATAAAGCTAGAAATAAGAAAATAAGGAAGTGGGGACCGGCCATGGGATAGCCAGCCGACCGGCTAGTTTAAAACAAAAACGGAGAAGTTAAATCACGTTTATGATCAACATTGCAAAAACATGTGTCGAAAGTGGAGAAAAAGTTGAGGAGAATGAAAAGATGATTAGCTTATACAACAATCTGGAAATTGAAAGAGTTGGTGTTATATATGGGGGAAACGAAAAAAACGGTACTAAAGAGGAAACTCGGAGCAAGAAAAACTACTCGGGGTGAATCAAGTGGCCACGACAAAGATGACCAACATGATGATATCGTTCAAGATCAACCTACCAAACTAGGCCTAGGTGCTCGTTTAACATAATTATGGATTCTTTTTTGAGTTTCAGACTTCTGTTTTTAATTTTGTTATTGTCGAACTAAAAAATACAGGTTGAAATCACCTTGTAGGGAAAAAATGCAGGTTTTCTGACCGGTTTTTAAGCTACAATCGGCATACAAGTACATGAATATCGACCGATTATAAATGATATCCTTTTTGCCAGTTTACAATCGATTAATATGTCCCTATGTATCATCCGATTATGGGGATTTCATTCCATAAGTTTGTCAGACTTACGAAATCGATTGATATAAACATTGATATCGACCGATTCTATAAGCCTGAGAAAAGGTCAATTTTTTTGTTAGTTTTTTAGGTTACAATTGACCGATGTGGATATTCATATCGACTGATTCTTGTTAGAGGAAATGCCAATTTTTTCACATATTATTTAGTCTATAATATATCGATGCGGAAATTCATACTGACCGATTCTTGTTAGAGGAAATGCTAATTTTCTTAAGATGTTAGTTACAATCGGTCGATGTAGATATTCCTATAAACCGATTGTAGGAAGCCAATTTTTTATGTGATTTTTTATATGGAATCAGTCGATGTGGACATTATCGACGGCTAATGGTGACAACTAATTTCACTCGAATTTTGCATAAAAAAATAATCGTTGTGTCTTCCTTTATATAAGGAAAACCTCTTTCTTAATCACAATTTGCTCTAGACTTGCATCTTTTATTCCTCCTACTTCATCCAATACTCAAATAGAACTCGTAAAATTGCAAGGAACCATAATATGATATGGATCTCGATAAATAGTTTATTCACGCCTTCCACGAATGTCCGAATGAAGTTTATATGTTTTGTAAAAGAGTTAAGGAATCTTTTGAATATCGTATCCGGATCCTAAATGCCGTAAATGGAGAGTCTTATTGTTTATATTCGACAAAATCAAAAGAGATTTGCGAGAGTATCGTTAAATTCGATGCATGGTTAACGAACATCATCCTCAAGCTTCTCGTAATGTAAAATTGAGTAATTCGACATGTATATCTGTATTCCGATATCATTAAATTTTACATACTAACTTACCATTCATTTAATTTCAGACTAGGCAATGTGTGAGCCTATGGAAAATAGAAAAAGGCGAACAATTATTCATGCACATGAAGGAATATACCATGTTAAGGAGACGTGTTCCGATATACATTGAAGATGTGTTTATGTCTGAGATGATAGACTACGCATATTAAATTATGTAATACGTTGATTTCCCAAACTATGTAAGCCACTAATTTCCTAAAATAATGAATGAAATTCTTTTATATGAAAGTATAACACAATTGACCTATATATTATATCAAACAATATGGTAAGGTTTTTGTGTACCAAAAAGGAGATACAATCGGCATATCTAACAACAAATATATGACAATTTCTCGTGTTCTCCGTGAATGAAGAACATCAAATTGGAATCGACATATATGGACCATCGTATCCGCCGATTCTAGTTTGAAGTTGAAATTTTTTCATGTTTTGACGATTTATTAGCACTAAAAAAGGAGATACAATCGGCATATCTAATAATAAATATCTGCCAATTTCTCGTGTTCTCCGTGAATGAAGAACATCAAACTGGAATCGACATATATGGACTATCGTATCCGCTGATTCTAGTTTGAAGTTGCAAATTTTTATGTTTTGACGATTTATTAGCACTAGTTAATTTCACATCTAACATGAACAAACAACTGCTAATTGAATTAGTTATTACCGATCAATCAGGGACAAATTAAT
Source organism: Papaver californicum (assembly GCA_023531435.1). Lineage (NCBI taxonomy): Eukaryota > Viridiplantae > Streptophyta > Magnoliopsida > Ranunculales > Papaveraceae > Papaver > Papaver californicum. Next base: position 3,778,518 of record JAJJMC010031210.1, on the reverse strand, counting down.
CAATAACAAAAAATAATTGGATACAAAGTTTTTAAAATAATTTCAAAATAACCAAATTTTACTTTTTATAATAGGCCTCAATTAATTTGAGTGGGCCTCAATCTAGATAGGCTTAAGATGTATCATCTCAGAAACTATTACAACATCAAAATCTCCTTCTATCGTTCTAGAGAGAGGGTGAGAGACGAATTGATGATATCGTAGGGCATGCAACAATTTTTGGATTCACATTGCATTTATATACATCATCTATCAATATAATTGGAGAGGAGTTGGGTTGCACTGACTTGAACATGGTGACATGGACGTGGACATGGATAAATTCTCAAAAAACTAGGACGCAGATACATATATATAAATATTTATATAATAAATTATGCATAAATACATATAACTTTCACATATAAAAAACTGATAATTGCATAAATGTTTAGTAAAGTCTTAAAAAGGTATAATGGAGCAATCGTAGAGCACCTACAACTTTAAAGTTGAGGGTGTAGAGTATTTTTTCTTATTTGTTATACTAAATACAAAAAATATAAACTATAAAAAAAAGCGCTCGTGATATATTGGTGAGAGTGGTTTTCCAAGGAGTTCAAGGTTAAGGGGATTCAAACATTTTTGAGGAATAAATTGAATGTGCGTCCAAAACATATGTCCCACGTATCCGATGCGCGTATCTATATGCCAACTCATGTGGGACGCACACATGCTGCGTCTGACACACATTATAGCCGCATTGGATCCGCGTCTATGTCCGACACACGTCAAACGTGGCAACTGTTTAAAGATGAACATACTTGAAAATGAGTACTGGCAGAGTGATTTCACTTCACTAACACTTCTCAAGGATCAACGGGAACCTCCTATAGATTTTTTTTTTTAATTCATTTCTTTTTAAGAGGTGGAATAGAATAATTCGGCTGTGTTTTCATCCGATATCCACGATTCCTCTTGATTTGTAGTCCAATACCCGCTCCTAAAATCAATGAGACTGAGATGCGGAATGTCAGCCGAGGCCCTATCCATTAGTATTACATAGTTCTAGGATCGCCTTGACTTAAATGAACCTATCTTGGCAACCTAATGTGTTGCGATCTTGAGATGGGACGCTCATAGGCGAATCATATGGTTAATATCCTTACCGTCTTATGGGGCTCTGTTTTCTATGCCTAGATCGTGAGGAAGCTAACTTTCTTTACTATTGTTCACATCACAAATTTGATAAATACCTTGCTTGCCAACTACCTCAGTTTTTTTAATCTAATGCGTTTACCAGGAACTGCAGATACTTTATTACTTAAACTTTAACATTGCAACTCTAACTCATTTCACTTTATGTTTTCCTTGGACCCACTTCAATCAGCAAAGATCCGATCTGGTTCAAAACAATGAGGCAGGGGAAAGACCTACCACTTCAAAGGAAGAGTAGTATTTTATATTAGGGATGAACCAACTACGTCGTTCTTGCATTAATGCCTCATGCTACAGTTTATTCAAGTAGTTCCCGAGACCGAATGCCTTTTACTTTAGTGGATTCTGTTCGACCAACATATATATAATATCGACTACTTTTTTGAGTTAAAGGGGACTAATAAAAGAATAAAACCTTCAAGACATTTGATTAGGAATCCTTTGTATACTAGGTAGAGCTACCTTCTTCACGAGTCCTTCAAATCCAAGACCTTAGATACCTATATCCGTTGGGTCGCATATCCCCCTGTTTGAAAGAGATGATAGAGTAGGCCGTATTGATACCTCTTTCCGTAAGGCGTCAGTAGGTGGCTTGAAAATACATATAGTTTGTGTGATCCACGGGTTGGTACAAGATTCGTAATGTCGTTTTCACGGCCTACTACAATTGCTCAGTTAGGCACTTTCGTTAGCTCTTCATCGGCACGTGGGACTCTTGGGAACATAACTTCAAACTTGATACCTTCTTTTAGAACATACATTACATAAGTCAATTTTCATTTTGATTCACTAAGGAAATGAGATAAATCAAACAGAAACTCATGATCTGAAGCCCGAAAGAGATGTCTCTTCTTTCCCACATCCTTGAATACCTAGCTACCGAGAAGTGTTGACTTGATTGAAGAAGGAACAACCACAACTTCCCGAGCCCGCAAGGGGTTTTTTTTGTCGATAAACATGCTTATGTAGTTCCCCCATCATTCTCTTGCCTATTCATTAGTAAAGCAGCGTCCGCCCTCTAATAAACAATGGTTTCCCAGCATGACATAATATCGAGGGGATGAACGGACGATAGAGAATGTTGTTGTTTGTTTCCAATACAATACCCGCTCTGAGCAGTAACACTATAATTATAAAATCCTAATCGACATTGGAAATAAAAGTTCAAAAAAATTAATCCATTTAAAATCCTGTTCTAATTGAATTAATGGATCGTCCAACTGGAAATGATAACAGAATACATAGGTCGTTAGAAGTAGTTCCACTAGGCATATAGATATAGTATACCATCGGATGACCTTATTTCCTCTATGGGGGAGAAAGAAAATGGAAAAACCCGCGAATATCGGCAAAACAACAATTATTGTTAACCAAGGAAAATAATTCGTAGTAAAGACAAGATAAGATACACTTTGACCAGAAAACCCCGTACTCGAGAAAATAGCCTATTTCGATTTCGAGCACGGGGTTTTGTCGGTAAAGATAAAAAAATGGATTCAAGTTAAGCTTTCTGGAACGTATCAATAAGCTAGACCAAAGTTCCATCAATAAACGATGCATCTGATGAATGACAACCTTCAACATGAAACTTTTTCTTTGAGAAGTTCCATAGCTCCTCTAATTGGGCAAATAAGTTATCTTCCAAGTGCCCTCTGACTGATCAAGACGGAAGAGACATACAGAGATGGACAAGACCACTCTCACTACGGGGTGCTCCCCTCCCAGACAGAGTAATCAACGACTACTATCTTTGGACACGGCATCAAAAGTGGTGGTCCCTGCTATACACGAGGGAAGTAACAGAAAAAGAAAAGGAAAAACCGAGTAAAAGATAAGATTAGCTCATGAAAAATGCGGAAGTAACAGAAAAAAGGAAAGAAAAAACCGAGTAAAAGGAAGATTAGCTCATGAAAAATGTGTCATGTGTGAAAACGAGTCGCTAACAAAATGACGGTGTATTTGAGCCGGAACCTGTCTTGACTTTAGACACGGAATGAAAGAAGCTTCCTAGTTTGCACATACAGCAAGGACTCCACCACAACACAACCACTCTGTTTGACCTCCATATATTTCATAGTTTATACTCCCAAAATGCAGATCAGATCAGAGCTATTATTAATCGTGTACACCACCTAATCTTATGCTTCTCCACCAATCAGGCGTATCATCTTGCATACACCCGTAATGTACCAACAACCATCTCATTAACTCCAACACTTCACATTTGGAATCAAGAGATGTCCTTAAGCCTCCTCCTAGGTCAGACTCAGAACTAAAAGCACTTTCTATCTATAAACACAAAACAAAAACACTACTTTGCTTCCAGAAACAGGAAAGATTAATTAAGTTGGAAAGAACTGGATTTGCTTCAAACAGACTTTGAAATTCAGCAAAGAATCTTATTCTTCAAAGGGTGTTACAGTGTTCAGCGGAGAGATCATTATCAATCGAAGACTTATTTTTCCTCATCAATTTAGAGAGACAGAGAGAAAGTGGGAAATGGACTGGTTAGCATGGCTCTTGTCCTTCTTTCTCCTCATCGCTTTGCTTGCCCTTTTAGTTTACCAGGTTTGCAATTTTTCTTTCCAATCTTGATTTTTGTGTTGTTTCTTTCCTTCTCTGGAATCAATTGTTGATAGATTTGTCAAAAGAAACTTTTTTTTTCTTGTGAATTTCATGCTTTAATTGGTTCAAATTGTTTATTGATTTTCAATTTGGGGAATTAAGGGTCACGTTAGAAAAGAGTTGTGCCCACAATCTTGAGTTGAACAGAAGAACTCTTAATTGTTTGAGCTACAGTTTTGAGATCAATTTATTCAAAGGCATGGGATTCTTGTTTTTAAAATTGAATGTTTTTTTTTTTGAGAATTGGTGTCTGCAACCTACAATTACAGGAAAAATCAGACCTTTTTGTTTCTTTCTTTATAGAATTGTGTTTACAAGATAATATGCATGGTGGGTTTGGGTTATGATATGCGGTGTAAGGTGTTACATAGTTTGGATTTTGAATGTGCACCTTCTAAAAGGACTACTGAAAATGTGTGCAGTTGTAGTGCATATAATATGAGGAGTTAATGTTGGATAAATATGGATGTTATAGCGCATCTTGGTCCGTAAACAAATTCTCTAAGATATACCGAAGAGTGTCACGTATTCTTCCTTTTGCAGATAGGTGGTGGTATTTACTACTTAAATTTTTTATGATTTTATATGCAGTCTTCTGGATGTAACCCCTTTTCTGTGCGATTCCCGAATACATAACGAGGAAAGCATTGGAGTTTCTGTCTAGTTAAGGGAAAATTCGGGCAGTTTCGAAGCTCAAGTGTTTAGGATTTAATAGCTCAACTCAGGCACTCTGCAGTTCATACATAAGCACATAAAATTTAATATTTCTTGTTCTTTTTAAGTCGGTATAATATTATGACCTTCGGAGTTTATATTTGTACCATTTTGCATTGGCCCCAAACCTTTTAGAAACAAGATGTCCAATACCAATGCACTGTAGGCTCTCCAGTTTCTAAACGAAAATAAATACTCTTGAAAGTTGTATTTTTTGGTGCCAAGACCATTGGCTTTGCATTTTAGTGTGGTTATATCTGTACATACAAATGAACTAAACTGGTATTGAATACGATATAAGTTTTTGAGAATAAAAATTTCGGTGTATTGCGTACAATTGCTGTTCTTTTAAGGTGTTTACGAATCAAGTAGCCTAATCCCTGAAATCATCTGGTGCAGCTCATGTGCTTAGCAGACTTGGAGTTTGATTATATCAATCCATACGATTCAGCGGCAAGGATAAACAGCGTAGTTATACCCGAATTCATTGCGCAAGGAGTTCTGGCCATTCTTTTTCTCCTATCAGGGCACTGGGTTATGTTTCTTCTCTCCACGCCATGCCTTTACTACAATGTCAGACTGTAAGTACTTTTTCTCCTTCTTGCCTATAAGCTTTGCCTGTACTTGGATCTGAAAAACCTGATGTTTCTTACTAATAAACTGTGTTTTCGAATTCGTAAAATAGAAAACCATAGGGAATAACAGGGCCTTGAAAACTGATTGTATGATTATGAATCCTTCATGAATGAAGATTCGGAGGGGAAATGATTAGGTTCAACCTTGCTGGTACCAAAGAGAATAGTTAGAATTTACTAGTTAGAGACAGTAAGCTGGAGCCCAAGTCCCCAAAGTGATGGTTTCTCTATTAGCAGCTTGGGAATAGTTAAAGAGCTCTTGAGGCAGAGCTGTGGTTAGAATGTGTGAATATACTAAAATGACAGTGGCAAGCTGACCAGTGCTTATTTTGCTTTTATGAACCTGGGTATTTTCAATGAAAGCTATACACATGAAACATCGGTTATATCTAGAACTTGGTACGTTTCATGATATGCGGGGATCTCTCCTGATTTCCCTGGTTACCATTTCATTACTGCTGATTTCTTGAAACATATGCCTGATACTCATCAAAGGCATCACTCCCGTAAAGGATTGTATTCAAATCTTTGGTAAGTAAGAATTTTACAAACTAACCGCATAAGCGTTGTTATTAAAATTATTTTCGTTCCTGTATTTCCCATTATTAATTGTCTGTTTCAGTATCAAATCTGTATCGAAGCTTCAATTAGTAGAGCATTTTGAGTGATTATATTTTGGTGCTTCTAGCATTCGGCAATACCAACTCCAACCTAGTTGTGATTCTTTATTCCATGATCAGGTATATGCGGAAGCAACATTTAGTAGATGTAACTGAGATCTTCAACCTGCTCAACTGGGAAAAGAAGCAACGGCTTGTTAAGCTAGTCTATCTTGTTCTTGTCCTCTTTTTAACCCTATTTTGGTATGTGACCAGACTCGCCTGCTTTTCAGATAGTTCTTATTAAAATACATATTCTAATCTGGTGGCCAATTTTTCTCTCTCCCAATATAGGTTGATTTATAGTGTGCTGGAGGATGATGAATGATAAACAGAACATTTCTATTGCATCCATTACCCAAAATGTTTCTCATGTACGTATTATCTAATGTTGTTTTCTTTGAGAGAACATAGTTTAGTTTGATATGCTGTAAATAAGAAACACATGGAGATTATATAATGGTGTAATCAATGTGTTTGATAGTCACTGGGTGATCATGTACGTCTAGCGAATGCACATTGCTGGAATTATCATTCCTAATTTCAAGAAAAGGGGCTTGATGCTGTCATGTTTTAGAAACTAAGCATTACAGCTTTTCTGATACTTAATTACCATTTCGGTTTTGACACAGGCCACAAGGGATCAAAGCTCTCTACTGAAAAACAAGGGATTGAACACATATGTGTCTTGAAGATGATGATCCTTCATATCTGCTGTTGTTGTACACTCAGTTATTTAACTTAAATTTCTTGTGTAATTGTAATTTTATGGTGCTTGATGATTCAATTTATCATTCATCCTTAATTTAATCTTCTTTTGATTCATTTTGTACCCCTGCAGTTGTATGAAGGAAAAACTTCTACAAGCATAGCATTGGATTTATGTAGCTGTTTGTTTTATGTTTTAGAAAAAATATGAAAAAATGTGTTCCTAGAATTTGATTAGTGCTCAATTTTTCGGCAAAAAACTGTACTAACCATTTCAGATTTATATACAGGGACGACTGACTCGAGGGATGAAATACACACCTATTCAAGCCACGCTGCAATCACTCAAATAAGCACATGAAATCTTTCACTGATGACAAAAAACATGATGCCCTCGCAGGAATGAACTGCGGACTTTCCGTTGAGAAGACCCACTACTAGGGCATGGGGGCATTCCGAGAATTGAACTCGGGACCTCTCGCACCCTAAGCGAGAATCATACCACTAGACCAAATGCCCTGCTGTTGCTCGTAAGGTAGAAACGCTGCTTTTGTACACTTCTAAGCTGGACTAGTTATTTCTCCCAACTCATTTCATCCAACATTCAAACCCTCTCATAATAATCATCAAAACTCCCCACCCACTGTTTCTAACAATCAAATTCATATTCCAGATCTGTTAGCCTCTAAGTTACGGTGATACAAGAATCTTAAAGGGGTTTAGGTAGTGTAGTCTTCCCAAGTCCCCCCATGGTGATGGATGGATGGATGGGGGGAGACTACAATTGCTCAACTCCTTTACAAAGACAATTTCCTCATCAGTTTCCATCCTTGTTCTAGAATCTAGATGAGCGGAATGAGACACCAAGGAGGGTTATCAATGAAGATAAAGCACACAGCATCTGCTACACCTAATTTCTTACTTATTAGTAGTTTACTACAAAGTAGCTCAATTTTTATGAAACAGAGGGAATATTTAAGTGAACTGCATATCATCATATGTTAGCTGGAGATTTGAGTGAAATGACTTTTTGTGTTCTTTAACTGAAAAGTCAAAGTGACTTGTAGAGTAGTGGAGCAGTTTTCTAAGGAGAAACCGTTTTTTTTTTTCATATCCTTCAAACTCACCACCACCCACTACTACCACTTCATCACTCTTCATCAAAACCAACTTAAATTTTGTCAAAACTTCAGTCTTAAATGGATCATATCAGAAAAAGAAGCTTCATTGTGTATGTTTAACTATAACAACTGAGTAACATGAACTTACTTTACATAATCTTTGGATGGAGAAAAGCTTGTAAATGGTAAACTATGTTTTCCTGAATTCAGTTTTCTTTTAAACGTACATTCATAATCTTAGTTATTTTTCTTGTAATTTCAGCAAGAGACTCATAAAAAGAGTTCAATGTCGGATAAAGTTATTGAAGAACAAGAGAGATTCAATGATAAGACATTTACGTGGAGACATTCTTCAGCTTCTAAAGAATGGTCAAGATCAAAGCGCATTCTCCCGAGTAATTATCTGAATTCAATTGCTAAATTCGTTTTTACGTTGCTAGTGTTAATTCATTTTTTGTTCCTTCAATGTCCTCGGTTTACATTTCTGTTATCTGAAATCAATCTTGGCCGTGGGAGTGACTAAATTCGATAAATTAATAATTTCTGGATTATTAAATTTTATTAATTTTTAATTCATCGATAAATTAATAAGTCGTTAATATATCGAAATATACCAAATTTAAGTTAAATTTAAAATAAACGTGTAGATTATTTTTCAACAATAAAAAATATCTAGAGATTTAATTTTCAATTTAAATTATTTTCTAACTATTTAACATATTATAAGATAATATTATTATATATTATGTGTAAATGTATATACTTTGATGTTAAAATTAAAACATTAAGAAGAACAACACAACAAAGTTACTTTAAAACTTCTCAAGAGACTATTAAAAATTAAACATCGTTATATAAAAATGAACAAAATATATGTAATTTTGGATTTTTATTTTAATAAAACATCATACTTAATTTAATGTTATTACACTAATTATTAATTTATATATCACATGGATCTTATTGAAAAACTTAAAAACTTAATTATCTTATAAATTTAATAAGGTTATTAAATTAATATATTGGTCCAAATCGGAACCGATAGAAAATATTATTTTAACAAAATTATTAATTTATCACCAATTAATTTAACAAAATTTATTATATTTAAATAATAATATTATTGATCAGGCTTCTATTCTTGGTTTTTAGGTTGGGCAGCTCTACAAGGACCAGAATATAGTGGCTGCTTATGAACTACTTGACCATTTCTGTGAATTCATTGTGATAAACTTACCGTATATTCGGCGAAACAAGTAAGGCAGTTGAAAATGTTATCATTATTTTCATCATACCAATATCATTCGATATCTAGTCTTATTTGTTGTAATTGAGTTTTGTAATTAGCTTATGCCAAAGAATTTAAGCATTTGAATATCTACTTTTCATTCGTGGTTGTGTAGGGACTGTCCGAATGACATTAATGAAGCAGCATCAAGTTTGTTATATGCTTCTGCAAGATGTGGTGATCTACCTGAGCTTCCTAAGCTACGCAAGTTGTTTGGTGACCGATATGGGAATAGGTTTGCAATTGCTGCAGTGGAGTTGCTCCCTGGAAACCTAGTGAACCGTCAGGTTTGTCGTCAACCCTTATTTATGGTTAATTTGTATAAGTCATTCAGTTTCATATCTTAGTATTCTTCTTTCTTTGATTTGTGATCAAAACTCCCACAATTTTCTTTGAAACAGTTAATTCAAAATCTCTCAGTTGAATCAATATCAGTTGATGTCAAATTCAGATTGATGAAAGAAATTGCTCGAGAAAATTGCCTCGAAATGGATCCTTTACAAACTGATATTAAGTGTGGGCAACAACCAAATGATGTGCGGTTTCGTACTACGGACATACTCATATATTTTCTTACTTATGTAACATTGCATTTACTTGTTTACTTGATTTAGTTCAAGTCATATTGTTGCAACTGCAGGTTGACGAGTTGTACTCCGCGATTGGCGATTTTCATTGGGATTTGCAAGACCCCGACCGTAACATGGAATCTCCCTGCATTGATGTGAAGCAATTAGAGACTCGAGAAGAAATTAAATTTGATGCTGTATTATCGGATTCGAGGGTTATCGCAACGAAAGTAGACAGAACTAAATTTGAAGCATTGCCATCAGATTCAAGGGAACTGGTTATTGCAAGCAAAGTAGATATTCCAGGGAAATTGGATACAATGGGTGAACTCGAAGTCGTATTTCAGGATAGAATTACTAGCCAGAGAAATTCAAGAATATGCAGCAATCCGAGTAAAGTCTCTAATTCTTCTGTACAACACAAGATTGAAGCAATAACAGGAGTTACTACCTCAGAGGGTTCATTTCAGATTTCCGATAGAAATATTATTTATCTTGACGACGTTGAGGAATTTGAACCTAGTGTACAAGTGGATGGCAATTTTAAGGAGCAAAGGCTCTTTATGTTTAAGTTAGCGTATATACCTCTCGGAAAAGAATCTACTGAGCAGGATAAAATTATTGGAGATAGCAATAAAGCTAGTTTGTCTGATTTATTTTTTGGTCTCAATGATGGTCGAATAGAGAAACCAGTTTCATCTGATGGTAAAACAAGGTCTAGGAGTTCTACCAAGAGGAGGAAATCATCTAGGAGAAGATTGAAGACGCGATATTTATGTATGGAGAACCAAATGAGTCAATCACCAACCTTCTGTTCAAGCATCAAGGATATTGAATATGCCTTTTACTATAAGGATTCACGGCATAATCGCAGAAAGAACCAACAGAGCATGTCATTCGGTGACAGTGGGAGTTTTTCATTTTACGGTGACGAAATTAAGTATTTTTCTTCCCAACAATGGTGCAGAGAACTGAGATCTCCTGAGGAACTTCGCTTTGAGGAAATGGAGGAGAAATTTCAATCTCATAAATGGAAATATCAGAGAAGAGCTAAGAGTAGTTGTGGGTTCAATTGTGCAATTGCCGCTAAATGTTCATTAGATCATCCATGTTATTTCGTCACCAATGATGTTAAAGATGGTTGGGAACGTCCAACTTCAAATCAGATGAGTGGGAGCACAAAAGTACTGGAGTGTGCAAATGGAAAAACAGGATCGGCGGTTTCTCACTCTAAGAAACTAAAAGCAAAAAGAGACTGTAACAGCATCCAACTCATGAATGGAGCCATAATCCCTCCAATACAACATGAGGAAGTGAGGGGAAAACTCGCACCCGTTGGTCAAGAAAGCTATGCTTCGTCTCGGGAGTCATGCACCAGGGAAACGTGTCCATGGAAGAAGAAAAATGTATGTCCACCTTATTTGAAGGCCATGACACTGCCGCCACCTAAGAAGCAGCAGAAAGAAACACCAATGGATCAGCTTATAAGGTCAGTCTCATTTCAATCTAAGCAGCGTGATAGCACTTCAAACAGCATTTGTTCCTCTTCTTGCAGCCATATCCATCCAAAACTACCGGAGTACGATGATTTAGAAGCTAAATTCTTAGCTATTAAGAGAGAACATTCAGGAAGTAATATTACTCTGAATTGAAAACATAATCTCATTTCTTTCTTCTCGTTTCATCAAACATTCAAACCCTCCAATAATAATCAAATTCATATGTAATAATTTTAGATCTTTTAACCTTTAAGTTATTAAGGGTGAGACGAATCTTAACCAGGTTTATTGTTAGGATCGATGCTATAAGAAAACAACACGAAAACGAAAAACAAGAACACAAGATTTATTTGGTTCACCTAAATTGGGCTACGTCCAAGGAGCGGCTGCGGTTTTCACTATGATCTCAAAAACAAGTTCCAGAGGAATATAACGATGAATAATAAAAAGATACAAACCTTAGATAGAGTATCTCTCTATATATAGAGACTCCATAAACAAACCTCTCAAAAAATTCCATCAAATTTCTTAACGGGCCGCTTGTCAGATCGGGTCAAAGTGTAAAAACCAGGTCGGGCACTACCAGGCTCCACACAAACATAACATTTACCTAGTGTAATCTTCCCCACCTCCTCCCATGGTGATGGATGGGGAGACGTGAAAATACTACATTTGCGCAACTCCTTTACAAAGACAACACTATTTCCTGGTCAGTTTTCATCCTTGTTCTAGATGAGTGGAACGGGGCATGAATGAAACACTAAGGGACTATCATTTATCAATGAAGATAAACACACAGAACTATCAATTATCAATAAAGATAAAGCACACAACATAAACTAGAGGTAATTCTTACTTAGTTTAGTATTTTGTTTGTTTTAGTTTAGGTTCCTATCGAGGTATTTAACTCGGTACAAATCCTTGTTAGGTGTTAGCTGATAGGATGCAGATCAACCACTAGAGTTTCATAGGTGAGCTACCACAATGTCTAAGCGCATAACAAAATACTGGAACTCTTCTTTGCAGCCTGAGGGAAAAATTGGGGATTATTTTACTTAAATTTCTTGTGTAATTTGTGATTTTAAGGTGCTTGATGGTACAGTATTTCTGTCATCCTTAATTTAATCTTCTTTTGATTCATTTTGTACCCCTGAAGTTGTAAGAAGGAAAAACTTTCGACGAGCATAGATTTGGGTTAGCATAATAGCATTGGGTTTAGAGAAGCATCTCTTCTCCTTCCATCAACACAATCTTTGAGCTATGAGTCTATGACCGGACAAAACTTTTGAATGAAAAGCGTTGCCGACGGTCAAGAGGGTCAACACATGGTCTAGCCACATTGTTTACTGTCCTATAAATACAACTACCCAAATCCCATAATTTATTCATCAAATAGGCTTCGGTTTTAGGGTTTGAGGGAGTAACTCTCCCATAATCACATGAATAGAAACAGACATGAAAACGATGTTGAATGATCCTGCTCTTTCATTACCTGAACTTCCATGTGACTGCATAACTAATAACATACAAGGGTTCCCGATAAGAGTTTGAGTCGATTCAGGTGCGTATGCAAACAATGGTGTAACTTATTCAATGATACTTTCTTCATTAGCCTTCAAAGAAGTTCTAAATATAATCACCATCAAGGCGCAGGTAATCTCGTATGGTGTAAAAAACATACTGATCATCAGGATGGAACAAAACATACATATAGTCTGGTTTGCTTTGATATCGGTAACAATGAAGAATCGATTATTCCGTTTCGACCACCGCGATATCTTGATATAAGCAATAGTTCAATTCAGATTGAATCACATGGTGAATTTGTTTTTTTAAGCATTCATCAACGGAATGATGAGCACTGGTACTACCTTTATAACCCTATCACTGAAGCTTCAATACCTCTACCAACACGATCCCGTTCCCCTCCTGGTCGTATTTGTTTAGCATATGACTCGACCACATCATACAAACTATACAATTTCATCGTATTGCTTTATTTTCGATGATCATCTTAAAAAGTGGAAACACCTTTTTATGCCTTTGCGTGTGGGAATTGTTTCCTCGCCTTAGTGCAACCACAATGGGCGATCAAATCATCGATCAAAGATGATTTTTGATCGATGGTCGTCCAAATTCTTCCCCAACCGTCGATTATATTTAGTATATAATCGACGGTTTTTACTGTAGCCGACTATATCTAATCGAAAGGTCGACGACGAAAAATATAGTCGGGCGGTATCCTAGACCATCGCCTGGTTTCAAGCGAGACTCCAGCATCCCGCTCATTTTTACGGGCGAAGAGGTAGGATTCCGCCATCTCAAGCGAAGTTTCCAAGCCCGGTCCTAGGATACCGCCTGATTCCAAGCCCGGTCCTAGGATACCGCCTGACTATTTTGTGAGCGAGCTTCTACAATTTCGCTTCTTCTCAAGCGCGGTCCTAGGGTACCGCCTGACTATCCACCGCTGTTTTTATTGCTGACCATCGATCAATTTTTAATCATTTGATCAATGGGTTTGATCGCCCCATTGTAGTTGCCCTTACATGATACAAGGATATCAGCGTCAAAGACCTGTTTCTGTTTTCTCAAATCATGCTATGCATTGGATATGTATAAATCTTGAAGCATTACAAAGACAGATACTTAGTTTCGACGCACGCACTGAGATTTTCTGTATAATAAAATTTCCAAATAGGGTACTAGGTGGTAATCTACTGGAAATGGAAGGATTAAATGGTTTTTTCATCGATTGGAACCTTTTAATTATCAGTGGAAGCTATGGTATTTGAAGAGAAATGGTGGAAATGATGAGGATAACAAATGGGTGGAGAAAGGCATTATTGATTGTCTGGGGCAGAGAGATTGCTGAGAGATACTGTATTACCCGAGCCTTTCCTACTGCTTACGGATTCTACATTCAAAGTCTTTATCAAGTTTATCAAACATGACCACACGAGCAGTACATTTACTCTTATGATACGGATTTAAAACAGTGGGAATTCGTCTACGGGAATAATGGAGCTTTCATTAGTTATTGGAATGCCAACCGCAGTGTTGTTGAGAAACAGGGTATAGTCCCAAGTATTTAAGTACATGCTCAACGATGATGACCGATGTTTAAGAACCACATGAAATCACTTAGAGCAAGTTCAGTTGAAACAAGTTATTTTGCCCATTTGCCGGATGGGAAAACCTGATTTCTCACGGTGGTAAATGGCCAAATTAACGTCTGGATCCTAGATTAAAAATAAATTTTTATATTTTTTTATATTTGTGGAACCGGACTTTTTTAATATATCTTTCTATATTTGTGGGATTGAATTTTAATTTTTTTTATAGACCGTGGGTTATAAGCCCAAAGATGTCACCATCCAACTACATTAAACCCCACAAAACAAATTTGACACAAAAAACTCATTATAAACCAACTGTCCATATTACCCTCACTTATAATTCAACCCAAATTCAGAAACTATTCACGCCCATCACGCCCACTTCACCTTCACCTTACATAATTTTTTTCCCCTTCACCTTACGGAAATTTTTCCTCGTCTTCATCTTCATCAACAATAGCTTCATCATCCTCGTCTTCATCTTCATCATCCTCGTCTTCATCATCGACAACTAGAATCAGAATCAAAACAATTACAAAATATTGACGAAATTGTTGTTCATCATCATCAGTAACAGTTTCAACCTAAAATCAAAACAAAATCACAGATCAAAATCAAAAATGGTTTCATCACCTGTTAGGTTTAGGTTTCATCTGTTTCGAAATCAATCTTTCATACTTAGGTTCAAAGATAGAAAGCTTCAATTCCATTTGTTTTCACCCTTATTTATTCATGATTCAATTATGTTCAGTTTTAGTTTCATCGTTTTTCTTTTTTCGTTCAAATAAAATTACAGATGAAATAAAAAAAAAAACTATGAAACCTTTTTCGGTTTCATCGTTTTTCTTTTCGTTCAAATAAAATTAAAAATGAAAAAAAATGATGAAACCTTTTTCAGTTTCATAGTTTTTTTCATCTGTAGTAAGATGAAATTAAAAAAAACTATGAAACCTTTTTTGGTTTTATCGTTTTTCTTTTTTCGTTCAAATAAAATTACAGATGAAAAAAAATGATGAAACCTTTTTCGGTTTCATAGTTTTTTTCATCTGTAGTAAGATGAAATTAAAAAAAACTATGAAACCTTTTTTGGTTTCATCGTTTTTCTTTTTTCGTTCAAATAAAATTATAGATGAAAAAAAACGATGGAACCTTTTTCGGTTTCATAGTTTGTTTCCTTCTAGAATAAGATGAAACAAAAAAAAATGATGAAACCTTTTTCGGTTTCATAGTTTCTTCATCTGTAGTTAGATGAAATTAAGAAAAAGTATGAAATCGAAAAAGGTTTCATCTTTTTTCTTTTTTCGTTCAAATAAAATTACACAGATGAAAAAAAATGATGAAACCTTTTTCGGTTTTGTAGTTTTTTTCATCTGTAGTAAGATGAAATTAAAAAAACTATGAAACCTTTTTTGGTTTCATCGTTTTTCTTTTTTCGTTCAAATAAAATTACAGATGAAAAAAAATGATGAAACCTTTTTCGGTTTCATAGTTTTTCTGAAATTTCACCAACAAAAAACCCTAATTTCGACAATGATGATATATCATTATATTTTGTTGATGATTTTCGGCGATGACGATCTGGAGGTGTTGGTGATGTTTGTAGAGGATAGATGGAAGAAGAAGAGGTTTTGTTGTTGGTGGATTTGGACATATAGTGGTGGAGGAGAAACAATAACGACGAGGAAGCGATGGGAAAGGAGGAGGTGTTGTTGGTGAAGGATACAAAGGTGTTGTTGTGGCGGAGGAGGTACTGTTGTTGCTGGTGATGGTGGCAGAGGAGGTATTGTTGCTGCTGGTGATGGTGGTGGAGAGGAGAAGAAGAAGAAGAGAGGTGTTGGTGAAGGATACGAAGGTGTTGTTGTGGCGGAGAAGGTACTGTCGCTGGTGGTGATGGTGTCGCTGCTGATGATGGTGGCGGAGGAAGTATTGTTGTTGTTGGTGATGGTGGTGGGGAGATGAAGAAGAAGAAGAAGAAGAATAAGAAGAAGAAAATTAACATACCTAGGTTATATATGGAAGGGCATCTCGGGTATATTGAAAATAATTAAAATCTAAATTTAATTAGTATTAAGTGAAATGGGGTTTTTGTCTCATTTTTAATGAAAATGGTTTTTCTTTATAAAAGATAATATGTGAGGGTTTTATGCATGGTAAGTTTGTTCACCTTGGTTTTTTATACCAAGTTTTGTTTTTATTTATTTATTAAATGGGTTAATTTGACTTTGGTACCTAGGTTTTGTCCAGATTTAGTGTTCTTACTTACACTTGTCCAACGTTAGACTTTATTACCTGGAATCACTGTTCACCTGTTAAAACCCGTGAAATGATGACTTATCACTTTTTTTCCGTCAATTAAATTTGAATTAGTAAAAAAAAAATAAACTTTGCTAACAATGACAAACCAAGTCCCTAACGGTTAAGATCTACGGTTTATATTAGATCTTGTTTCTTCTCAAACATGAACGGTTAAGATCTACCTAACTAATATAACATCCCAAAATGATTCCATCTATTAGAGAAATTACTTCTCCGCCTTCATCTACTTCAGCTAGTTTCTCTTCTATCTCTTCACCGAGCATCACCATAACCCAGTCGAGTTCAGCTAGTTTCCCTTCTTTTCCTTATGTCAGGCTCAAGAACTAGCAGTTGCACCCTATTTCTCGCGGACAGTGGACCATGAGATGAAAGTGGGTCTGTGGCTCGAGTCTGCTATTGAGATCAGTTTGAAGAGGAATCGATTGTCATAAATCTGTGTCGAGTTGACAGCGAAGATGAGAAGAAAAGATTTGATGGTCGTTGTTGTCTGTAACAGGGAGAAGAAGCACAGAGAAAAAAAGAAATGGCAAAGAGACGAACCATTAAGATGAATTTCACAAATTGATAAATGGGTTTGTGTTGATGTTACTATAGCAGTGAGAAGATAAAAATTTGAACCCCACTTCTTATAGGTTTAGATTTAATTCAAATTTGAATCTATGAGTTTGAAGATAATGGGTGATGTCTATTAGAGAGAACAAAAGATGGGTTTGATGATTTTTTGTTGCAGAGAAACAATCCGGGAAAGAAATTGATGATTCTGCCGTGATTTTGAACTTGTGAAAGCCTGAAGAGGAGTTAGGGTTATTATGCGTTCGATTGAATATGAGAAGAATATGCAGTGAGTTGGATAGTGAGCTCGAGAGAGATTAGTTCTGAAGCCAAGAGAAATAGAAGACAGGGAAAAGCAAGAATTCTTAGTAATCGCTGTTATGGGTTCTTGGGGTCGAGTTTTGTAAGAAATTGGTTAGATTTTGAAGAGTTTTCTATGTCGGAAATTACAAGGGTTTGATGTTGTTGTGATTGGATTATGTTTTGGCTGGCAGAGAAGGTGGTGGTTGCTGATTGAAGAAGAAAGAATAAGAAGACCCTGTGCTGCCAGAAACGTCATTGTGCCAGAAAGAACAATAACAACAATTCTCAATTGAATCACTCTGTTTTATCACAGAAAGCCATGGATTTGCTTCTCAAGCTCAACTTATAGCAAATCAGTAACCCTTGGTTCGATTTTGTGGATTTTGGGAAGTTCCTTGGTCTGAAATTCAGTTGGAAAGACTTGGTGGGTCTTGGCAATGGGTTTTAAGAGATAATTGAAGATCGGAAGAACACATCAGTAGTGGATGGAACTGGTGGTAGTTTTGGTCGAATTTTGGGGGCTGAATTGGGTTCGAGCTAGATTGTGAATTTGGGTGACGCTGTGAAGATTGAAGATGGATTTTCAATATGTTCAGGTTCAGACAGAGTTAGTTTGAGAAGCTGCTGTTACAACCAAAAACAAGAAGAAGATGACTGAATGGTGATGTTTATGAATGATTAAATGGCTTTGAAATGTTGAGTGGTTGTTTATGTAGAAATTACTGCAGGGAAGGAGATGCAATGGGTTTAGAAGATAGTATCAAGCTCATATCTGTATCATCAACAAAATACATCCAAGGTGTTCGTTTAAATGACCGAACCACCAGTTTAGTACAACTTTGTTCGCAATTGTTCTAACCGTGGCTATATTGATGTCATGGGTTTTGCTGATTCTTCGAAGCCGAGAATGAAGTAGGAGACAGGTTGGAGTTGGATCTGTTTGAGGGATTCGTGAAATTGGATTTGAGAAACATGGAGGCAAAGAAGATATAATAGATGAGGTCTTTTGTTATGGGTTTTGTTGTGGCTAAAGACGAGTTCAGGTATGAAAGACATTGAAGATTAAATGTTTTCCATGGTTCAGTGACGAAATTATAAAAATCCGATCGTTGGATCTGAAGAATCATATCCGTAGGATGTATAAGAAGTCATGTGAGTTTTAAAACACTCACGTGTTAACGGCACCGTTAACGGCGTTAAGTATTAATTAAATATTTTTTTAAAAAAAAAATCTAAACGGAAGTCAGTAGTTTAACTTTGACATCCAGGGTGAATAGTGATTCCAGGTACTAAAGTCTAACGTTGGACAAATGTAAGTAAAAACACTAAATCTGGACAAAACCCAGGTACCAAAGTCAAATTAACCCTTATTATCTAAATATAATATAGTTAAAAAAACTAACTCAACTAATTTAACTAACGTTTTTGGATTTTAATATATTATGCCTCGGCTTGGGAAAGGCCGATCGGCCCAACTTGGAACGATGCTCGTCTCAATTTGAGATGGGACATACAAAGTCTCATATTTGAGGGTTTACCAATCCTGTTTGCCAGTCTCATTGTAGGGTGAAATTTAACAAATCTGTCCATTTACCCACCCTATTGGACTTGTTCTTACTAATGCAATCTACCATTTATTTAAGCATTCAACTCTTTTTTATTTGTTATGAGCATTCAACACCTTGACCATGATGTCTATTGGTATTTTTTTTCTTTTCCTTAATATAATGTTTAAAGTACTTATATTTTTAGCAGGCCTGCCCTAAGACAAGAATACTAAGACTTTATCTTAGGACAGTAACATTTTAGCTGATACTCCAAAAAAGATATTAATTAAAAAAAAAGAAATAAGATACCAAATATCTTTCTATCTTTTTCTCTCTAACCCAGTAACACTGCTTTTTTTCTTCTCTCGTCCCTTTGTTGCCGTGAATCAGAATCACAACCACTATCAATTGATGGTGAGTGAAATTATTGACATAATAAATTACAAATTGGGTTAATTGGTTTTTGGTACTCAGGTTTTGACCAGGTTTAGTGTTTGGTCTAACATTTGTCCAATGTTAGTGCTTGGTACCTGGCCTGACGGTTGACTACTATTGACTGTTATTGACCTGAATTTAATTAATTTTATAGAATAAATAATATCTAGTTACAATTTTACCCCTGAAGTGGGGTTCAATTAACCTTGGGTGCCTTTAGCTATCCCTTTCTTATAACCTAAATGAAATTAGGTTTGTTCTTCCCCAATTTATGTCATGGTAGCAAAGAGAGAAATAGAGAAGACGGCGAGAGAGAGCAGCAGAGATGATAAGTTTAAAATAAATGAGAGAGGTGGAAGATAGGTTCGATGAGTACAACGATTTGGCTTTCTGTTGGATTTGAAACAAAAAGGAAACAAGATCTTCTGTAATTGAGTCTGTAGCTTGAGTTTGATGTTGCTTGCAGTAAAAGAGGAACGTGATGCTGGTGGTTCGATGCTGCTAGCAGGTTCAAGGTCGTTGTTCTTGGTTGTGAATGGTTTTGATTATGTGATTTGAAATTGCAGAAGAGTTGTTAGGGTTGCCACCATGGGATCTTTGAATGGGTTCAATCTGAGTTCGAAATTGAAGAACACAGAGGAGGTGAAAGGGGTTTTGGTTTGATTCGAAAGTGAAGATGCAGATGAAAAGATGGGGTTCAATTGTGAGTTCAAGATGAATTGTGGAATCTAGCGTTCACAGTTTAGATGAGTCTTTCTCTGATTTGAATTCGAGGGATGTCAACAAAGAAAATTAGGAGATCTGTGTTGTGCTGATTCAAATATGAGATTGAATTAGATGCAAGATTGGTTTCGATGAAGAACAAAGGGGATCTAGGTTAGTATGGAGCTCGACAAGATGAGAGAACTGATGGGTTCAAGCAAGAATATGTTGTTGAGATGGAAGTGAATTTGAAAGTGAGTAAATCTATAATGGTGGTCTGTGTAGAACTCAGGGGATAAATGATGTTCTGGTCGTGAACAGAGAAGTACAGATGAAAAACTAGAAAGGGTTATGGCCGGAAAATAGGAACAATTTGTGTGAATTTGATAATACAATGATGGTTGATTTGAATGAAACACTATAGGGAGAGAAGCTGATGCTATCGATCTACAGGGTTTAAAAAAGAAAGAAATAGTTTGTGATTTAGGGGTTCACTATGGTGGAAGAGAAGAATGAGTCCTTGAATTATTTTCGGTTGATTTCAATAATAATAAGAAGTCACTGGTGGTAATTGTGTAGTTATGTGTTGTGGCAGGGGTTTTAATGTTCTTTTGATTATGGTTCAAGGAGTAAACATCTGGAAAGGAAGAAATGGCTGAGAGAAAGAAAGAATGAAGTGAGTTGTTGGTGTTCTAGGTCACAATTTGGGTTTATTTTAGCTGGTAAAGGTGCAGGTTTGATATTTCTCTTGGTTGTGGTGATGCTGCAGTGAAATTGGTGGTATGTAATTTGGAATGGAAGAAGAATTGATGGGAACTGTTGTTACTTTTTAAGGGGATTTGAAGTTGCAGGTGGTGTTGTTGCTAAAATGAGATTGAATGCCTGAATTTCATTAAATGCATGTTAGGATCGAATTGTGCAGGGAAGCATCTACAATAGGGTTTATCTGAGATGTTTTTGATTAATGGTTGTGAATCAAACAAGCATCAGGGATAAAATGGACTCAAGTGAAGGGTATAATAGTAAATGTATAAATATTTATAAGGTAAAATTAATTAAAATTACACTTAACCGAGTCAATTCGTGTCAACATCCAGTCCAGATACCAAACACTAACGTTGGACAAATGTTAGACCAAACACTAAACCTGGTCAAAACCTGAGTAGCAAAAACCAATTAACCCTTACAAATTATATAGATATAAAAATTATGGTTTTTACTTAAGTTAAATTTCTAAGTTTTTTAAGTTTCAGTTGAAATTTTAGGGTAAGAACTTCAAATCCCCAACAAAATTAAGTATTATAATGTTTGGTATTTACTGATTTTGTGTTTTTTTTATTTCAACTCTTTAATTTAATCAAAAATTCAGATAATCTTTTGAATTTCATTGTTTGTTGTTTACCGTTTTTTGATTTATTGTACATAAGGGTTTGAAAAGAAAGCAAACTTCTGGGTATCAAAATAGATAGAAAAAAGAGAAAAATTGAAATCTTTTAAATCTGTTGCAGGTTCTTTTGATAAGCTTTTAGTAAGGAATCAACCAACAATTGGGAATGGAAGCAATAGGGATGATGATACTTATGATAATAAGCACAATAAGGATGATGGTGATGCTGATTATGGTATGAATGATTGCTATAATAATTGGATCCTTATTGATCGAAAGTCCACATGTTTCTTTTTGAACCCGATTCATTGATGTCAAGGCACCTTGAAGATTCTTGAGAGATATTTAAGCAATGAAAACATGTACCTGTTCCATCCACTGATTCTTCGTATTTATACAATGAGGCTTTATGTAAGTACAACAAAAGATAAGAGATATAACCCCATTAGCTTTACTTGCACTACTAAACGAAACTGAAGCCAGAACTATAAATAAAGCACTGACTTTGTTGAATGTATCGTCGATGTTCCTCGTCTAGCAGAACTGATAAATAAAATTTGAAATTCCAATCCAGTTGGATAACAATAGAGAGACTTAAACAAGAATGGATATACCTCTACCTGTTTCGTTGCATAATTAAGCTTTGTTAAGAGTTCATCCTCTAGCACTTTTAATTTAGTTTGTGCATAATCTTGTAGTTTTCCTTGACTCTCAGTGGAACAAAAGCTCTTAGCCTATACACATGACCTAAATAGAAAACTCTATCAACATTCTGTATCGGCAAGCAAGCTAATCAAACATTATAAGACGTACATGCAACCATGACTTAGAAACATTATTTAAATGTGCTAGAAATTATGGAGTCACCTGTTCTTGCCACTTGAGTGCATACATCTTGTTTATGCCAAAATTCCCATTGACATCAACAACCAATGATTTGATGAAAAACAGTAAATAGAAAGATTTTAACTTACATTTTGATACACAGAAACCTCTTTAAAATCAATTAATGAGAATGGTTTTAATTAACCATTTATTTACAAATCAAATATATGATCAAATTACAGTTTCAAATTCGTAATCTTTTTAAGTACCCAAGATGAATCATGATCATGGAACTTTTAAATTGTATATTACACAATGAATACATACCTAATGATCTTTTTTCTTCTTCTCCGATTACTCTTCCTTAGCCTATTTTTCTCTTAATTTTCCGACCCCTTCTCTGTTGAATGCTCTCTTCTATTTATAGATTATCTAATGGGTCCCTCTTGTCCCGATACCCTCTTTCGTTCTCCTTATTATCTTTGGATCGGGATGATTGTATGGTTGACAGGTCATGCTTTTTGCTTTTTGGTCCGTTACCTTGCTTTTTGCTTTTTGTCCCGAACATGTGTGTCAAGCATGTGGTTAAAGTAAATAAAAGTAATTATTGTCTTACTTTCCCGCTCCACGTTCATTATTACTCTTATTTTCCCGTTCCTCATTCATCATTACTCCTACTTTCCCGTTCAATAAGCATTTAATGCTATCTGTTTCGATCAGTGTGATATTACTTTCCCGATCTTATGTGTCAAACATGCAAGGATTTACTCAGTCTTTCACATCTGTCCTTTTTCGATCCTTTGATACGGCTTTGGTTGTGTGCTTCTCATTCTTCTTAGTACCACTGACTCCTTCGTTAATCGTCTTACACGTGTCGTCCTCCTTTTATTTTCAAACAACTTGCCCCCTTCTTCTTCTTTTTTCAAAAACTTTTAACGGTCGATCCAAGGTTTTGAAAAAAGTAGAAGAATAATTATTACCTTCCGCTTTACCATTACTTCTTTTCACACGTTATACGAACTTTTCGCAAGCAGTAACTTCTATTATCACGTTTGTGTCAGTTACTTTTTTTCGAGGAAATCAAATCTTTGCCTTGATTAATGCCTTTTCAAATTGTGACGGTTTCTATTCTTTTCTTTAAATACGATGCAATCTTTTCCACTTCTATTTTTACCTCTTAAAGTTGCTGCTTTTTATCTTCCTTGAAATTTTCAAATACTTTCGTTCTCCCAACTGTTCAGGAGCTTTTAGCATCAATCACATTTATTTTACCTTTGATCAAGTAATTGCTTATCTTCTTTCTTCAGGTATGTTGAGGATTTTTACCTCCAGTATCTTACTTTAATATTTAACCATAATTAGCTTTTAACAGATATGATTGAACTGATAATTGTTTTTTTTTTATTTTTATGATTGTTTCTTTATGATCTATGATGATTTCTTCACACATTGATCCTTTGAAATTTTCTTTTCAGATAAAACGTATGTCTTCCAGAAATCCCAATGCTGCTGGTGATCACCAAGAAACCAGAAGATCTTCAAGAGTTCCTTCTTCTAGATATGCTGTGTCTCGGTCTTTTCGTAATCCAGCTCCTGATGCTTCTATAATCGCTAATCCTGCCCCCAGAAATAAGCGGGCTCATGCCACTTATAGTTATCGGTCGATGGACATTGAAGTTTTTAAGAGAAGACATGATCTTGATGGATTTAAAGTCTCATTCTATGACAAAAATACTGACGTACTAACTTTAGGAGCGATGCAAAGCTTTAACTATTCTCCCAATAGTTTATTAATTTCTGCTGGTGCTTTAGAGGCCGGACTTCGCCTCCCATTATATGAAGAAGAAAATCCTTTCCAATACGAAGTTCTTGCAACTCGTGGTGATTCTCCTCATGGACTAGCTCGATGCATTACTCAATACAATGGAAATCGGTGGCGTATCCTTGATGAGTGTATCCTCCGAAGTGAAGGGCGAACTAATCTTACTTGCTACATTCCAGATTTTACAGAACGTGACAGTTATACCGTTGAAAATTTTCATACTACATACGGAGATTGTATTAGTAACATGAATTTTGTGAAGTGGAGCGTTAGCCCTGTTCGCAAGTGTTTTTCGGGATTTCCCTTATTACATGAGGTCGACGATCCCAAAATCAAGTTTATTCCCCATACCAAAATTGATTTTCCCACAAGAGAAATAATTCGTCAGGATCATGACTATAAGTGGTATCGCACTCCAATTCTAATTGAAGGTCATTGGGTTTTTGGTAACATCTCCAAAGATGAAATTCAAGGACTTCGTAGACGTTTCCCAAGCTATTGTCTTGGCGGTTAAATTTTGATGACTTCAAGTTTGATTATAAGGTTCGTATTATTTTTTATTTCAATATTGTCCCGAACTACCATTGAATTTTTTCTTACGGGACAAATGTTTGTGCTTCATGTTGAACCTGATTCTGAACTTCAAACCGAAGTTCGTCCTCCTCGCCCAAGCCTTGGTATTCAGATCGTTGAAGGTAGGCAAAGAGTTGAGGAAGAAGTTATTGAAGGTAAGGGGAAACGAAAATTGGTTTTCCCTGAGAAGAAGAAAAAGAAACCAAGAAGACCGTTGTATCTTTCTGGAGTAGAAGAAGGGGAGATTAGAGATTGCTTTGTTGAGGGGAATAGCAGTTCCGCTCTTATCGTTGCTGCGGGACAGGACGTTGAAGGTTCGGTCCAAGCAGAAGTTTTAGGACAGCACTCATCATCAATGTTGTTCCTGTTAGCGTGGGGGAGCCAATTATTTCTTCAACCAGCCTTCAATAGCTCAATCTATTTCTGAAGTTGTTCCTACCACTGCTGCTCCCACCGGCCTTTATGATTCCCTTTCTCCCCTTCCTTATACCTTTGACATAGAGCCAGTCTCTTCAAGTAGTGGTACAATAACAGTTTTTACTGGATTACCTCAAGAAGAAGCAGATGATATTGCTGTTGAAGAAGAAAATATTGAGGAAGTGAACGAAGCTGTTACCGTTGAAGAAAATACTGAAAAAGAAAATGTTGTTGTGGAAGAAAAGAGAAATGAAGTTTCTGAAGAAGCGAATGTTGAAAACATAGCTCCTAGTACTTCAGCTACAGATGTCCCTAATGTCCCGAGCCTACTTGTGGATGAAAATGCTTCTGGAGTTAATCATGAATCAAATGCACCCATCGGGACATTAGTTCAATCTGCCACTAATGCTGATAGTGCCGATGTT
>JAJJMC010031210.1:3564886-3753076 GCA_023531435.1 Papaver californicum | reverse complement strand
ATACCCTCTTTCGTTCTCCTTATTATCTTTGGATCGGGATGATTGTACGGTTGACAGGTCATGCTTTTTGCTTTTTGGTCCGTTACCTTGTATGATTAACACGTACTCTTCGTTCTTTGAGAATCAGCTTTGTCCCGAACATATGTGTCAAGCATGTGGTTAAAGTAAATAAAAGTAATTATTGTCTTACTTTCCCGCTCCCCGTTCATTATTATTCTTACTTTTCCGTTCCTCATTCATCATTACTCCTACTTTCCCGTTCAATAAGCATTTAATGCTCTCTGTTTCGATCAGTGTGATATTACTTTCTCGATCTTATGTGTCAAACATGCAGGGATTTACTCAGTCTTTCACATCTGTCCTTTTTCGATCCTTTGATACGGCTTTGGTTGTGTGCTTCTCATTCTTCTTAGTACCACTGACTCCTTCGTTAATCGTCTTACACATGTCGTCCTCCTTTTATTTCCCAACACATCTCAAGATTAATATTCAAAATTATGTCCACCAGTGGTGATACGTTGTCCTTGTCATCCATGAACTTAGGCAATGACACTAGTTAAATTTTTTTGTTCTTCTGAACTCTGCTAACTGAATCACACCCCACCTTTTAGTAACTTGCGCGTCATTTCCATCCTTAACTAGTGGAAAAGGGCTTTCTGAAACACAATGGAACGACATAAATGGTGATGAAAGATGGATAACATTTATTTTATATGCATCTTGTACTAAATGGTGTTTGTATGATAGTAATGCTTTTTCTTAAATATCATACTTTCCAAGTTTATTTTGCTTAGCTAATGTTCAAACCTTTACTTTGTTGTAGGTGCGCCGTGAAGTTTTTTCTCAGTTCACTATCCGACGGTTTCTCGTTTTGTTGGATTACAATTGTCTTTGTGAACCTTAGAACTTAGATATGACTTGTATTAGTGTGCATAAATTTAGGACATTTTAATTTATTTTCTTTATGATTTTAACCAAGTGTCAACTTAATTCAGTTGTGAATTGTGGAATCAATACAATGAATTTTCATTTGAATTTATATATCCAGGTTTAATTTCATTATAATTTGAGTTTCATTTAAATTTATAAATCCAAGTTTAATTTCAGTGTAATTTGAGTTTAGTTTAGTTTTAGTACATTATCCAGATTTGTTTTTATTTTATATTAAATATAACTTAAATAAC
Source organism: Papaver californicum (assembly GCA_023531435.1). Classification (NCBI taxonomy): domain Eukaryota; kingdom Viridiplantae; phylum Streptophyta; class Magnoliopsida; order Ranunculales; family Papaveraceae; genus Papaver; species Papaver californicum. The sequence goes on along the minus strand of JAJJMC010031210.1, from coordinate 3,751,892 downwards.
ACTTTAGTTATGAGGTTGAACTTTTTAATTGCTAATATAATAATATAACTCTATGACACTGCCTAATTATCGAATATAGCGACGACTTTTGAAAGTATTGTTTATTAAAGTTATTCAGCGTTAATTTAAACGTGTCTTTCTAAAATAAGATATCGAATCTACGACATTTTCCTTAAGTGTTGAATAACTCGCCTCTAGGACAGTTTGCAAATGTCGTAAAACAACCCTTTTCCACTAGTGCTTTTGCCTAGTGAATATATCCGAGCCTCTTTTTTTTTCATGACTTCAATTGTTAATTGTCTCTGGTTTGATTTAATTGATAATATATTTTATCTGGAACCGATTATTTGACTATTCGACACATAATGACTTCATATTACTAGAGATTTACTTGTTATTACAAGTTTAGAATTGTATGATAGACAGGTTCAATGACTTTGCAACCGGTCTAAATAAAACACATAGAAAAAAACAAGTTTTCACTGAGCTTATTTTCTCTCTATAACACATCTTTATTTTTTACTTTGATCACAATGCGTTCATTTTCTATTGGCCTTACTTTAAATTTAAAAGTGTAACCTACAAGCAAAAATAAGTCATTGCATAGGGCAACAACGTACTGAATTTTTTCCTCGGGGCAGTAAAATCTTAGGGCTGGCCCTGATTTTTAGTATGCTATTCTCCTCCCTAAGCATCGATCATTCGCTGTACTTTCCTTCCAATCTTAGGTAGCGCCATCTACTATATCGTTTGTCTAAATTAGAAAAGAAGAACAACCAAAACAATAGTTTTCGAAATGATAATATTGGTATTATCATCCAATTACAAATAAAACATTCCATATATAAAGTGATTGTCTATAGAAATCATGTTTGTTTACGAGGAACAGATTGAGACGAGCAAGTTCAATCAATCTAAATAAACCTTAGGTTTTACGATTACTGAAAAAACCCAAATAATAATAAATAATTTATTTCTCTTTTAGATGCAATCGAAGAATATGAGACTGAGGATCCATTGATATGGTTACTATTACATTATTTAAGAATTTTGACACCAAACTTTTAATTACTATTCTCAATAATCCTAAGAAAAATGAGAAACATCAGAGACGAATAACATCCCCAAGACACCATCTAATACTTTGAAAATCAGTTGTTGAAAATGAACAATTGCAATGAAATTTGATAGATGGTGAGGTTTGGTATCTTAGAATGCACTAGTTTTTGGTATAAATGTAGAAAACTGTAAGAGGAACATATTACCAAACAATTACCTTCAAATTCATTATAGCTTTCAAAAAATAAGAAATTTGGTGCCAAATTGTGAGATAGTGGGAGAATAACCTAAAAAAATGGTATTGCTGAGGGGGTAGGAAGATGATAGGAAAACCTAATTAAATGCACAATTATAAAATATAATGATAGTCATGAAGAAAGAAAGAATGTGAATCGATACAACCAAGTTCAGAAAACCTAAAATAAAACTAGCCCATCCATGTCTCAGTTGAATATACACTTGCAGAATGAACATTTGATTTGTAGAATATCATGTTTAACTTAAATAGATTCAGAACTACTGAAATCAATTGATGCCTACCGATTTTTTTCCCACCTGAAAGAATAATTAAACATGATTTTACTTCTCCTTAGAGTTTGGAACCTTGTTGAAAGGTCAACCAAAATTTGGGGGCTAAACACCATAAGTGCTCAGTAGGTGGAAGTGGATCGGCCTTCATTAATGAAAGAACTAAAGTGGAGCTACTAAATAACAAAGTGAAGGATGTTAGAGCATTGCTCGGTTGAACCCACGAAGCGTTGGCATGTTAAGTTTAGTTCCGAAACTCGGAGTCGTTTGATTTGATTACTAAAGTCAACTTCGTTAGATTAGAATAGAAACATAGAAATATCGAGACTTGGTCTGGTTACACACGAAGACCTAAAGATGTATCGAATACAATAAAAACATCATCCTTCAGTTTGAGGTTAATAATTACAGACTTGACTTGTTCCATTTTTATCTTTTGTTCTTTCAAGTCAATTTCATTGAAAACATAATATACAAAGTGAAGTTTGTTTATAATGAATTTAGTATTGGTGACTTGGTAATTATACTATGATCAAAGTATCAATAAGGAATAATATACAAGTTGTTTCTACAACCTGAGTATATGGAGTTATGAAGTATAGTTTATCTATAGACTTCGTGCTATCGACATTACACTAATTGGTAATTCGTTATTATTTAGTGTGTTGAACTTCTGGATGAATCCATACCTTAGTATTTTGTTTAAAAGAAAATTCATTATATTTTAAAGGAAGTAGACCTGTAAAACTTGTTTTCATAGTTGAAAAGGTGATTTCAAGGATCTATTCTAATGATTGATCCCTAATAAGGATCCACTCTAAGAACCGATCCTAAGTAAGCATCCCAACTAGGACAGATCTCTAATAAGGATCTAAACGATAAACGATCCTAAGGATCTAAGTCTAGACCGATTCCTAACAAGGATCTAAGTTAGGACCAATCCTATATGTCTGACTGAAATTTGCACTTTCGATATGTCTGCTATCTTCAGGTTTCTGCAGAGGTGTACATTGGTTAGATTAGGAATGTTCATAAATGTCGACATAGTGATTTGAACATGTGATAAACTCTAATATCTTAATGTTCAAGTATTTTCCTTTGATAATCAAGGCATGACCATGAAACCAATTTTTCAATATCTTCTAGATATCGAAATTATATGCTTACCATATCCCAGAGGTTTACATATATATAGTTGTTATATTAGTTAAGTACATGGATATGTGCTAGTTAATATTAGTTTTCATCTACGAGTGATATCGGTTTAACAGTTGGAATACAATTGGTACCTGTTAATTTCAGAAATAAGCATTCATTGCATATCTTAAGGATTTTCGAAAAATTGGTAATACATTGTCTTCCAATCAAGCCTTGGTCATAACACTATAAATAGTGGAGCTTGTATTCTTACAAACTCATCCCTTGACACGCATCTTGATTGATCATGTAGAAATCCAACTTGTTAATAGATAGAAATAATCTAATTAGGTGACACATCTTGTGTTGCATTAGTTTAAAGTCATCTTTGGGATCAAGAAGCTTTTAGTAGTACCTGATAGGCACATTTATGTGTCTTATTTGATCTCATATTTATAATGTTAGTGCTCTGTTTTTGTATTAATAATGTTATTTTCTTTATTTGTAGATATTTTTGCGGAATTAATAAATGTAGAAAAAGTGGGCTTAAAAGTGTTAAAAGCACCCATAAAAGTGATAAAAGCACCCAGGATAACAGATAAAGGCACCCATTCTTTGATTAAAGGCACCACCTCCTTCTGAATTCAAACAAGAACTTGGAGGGAATATTATTCTCCTTATCTGCATGAGATGAAAATCAAATATTGAAGAAAATTTCTTGGGTTTTAAGACATGAACATTCTCTTGCCTTAATAAGTAAGAGTTTATATAATTGGAGACTTGAGAATCAATAAAAATCTCGCCAAACTTAATTCTTCCAAATCAGTTTGGTTACAAGAGAAAAAAAAGCAAATATATTCTCGGTTTTTCAATTCTGTGTAATAAAAAAGGAGATATATCCTCTTTTGAGATTTTGTCTATCAAATATAAACTTTCAAGTCATGCTAAGGAAAGAGAACAAAAACAAAATCACCGAGATTCGCCGGAAAGGAAAAAAAATCTTGTGGAGAATGTTTTGGGTTTAAAGGAGAAGATTTGGAAGAAATATGGTGTTGTAGTATATAAAGGGGTCAAAGAGAACTATTGAGGGGAGGCTCGCTTCTGCCAAACCGAGAGAAATCAAAGTCCAACGAATTCTGCAACAAACCAGGTCGTGAAGGAGGAAGAAGAAGAAAATGAACAACTACGCACCCAAATAGTCGCAGGAAACTGTGGCTAAAATTTTCACAATAAACAGTTATTGCAACGGTTTGTTCAACAGTCTCAGCGATGATTCTGACTTTAAGGCACACAAAAGCTGTCGTAGATTCATTGAAATTTTTTTAATCATTCAACTGAACATTTGGTCATTTCTTCTTTGTAAACTTTTCTAAATTAATGAATTTAATGGTTTCTTCTCCACTTTCTTGTGCTACAATTGCCATAAGTAGCTAAATATTTGTTCTAAGATTTAATAGGACGTCCTAATATGTTTGCTAGCATGTTTTGACTATTTTTTTTCCTATAACAATTATGTTGGTCTTATTTCTTGTTTAATCATGACAATAACTTCTTTATGTGTCCTATAATGCTTGATTAACTGATTCATTTATTCTTTATTAGAGAATGATATTTTATAATAAAGATGATTATTAATCCTTTGAGAAAAATAATTAATTGAAAAGATATATCTTTCGAGACGCATATAATTGTCCTAAGTCATTTGTGTACTTTAAAAGAAAATATTATTGAAAACTATTACCTCAATCTAGTTTGTATAGTTGTGATGAAATCTTGAGTTCTAGGTTTTCTTTCATCTGTATATCATTCTTAGTATTTTAAACATTTTTAGATTTCTAGTAGATAATCAAAAATCAATTTTGTTATTAGCACATTAATTAATTAAAAACTAGAAATTACAATTTTGAAATCCCTATGGAGTGAACTGTGCTTGCATACTGTCTCATCGACAGTCGTGTTCTTGCAGTATAATTAAAATCCCATCAAGTTTTTGGCGCAACTGCCGGGATTTCGTAAAATTGTGATTTTAATTTTTCTTTGATTTGTGCTAATTAGTTTAGGATTTTATTTTTATTTTTTTCCTTTTTAGATTTTATGTGGGTATTTTCCTTCTCTTTGTTGTGCAGGTAATATTATGTAATTATTGTGGAAATTGCCTACCAAAAAAGGTAAGTGATATAACTCAATTTTTATTTTAGGTTTTTCATTAATTTTTTTAAGAAACGATTTATTTTAGGAAATTTTATTTGATTTTTAGACTTTATTCCTTTTTAGTTGTTTGTTCATTTTATTTTATTTATATATATAAAACACGTGCACACACCAATTGCATCGTCAGACTACCGAGTTTAGGAAAACCCATGGAAAAGTAAGTTAAACCCATGCCTTGGGCCTTATGGGAGTTACCAGTTGAAATTCCACAAGCTTATATTTTGCTAGTACCTTTGACCGTCTTTGACTGTAGGTATATTTTACTAAGGTAACCTGAGCTTACCTATTTTAGTTAACTTTCATTTGCACGTGCACCAGAAAAAAAAATGTCGAACTGGTATTATGAGGACTAATACAATGAATATCAACCTGAATTCCAGAATGGACATTACCTGTACTATGACCACATTGTGGATAGTACTTGGACCACTACCAACCCTCCGAAGGTTATGGTTATTCATACCATAGTGATCCCAATTACTATTCACACGCTCACCATTCGTACGATCGGGTAAATGAACAATATTATACTGAGCAAAATATTAGTTTTCCATCTTCAGAAGACGCCCTCCAACGTTTCATTAAAATTTCACAGATTCTTAATTCTTCATCTGTTCCTTTGAATAATAAACTCAATCAATTAGTTGAAACTGAACAGAAGCATGAAAATTCATTGCCACATATTTCTTCCTGTAGTACAAGTCTTTCTTTAGAAGACACGCTTATGAAATTCATTGAAACTTCGCGCGAATCTCAAATAATGATGAGTGAGACTCTTAAGCAGTTGATTGAAAATTCATGTAGGAGAGACATAGTGCGGGAACAAATTCATGAGACCATTGGAGAAATTGAAGATGAACAGACAACTGCTAGTATTGCTCCAAATGAACTTAATCGCCAATATAGTGTTTCAAATTTTACCCTTGATAATAATGATTATTATTCACCTATTCAAGAGGACGAGGTTAGAATAGAAGACACTATTTGTTTAGATAAGGTTCAACCATCTTCATATTATTATGATGACGGGGATACTGTTGATACAGAATTTAAAATTTGTAGTCATAATAACGAGGAAATTGTCACAACAATTGAGCTTCATGAAAATAATGATGTTTCTATCCAATCCTAATAATGTTGATAATGATTACCTATTCAAGAGGAAAAGGATTTAACTAAGAATATCATTGTTATAGACGGTGAAATATTTCCTTGTTATTATGAAGACGATGATGGTTTAGAGGAACGTGTTTACCTCGAGACTAGTGTTTTAGAATCCAACGATTCAGGAACAATATTCTCAAATGAAGATGATAGACTCATAAAGAATTTAGATACGAGTAAAGGTACCCCACCTGATTACAACCTAGAAGAATTAATTGACCATTTTCCTAAATCTGAAATGAAGGAAATTATGACTAGTTTATCTAAGGATACAAACTACTCTAAGTTTGGGGGTGAATATCATTCTCCCTGTGGTAATCCTTTGACTCGTAAAAAGGTCATTCGTATGTGCCTCTACCATATTAAGAGATTATCTTCATGAACTGTTTCAAGAACCAGATAATAGTGTCCAAAATGAAATTTAGTTGTTAGAAACCCATCATCCTGTTGATGTGGTTTACTCGGACCATGATACCATAATTGACTTTGTTATCCCACCAAAATTTTATTTACCATATGTGGGAACATATGAATTTCAAATGTCTCAGATGTTAAATATTGGAGCTAAGCCTAATTATTTTAGGAAATATGAATCGACACATTTTCATGAGAATGACCACCACTTTCGTACATTCCATTATGGTCAATTTTGTGAGTCAAATTCAATTGACTTTAAGGATCCGTAATTATTTTGATTATTGTTATATGATTCGTAAATTGTGACTAATCTTTTCTTGGTCTGGCTGAAGACTTTAAACTTAGCGCTCTATGGGAGGCAACCCATATGCTTTTGGTACACGGTGCTGGTAATATATTTCCATGTCTCTTTTACTTTGTCATTATTACTCTTTGTTCATGCTTTTATTTATTATCTTTAGAACATCGATGACTATGTTCAATTTAAAGTTTGGGGGTAAGGGAGAAAAAAAATTTGGACCAAAATTTCCAACTTCTAGAGTCACGTACCAGCCTTTTAGCTAAGTTTACATACTGGTTCTCCTCAAAAAGATGGAAATTAGAATTGTTAGAAAAAACTACATCGTGTTCTTAACCTATGAGAGAATAGTCGTGACGGACCCAACCATTCATGTTGGAGACTATTAGGCCAGAAGAAAATACAGAAAGACAGAACTAACCAATCATTAATGTAGACTACCATGTTGAGTGAGCCACCAGACCTTCAAATGTTCTCTTAGAGTGTTTCATCAGCATAAACTCAGAGTAGAACAATGATCTACTCAACCTCGCACCACTTTCAACATTTCTTGATCTCTGAGTGCTAATTCTTATCAGCATGGGGGTGACATCAGAACTAACCTCATCTTATAGTCTCAGTCACAAAGTTACAACTCTCTCTCAATAAAAACTCATCATCATCAACAAGCCGAGCAACATCAATTCATGAAAAAGTTAAAGACGTCCAAGGTTTACAAGCAACAAAGAGAAAAAAATATCACATATTCAAAGTGACAAAGAAAAAAGATGTAAATTTTTGAAGATTTGTGTACCAACAAGTTGTGAAGATTCAAGTGGAAAAGTCCCTCTCTATTGGAAAGTAAAGTTTTATTTATTTACTATTTTATCGTTCAATTTTTTGTTTCTTATTTTTGTATCAATCTTATTCATAAAATAATAATAATAATAATAATAATAATAATAATAATAATGGCGCCATCAATGTACTACCCGAGCTTTTCAGCTGGGATTTCAGACAGCTCCCAAGGTACAGACATGGTTCCGCCTTCTCTTTTCCTTGTTAGTTCTCTCAATTCCTCTCCATCCACTGTACATATCAGGAGGTTAGTAGTAGTTTTTGTGTCAAGGGTTCTTTTGTTTTGCTTTCTAGATTGCTTCTAAGACCGTAATTCTTGCTTACCCTTTTGCTCCACGGTGATAGTAGTCTTTCCAGAGACATTTTCTTGGTGTTTTACTGGCCATTTTCACTCTCGGATTTTCTTGATTTCTTCCTTGGAATTTGGGGTCCGTACAACTGGTTCTCGCCATTTTTGTGGGCGTGTTTTTTCCAAAGACACAATTTATTTCAACATACTTTTACGCTTTCTACATTTATATTTACATCATACACTTTCTACATAGGTTTCATTTAGTTCCAGCCATTCCTTGATTAGCTCTTGGGTTGTTCAGAGTTTCCCAGGTTGTACATCAACTTTGGGGGTCCTGTACAACGTAATTGCTCTTCAAGATTAGCTTATCTAGTCTCACCTTTTACTCACTGGTGTGTGGGAGTCTTCCATACACATTCACCGCTCAACTCACGTTCATTTCCCCCCTTGCTCAGCGTTCAGGCATTTCCTGTTGTAGCCTGTTGGGTCAACAACTTCTTGTTTTTGACGTGAGTTCAAGCACTTGAATTGGGTTGGCATGTTATTTCCAGAATCCCTGGTGGTGTGAGTTCAGGTTTGCTGCACCTGCTGCTGGAGAGTCTTTTCTGCCTGAGTACACAGCAACAATCAGTTGCATTTCCTGCTGGCTGGTTGTTCCTGTTGACTGGCTGGTTTAGCATCAGATCTTTTTAGTGGCTGTCTGTGTTTTGGGTCCTGTTGTGAGTTTGGTACCTGTCCAATGAGAGTTTTCAGCCTGCCTTCTAGCTTGAGAGACTTTCCTGGAGACACCCTAGTAGTCATCAACTTCAGGCAACTTCTGGTTTGGATACAGGCTCTTTCTAGGGATGTTTGTTTTTGGTTTTTTGTTGTGGTTTGCTGTAGCATGTCCTTTTCCAGTATGCCTAGAACAAGGTCAGGCTCAGACTCGCAGTGTTCAGATGAGAATGTGGAGGGGTCTTGAAAGATGCTTTGTTTCAATGTCCTTATAAACATCTTGACAGCTGCAACAATGGGGTTTGAGGTAGAGGGATTAGTCGTTCTGGTTTCTACAGGCATTTGCAAAATAAACACCTCCACTCCATGGAGGCAGTGGATGTTTGCAGGGAGAGGGTCGCCACAGATTTGGACGTGTTTTGTGCCTGGGAAGCGATTTTGTCGTAGATGCAAATGTGGTTGTGCTCGGAATGTATGCATATGTATTCCTGGAGACGGCCCTGTAGGCAACACAAAGAGGGTATTATTCCCAGCCCTTACAACGAGACATCAGGATCCTATATGGTTTACGGCATAAACAAACCATTGCCTTCTAACTCTGAACCTTTGGACGACATGGGGCCTGTAGCCTCAGCAGCCTTGGATGTGGACCTCCTACACCTTGTGTACCAACACAAACTTCCTACGGTTGCTAGTATTCCATCGCAATGCAGGCTTCAGTTCTCTAAGGTTCTCAAAGCTTCATTGGATAGAATTAGTGCTAATCCTTCAGAATTGTCTGTTTGGTTACAATTGTTGCTTCTACCTGTGTGCACTTTAGGTCTATTCACACCCAGGGGATCCGCGGAAGAGATGTCAGTGAACAGGAAGAAAATACAGATGGCTAGTGTCAACCAAGCGTTACTTCAATGGATCGATGGCAGTGGGTGTTATGGCTTGGTTCAGTCCATTCTAGAGCAATCTAAACAACATCAAAATGGGCCAAACAACATATAGATGCTGGGTAGTTCCAATCTTGCAGCTTGTAGGAGGAAACTGGGTGTAGGCCAGTACACGGCCGTCATCAAAGTGTTAGCCTCCAATGTCATAGCCCCATGCTCTCAGGATACTCTTTCTAAGCTTAGCCTCAAACACCCTACAATGGCGCCTCCCTGCATTCCTGTAGACCATATCATGGTTGAGCCGCTTCGTGTAGACAATTCAGCAGTTCTAAGTGCCATCAAGGGGTTCCCCAAATGAACTTCGTGTGGTATAGATGGCCTTCGCGCCCAGCATCTTCTGGATGCCCTCAGTGGACCTGCATCCGCCGTGGCAGATGACCTCTTGTCTTCTATGACAGGTGTAGTCAACATGTGGTTAGCAGGTAGATGCCCAACAGTGCTTGGTGCTTACATTGCGAGTGCTCCTCTCACTCCCTTGATCAAGCCTGGAGGGGGCATAAGGCCCATCACAATGGGAACCATCTAGATGAGGCTTTGCTCTAAATTGGCTGCGTCAGGGGCCATCAAGGAAATGGCTTCTTACCTAGGAGATCACCAATTTGACGTGGGAGTCCAATGTGGAGGGGAAGGCATTTTACATTCCACAAACAGAATTTTGGAGCTTCAAGGTAACTCCTCCACCAAATGCATGCTTAATAAACTTCAACAATGCTTTTAATTTGGTGGATAGAAGCACAATTATCAATGAAGTCAGGTCCAAGTGCCCTGGTATTTCTAGATGGGTTGAATTTTGCTATGCAAACCCGGAAATGCTTTATTACAATGAAAAAGTGCTTTTGTCAGCTCAGGGCGTCCAACAGGGAGACCCTTTGGGGCATTTACTGTTTTCTCTGACATTACACCCGCTCATTTTAGAAATTGCTTCTAAGTGCACTTTAGATATGCATGCTTGGTATTTGGATGATGGGACTATCGTTGGGGACACTCTGGAGGTGGCTCAAGCTCTACACATCATCCAATCTGAGGGGAGCAGCAGAGGCTTATCCCTCAATATTAACAAGACAGAGCTATTCTAGCCTAATTCTGAACCCAGAAGTTTGGAGAAGGGTGTGTTCCCATCCACCATCAGTAGACCTGCTAGAGGAGAGAAGCTTCTCGATGGGCCTATTATTCTGGATGCTAACTTCTGCAACGAGATGGTCCAGCGTAGGGTGGAGAAAACTCTTCAGTTAATGGAGTCTCTGAAGCTTCTGCAGGATCCACAAAGTGAATTGCTTCTTCTCAGAAATTGTGCGGGGGTGTTGCGCTTATACTTCACTTTGAGGACCACCATCCCCTCTGTCTTGCACCAGTTAGTTGTGTTTTATGATCAGCATTTATGACAGTTCCTTAGACATTTGTTTACTAGTGATGGAGCCGGGTTCGGTCCCTACCAAATGCGCATTGCGTCTTTGCCTATGAAGGATGGAGGTTTAGGGGTTTACACTGTGAAGGATTCTAGCTTTTACTGCTACCTCGCCTCTTTTCTTCAGACAAACTAGGTGCAGAACACTATTCTCCATGTTGACAGGGACTCTGCACTTCATCTCAGATTCCAGCAAGCCTTGCTTAGCTTCAGTCAGGTCTGTGGAATTCCTCATTCTTCTCTCGGTATTAAAGCAACTGCCCCCCCCCCCCCCCGACCCATGCATTCTCTGGCAGTGTTGTACTTTGATATGGTCAAGAAGAGTATCCCCAACAGTTTCCACCAGACGAAGCGCAATTACATTTTGTGGCAATGTAATCGGCTGAGCCATGTACAAGACTAACTCAAAGCTATCCCAATCACAGGGCTACACCAATCTATTGGGCCTCGCCAATTTAGGGCCATACTTTGTTACAGGTTGGGTATTGCTATGTTTGCTGAGGGTAGCTCTTGTTCTTTTTTCGGCAGAGAAATGGATGCCTTTGGGGATCACGCCTTACACTGTGCCAATGAAGTGGGTCTCAAATTTAGGCACGACCTAGTTAGAGACGTGGTGGACGATATGTATTTTAAAGCTGGTGTCACTGCCCGTAAGGAAGTCAAGTTGGGTTTCTTGTCTGACAACGCAAGCGCCCTTAGGCCCGCGGATATACTCGTATACAAATGGGAAGACGGTCGTGACGTGTGCTTCGACATCACAGGGGTGTCCCCTTTTGCAGGAGGTGAGAGGGTTGCGGTTATGCCTGGGATTTCCATCTCCAACGCTGTTACGCTCAAACGTAATAAATATTTGGACAAGTGTAACGAGCACGGTTATAGCTTGGGTGTTCTTTCCTTTACGACTCTGGGGGAGTTGGGAGATGACACGATTGGCTTCATGACGAGACTGCAGAACTTCATGGCTAGCCACGACTATAACTACAAATTTGGGGATTCCCTCTTCTTTAGATTAAGCATTTCCATTCAGAAAGGGGTAGGGGCTCAGCTTGTTGATAGGCTCCCTACCAATGCTATGTAAAAAAAATACTTTTCTCCCTTTAATGAAAGCCTTTTTGTATAATAAAAATAAAATAAAATAATAATAATAATTAAAAAAAAAAAGTTGTGTACTAATTTCATTAGGAAAAACGATGGAGAAGAATAAATTCAAAACAACAAGTAATCGAAGACAAAGAGGAAAGTTCTACAAGTTTCAAGAGTTTATCATCAAGGGTTAAAGACGAAGAATGAAGACAGAGTTGTTTCTATTGAACACCATTAGAGAGTTATGAGACTACAAGATGAGAGTATGTTCCCATCCTCATTTATGGTCGATTTCCTGATAAATCATCATATTTTTTTTCATTTGAGATCAATAGAAAAAGATTTTGGGTTGATATCTTCATAAAATGCATTACCATCAATAGTGTGTAAGTGTTCTCTCTTCAATCTTGCTTACATACCGGTGTGAACCTTAAATCTTCTTCTGATTGCAAATTCATAAAATCCTATGGTGAGGCAGAATCAAGGCGAAATGCTTATTCGGTTGCTCTGTTAGTCTGCCATGCATCTGAAAAAAGATATTTTTGGAAATGGTTCAACTCATCACAATATATTTCTCATTGATTAAGCATATTAACATGTATTTTCTCTGGCACTTCTAATTACCTGGCATTTGGAAGAGAAACTTTATGTCCTCATAACTCTTTGTAAACATATGACATTATAAGTTGGAATATAAGGTTTTGTGGGTGTAACTCTTGTAAACCCTCACGAGACAACACTCGTCTGCTAGGGTCACCTAGGAGTTTAACGGCTTGCTGCACGTGCTAAGTGTAGTCGTGATTCCTACGAAGTGAGTTAGATTTTTATTTTCTAGTTTAGTTTTGCTCGAGGACTAGCAAAATATAAGTTTGGGGGTATTTGACAGACACATTTATGTGTGTTATTTGATCTCATATTTATAGTGTCACTGCTCTATTTTTGTATTAATAATGTTATTTTCTTTATTTGTAGGTATTCTTGTGGAATTAATAAATGTGGAAAAAGTGGGCTTAAAAGTGTTAAAGGAACCCATAAAAGTGATAAAAGCACCCAGGATAAAGGACACATGCACCCATTATTTGATTAAAGGCACCACCTCTTTTTTAATTCAAACAAGAACTTGGCGGGAATATTATTCTCCTTATCTTCGTGAGATGAAAATCAAATATTAAAAGAAATTTCTTGGGGTTTTAAGACACAAACATTCTCTTGACTTAATAAGTAAGAGTTTATATATAATTGGAGACTTGAAAATCAATAAAATCTCGCCAAACTTAATTCTTACAAATCAGTTTGGTTACGTGAGAAAATAAGCAAATATATTCTCGGTTGTTCGATTCTTCGTAATAAGGAAGGAGATATATCCTCCTTTAAGATTTTTTCTATCAAATATATACTTTCGAGTCGTGCTAAGGAAAGAGAATAAAGACAGAATCACCGAGATCTTCTGGAAAGGAAAAAAAATCTTGCCGAGAATATTTTGGGTTTAAAGGAGAAGATTTGGAAGAGATATTTTGTTGTAGTATATAAAGGGATCGAAGAGAACAATTAATGGGAGGTTGGCTTCTGCCAGACCGAGAGAAATCAAAGTCCAGGAAATTCTGCAACAAACCAGGTCGTGAAGGAGGAAGAAGAAGAAGAACAAGAACTACACACTCAAACAGTCGCAAGAAACTGTGGCTAAAACTTTCATATTAAACAGTTATTGCAACGGTTTCTTCACCAGTATCAGCGACGATTCTGACTTTAAGGCACAGAAAAGTTTTCGTAGATTCATTAAATAACTTTAATCATTCAGCTACAAATTTGGTCAGTTTTCTTTGTAAACTTTTCTAAATTAATGAATTTAATGGTTTCTTCTCCACTTTCTTGTGTTACAATTGCCATAAGTAGCTAAATATTTGTTTTAGGATTTAAGAGGACGTCATAATATGTTTGCTAGCATGTTGTGACTATTTTTTTTCTATAATAATTCTCTTGGTCCTATTTCTTGTTTAATCATGATAATAACTTCTCCATGTGTTCTATAATGCTTGATTAAAATGATTCATTTATTCTTTATTAGAGAATAGCATCTTATAAAAAATATGATTATTAATCCTTTGAGAAAAATAATTAATTGAAAAGATATATCTTCCGAGACGCATATAATTGTCCTACGTCGTCTTGTGTACTTTAATTGAGAATATTATTGAAAACTATTACATCAATCTAGTTTGCATAGTTATGATGGAGTCTTGAGTCATAGGTTTTCTTTCATTTGTATATCATTCTTTGTATTTTAAGCATTTTTAAAATTTTAGTATATAATAAAAAATAAATTTTTTTATTATCACATTAATTAACTAAAAACTAGAAATTACAATTTTGAAATCCCTGTTGAACGAACCGTTCTTACATACTGTCTCATCAACAACCATGATCTTACGGTATAATTAAAATCCCAACAGTATTGTTGGTGGGAAACTAAATCGTATGATTTTTTAGTTTTTCGATTGATTGTTTTATTTGATTAAGAAGTAAAGGTATATTTATCCTTGATAGATCAAACTTGTTTATTATATGGTCCTTATCTTATGATATAAGGTCACCTCAAGTTTGTTTGAGGATTTGACTATTAACAGACTTCGTTCCGTGTGTGTAAATCAATAAAGCAATCGAGTTGTTTGTACAGCGGTTACTTTGAAGATTGAAGACTTTAAAACTTTTCTTTTCTGGTTTCTGATCTTTGTGATTCTTCTTGCACACTTGAATCTCTGGGATCCAACAACCAGTTTATCTTGATATACTTAAGACTTGTGTGTAAAGATCGAACAAACTTTTTAGTTGCTTCTTCTTGTTAAGTTGCTTGGATAGAGCTTTTTCACTGAGATTGATTATTTATATAATCATTGCATTGGTTTGATCTTTGACCAAAGGAATTTTATATTGGTTAAACAGAAGTTCTTTTACTCTACTTTATCTCTGATCTAAAGATTGATTTGGGATATCAATAAGTGAGTTCGTTACTGAAACAGATTTATTCCTTTGTTGTTTCGGGTTATGATCCAAAGAAAAAAGAAGTTGAGATCGGAAGTCTTCACAACGGTGAATCAACTCAAGATAATGGACTCTGTCTTGGAATTTACGTGCATTGTCCAGATTGGTTGTAGGCACATGGATACCGAAGGAATTGAGTAGCAAAGGAGTGTTTAATTGGTCTTAATTATATGAAGTCGCGGTTGTCAATTTATATAGTGGCTTAATTCCGAGAGTATGCAAAACTGGACTAGGTACGGGGTTTTTATGCCAGACAGTTTTCCTCGTTAACAAAGTCTTATGTGTTTGTGTGATATAATTTTCTTTCTGCATTATAATTATTTTTATAGTTATAATTAAGTAATTACACTTATACGTTAATCCACTTGGTAACAATCTCATACTTAGTTCGATTTCGAACTTTGACATTTACCAAGTTATTCCTTGTTGAAATAATCTTTTGGCAGTTATTATTTCTGTAAGATTATACAAGTGTGTCCGTACAGTTTGATATCGAAAATATTATGGTGTACTTGGTACCCTCTTCATTTCAAATGAAAAGGTGAAGGTGAAGGTGAAGCCAAAGTAGAAGGAGACGAAGAAAAACAAAAAGGAGGTGAAACCGAAGCTGCAACAGATAAACCAAGAGTTTTAAGGTGAAAACAAATGTATGGTAAAATCGTACTTTCAAGTAGGTTCGAGAGATCAAGATCGAACTAGACGATCCTAAACCAAGAAGATGGTCGTTCACGGCATACTTTGATCACAAAGGTGGAGAAGATTGGGTATGTCTTAGGGAAGGGAAACAAGGAAGGTTGAGAATATCAGTGTGATAAGTAGTGTGTGAAGAAGAAAGGACTATCTCTAAGTTGAATTGCTAATTCTGTATGTTTATTTTCTCCTGACTTGTTGTCTTTTTTCGAATAGATGAAAACTATTTATTTATAGTTTGAAGGAGACACACTGATTTCTTGTAAGTGGTGGAAGTTAGGGAGAGATGGAGATTGTAGCGGAGTCATGTCCGGAAAGTAGGGAAGACCCGTCTGACTACTACTCCTCATCCTCTCAACTTCTCTGTAACCATCCCACTACTTGTTACCTTCTTGTTCGTGGATGTGTTGCCACAACGTACAATTGACGTAGACCACCAGATCAACACCCCAATGAGAATCCCCCCATGTGTTGTATTTGATATCTCGTGGAAATAGTGGAGTCATAAGCCACTATTGTTTTGATTAAGTCAACTCAAGTCAAATGACTTGATAAGTTAGTGAGGCAAGTTCTGCAACTCACTGAATTGATAATCATACTGATTAATGTTGAGTCTGGTAAGGTCAATGGTCTTGTACTAGCTTAGGAGTAACATGGCATATTTAATGGCTAAGTATTTTCCCAGAAGTGACCTAGCAGAAGTATGAAAGGCATTTGAGTTCAATATTGTAGAGGGCTTCTTAAGAAAGAAGACTTATTAGAAAACCATGTAAGATTTGGTATTAGACCAATTTTGAAAAGAATGACGTATTTCTGAGGGAAGTAGCTAGCAAACCTAACACTAGCTAGCAAAGCTAACACTAGCTACTTAACACAAATAGTAATGTGCTAGCTTTTTTAGTCTAAAAGGATAATGTGCTAACGTATCAGGAGCAAGGCCAATATGCATAGCTTCTGATAAATATCAATTATGCCAGGGCTAGGAAGCTAGTGTCAAGGAGGTTCAAAGTTAACACTTCAATTAGGTAGTACAGTTAACATTAAAGTGCTGGCATCAATGCGTTTATAGCCAAGGACGTGCTAATCCATATACACTAAGTATGAACATGCTAGAGCCAAGATATGGACGTGCCAGGCATGGGAGCGTATCAAACTAGGGGTGTGCTGGAGCTAGAGACGCATCAGGCTATGGTGCTAAGCAAGGGACGCAGCACCAAGGACGCGTTAGGCATAATGGCACATCATCTAGGGACGTGCCAGGCCAAGAGGCATCATCTAGGAGCGTTGCAGGTATGGGATGGTGGGGCCAAGACATATCATCCAAGGGCGCTAAGTCAGGGACGCATCAGCTGGATCTAGAGATGCGTTAGGCTTGTGGCAATGGTTCCCGGAGACACGTCACCATAGGCGCTAAGCTAGGGACACACCAAGTATGGGATGCACTGGCTAGTCCAAGGGTACGCTAGGGATAAGATGCTAAGGCCATAGTCATTACTAGCTGGGATGTTAGGATCATGGAGGCTTGCTTGAGGACGATCCAAGATAATATATGCTTGTCTAAGAGGAGTTAGTGCTTTTAGTGCGATAATGGTTAACTAGTGCCAGTGAGGTGTTAAGCCAAATATGGTGCTAACTTGGCGCTGATATGGGAAAAGGTTAGGTTAGCCTAGATCAGATCTCAATGTGTCTTTTGAGGCATTGTTCCTTGTTTATGGCGCGTCCAAGAGGAGTGGCGCATAATTTGTGGTTGATCTTTAAGCAAAGTTCTAAAGTATCATATTTTAGCTCAGAAGAGCAATTTGAGAAGAGTTCGTTGCGAACGAAGCATTAAGCTAGAGTGTATTTTGGGGTTCAAGCATTAGATATTTTTGAATTTGATATATGTTATCAAAATATCGATGCACACACGAGGCAAGCTCAAGGAATTCAACCATGGAATTTATGCGACTTGAGACTAGTTCGATATGGTATAAATATTGTAAGTATTGAGGAGGCTGCAAGGCTAATTTATAGAGAATTTATATTCTTGATTCGCTTGCAGAATATAACTAGAGATACAATATTCCATGTTTTATTATAGAAATAAGCATATGCGCATAAATACATGCATATCCTTTTATATTCTTGCTGCTTGGCAGAGGAAAATTTTACAATTCTAGCCCTTGTAAAAAACTCACCATCTAAATTATGTCCCTGCTTAGTAAGGAACAATAATGTTGCACAGTAAGCACTAGATGTTGACGATATGCTTTTTAATGATTATATATGCATAATTTAAATTTTAAGAGTAGAAAGAAGTATACTTAGTTTTTTGGATGTTTGAGATATGCACCCCTTAACGCGAATTTTAGCTGGGGATAGTAGGCGCCTTTGTTCTTTCTAGGAATACCCAATTTCCGTCAAAAAGAGGGACCAAATTGCCGCGAATAAGAGGGAGACATGGCTGGCGCGCTTCTTTCTCTCTTTTCCTAGGTTTCCTAATCGAGCAGTGACTCTTCAAGTTGAGCGCCTTGATAGACACATTTTAGTGTCTAAATTGCACCTTAATTTCTAGTGAGTTAGTATTCGATTTTGTGTCTATTACGTGTTTTTTATGCTTTTGTAGGTACATTAGAAGAATAAAAATTTGTGGAAAAATTGGCTCAAAAAATGTTCAAGGCACCCGGGAAAATGGATCAAGGCACCCACACTTTGGATTGGGGCACCCTTGGATCGGGCTGAGCTGGATCGGGTCAACCCAGCGGGTCAACCAGGCGAGTCAACCCAGCGAGCTGGATCGGGCCGAGTCACCGAGTTGACTCATCGGGATTCAATTGTATCAACTGGGCACTTCAAATTCACGTGAGAACAAGTTTCTTTTGCTTCTAGATTGTTCCAAATGCTAATAGTTATCTCACGCAAGTCATAAACACCAAAAGATCCCGTGAAATCAGCTCGGAAATCATGTATTTGGCCGGAATTGTGTTTCGATTCGGATTGAGAATTGTGGGTTGTTTTAGAGAGTTCTATTAGGTTTAGAACTCTCTCTAGGGTTTCTACTACCTATATAAACCAAGAGAAGCCAAGAAAATCGGGAACAAAAGCCTAGAGAAGAATTCCGAAAATTTCCGGTGAAACTCCGTCGCCGCCGGTGACCTGCTACTGCTCCGGCCGGCGTGTTCTTCATCAGCCACCATCGGAGAAGACGACTCAACAACATTTATTTCTGTTGCTGATTCAAACTGCTCATGTTGCCTTTCTTTCAAACCTTTGTTGCTTAGAAACACTTCTGTAACGGCTGAACCCTGTTCTGTGACATTTATATACGTATCTGTTCAGCTGTTGCACTATTCTTTAACCTTGTAATCAACTTTTTGAGCAATGAAAAGGTCTTTTGAGCAAGTTTTCTCCACCATGAGCTAAGTCTATTTACTGGGATGATGGATAAGGTAATTTTCTCAATTTTATGTGATTTAATTATTTTCTAATAATTATTTATAATTCTTTTATTATTAGAATTGCATAGTTTTAAATAGTGAAAACGGTTTTCTTTCAACAGTTGTGCTTTTGCTTGATGGATTATGCTTGGTTAATTAATTTTGATAGTCCATGCTTGTGATTTACCTCTGTTTGTTAGCATAACAAAACCAATTTTGGCAATTACTTGTGCTTCAATTAATTTAAAAAGAATTATCTGATTAATCACATAGGTTGTTAGAATTACCTGATTCCTGGTCCTTTTAAAATTATTCAAAAATCATCTTTAGGTTATTTAGTCTTTTTCATACTCCAGGAATTTTCTAGAGTTAATTAAAATCATTATTTTCTAAAATCATTACCTTTACAAGTTCGAGAATCGAACCTCTTTTTACCACTATATTAAAATTACATCACGTCAGAACTTGAATCCATTGCAGAAGACTAGTGAGCATAATAATGATGTTGGCACATCTTCTGGTCAGAATAAAGGAGAAGTTTATGATATTGTATTTTTTGAGAGTGTACCTCATATCCATGATAGATTCCGAGAACATATTTCTTAAGAACTCGTCGTACCTTCTGGCTTTATTGGCAATTTTATCCCAACTTTGGGAAGTATGCTGCTCCTATGAGTGTTGCTCTTAAGGCTTTCCCAAGACTTTGTTTGCAGAGAGGAGATTACGTATCTTCCTCTGTTGAGTTCAAGATACATCAAGTTCCCATCAAAAAGTGGGTAAACTGGTGTAAAGCAATGTTGAACGACTCTTCATTGGTTAAGGTTTTAAGAGATGCTCGAATACTTCATGTTGTAAGAATGTCTGATCATCTGCAGGTCTTCAAGGATGTTGAAGGTCTTTTGAATTTTGATTCACGTTGGTGTGAACCAACTCATTATGCTATATGCGCCTGAGGTGAACTAACAACTACTCTAGAGGACATAGTTAGTTTGTTACATCTTCCGGTTTCTAGAATCTCCATGTCGAAAATTCTGCTGACGAGAAGCGAATGATCACGGCTTTGGGGAGAAAGATAGAAAAAATCCACCAGGAGGGGTCGGAATGGTGCATATTATGTGAAGTTGATCGATCATTGGTGGAATGGTAAAATCGATATGGATGATCTCATTATTAGTGACCCCTTGGACATTGTAGAGTTTCTGACACTCTGGTTGTCTAGAGATGTATTTGAAGACTTCCCCTTTGGCAAATTGAAGCTCTTGATTGTTCTTTTGGCAGTAGCGCTTGCTGGTGGTGAATGTCTCCCTCTTGGTAAATTGTTCTTTGGTTTTTTGTATTCTCATCTAGATTCATTGGCTCACCACATGAATACTTCTAACGGGTTCATGAAGATTGATTTTTGGATTTATATTGCGTTTCTCCAAGCATGGTTTTGGGAGAAC
The DNA here is from genome assembly GCA_023531435.1 of Papaver californicum. Classification (NCBI taxonomy): domain Eukaryota; kingdom Viridiplantae; phylum Streptophyta; class Magnoliopsida; order Ranunculales; family Papaveraceae; genus Papaver; species Papaver californicum. Next base: position 3,731,219 of record JAJJMC010031210.1, on the reverse strand, counting down.
TTCCCAAAATATGTACTTTTGTCGAAGCCTCTGAATTTGCAGGGAGTCGCTGAATATGCAAGGATTCGCCGCTGGCATAGAAGAAGTATTACCTTTGTAAATTTAGCTGATTTGATTGACGTCCATAGCGAGGTGAACTTCAGGCCTTGGAATTCTGAGCACGGGCATATACTTTCATCAACTACTTTTGCTAGAGAGGTTGAGATGGTTCTCTGGTCGGGTCCAAAGAAGCAATCTAATGCTTTTTCTCCTGGACAGAATGTATTCATGAATAACTCCACTCTAGGTTACATCCTTGCTCTTCGTTTGGAAGGTTATTCAGTGCAATCATACACCATTGATCGTGTGATTCGTTAGATTAGATTTGACCAAGAAGTGCCTCATAGCCACAGTGCAACCCCGTCCATTAGAGAATTAAAGAAGAATTTGGATTTCTGTCTTGTTGAGGGAATAAACATCCCTTTCTTCATCCGGGGTAGGAATCCTTGGATATCAGCCATGTATGCACGCTTCTGGAATGATGAGAGGAGTCACTTCAAAGAATTCCTCTCAGGATCTCCGATGATGAGTGGCACCCCTTCAAAAAGAGACAAGGCTTGAATTCCCAACTTGCAGAGTTCGTCTAAGGCCAAGCGGAAGCTAATTATTGACGCGGCTCAGGAGGTAACGGTATTTTTTGTGACTTCTTGATTCTATTAACATGACTATTATGATTCTTATCTTTTATTATTTCTGATAGGTTTGCATTGTTCATCCTCGAGTGGATGTTGTTTCTTTGTAGCTAATAGTCCCCGGCCTATAAGGCAAGATCCAAGGATGATTCTTCCTATAAGTAAGACAGGTCCTCGCAAGAACGTAAGTATTCCACTTGTCATTCTCGATACTTGCGTATTTTCAATTATAATATACTTTATTGTCTTGGTGTAGCATATGAGCACAAGTGCTTGTGTTGACTTCGATGAGGCTCATGAGACCTCGGAGGACACTATGAGCATGGAAGGTAAACACGAGTCAGGGAAAGAAAAACTTGAAGAGACATCTCGTACCGAAAAAAATCATGAAGAGTCTGAATTCGAAGTTATTTATGATGAAGTAAACAATGAAGGTGAAGTGGTGCTGGACTCTTCTGCTAACTTGGATCCTTCTCAATTAAGTTTTACTATTTTTTTAATAGTAATAATCCATGTAGACTCTTTAATTTTCTCATATAAGTATGACTATGCTTGAATTTTGTAAAGCATTGATAGATTTTCGTCGTCGGAAAATTTCAGAAGTATAGTGCCTGGAAAAAACGCCATAGAATGTTCATATGAGTTCCGTTTTAGATGATTGACCCCTCTATATTTATTAGAAAACAATTTCCTACATCTTAGTAGGAATAAATACATGTTTTGAGATTGTTTGGGGCTACCTAAAAGTAGAACTCATGAAGTATCCGGGAAAATCCTGACAGTTTTTAAACTTGACTCTGCTAGCCGTTTTTACCATAACTCTTAGCTCACTTTCCATTTAATGCGCTCTTTTGAAACATTGTAGTAGTCACCAATAAAAAACTTTTTATGTAAGAATCATATCCATATTCATCACTAATTGTTGTCAGCTTCAGAGTTTACGAGAGGTAGTGAAAATTACTTTTAAGACTTTTTTTTTGTAAAACATCTTGTGATTGTTCCAACTCATATTATCCATAGAATAAAACTTTGTAATCAAGGTATATGATGTTTATGAGTACGTATGACAAATTTTATGGTTCATGCTCAAGAATTTTTTGTTTGAGGCGTTCTGACTCAATTTGCACGTATCTTCTCTACTTTTAGGGGGAGAATGATAAAAATCAGAGAGCTGAGCTTGCTAATGAAGGAACAAGAATTACCGTTGATACCGATGTAGATAAAGTCCTCTCACATACTGAAAATCACGAGAGGACTCCTGCTTGCATGCTTATTGAGGGTAATGCTTCCATTGAGTATCCTGGTGCATGTATTAATATTGACTTCGGCTCCAGAAGGACTCTTCCTTGGTACTTGCGTGTTGGGAGATTTATTGTTCCATCCACTTATGCCGAGTTATATACAAATATATGGAAGAAGTTTGGCCACATTTCTGTAGATAATTCCAGGAACTATAGGGATTTAGAACGAGACATGTCTAGTTTGTTGCCCATCATACATGAGATGATCTCGCTTCCTCAGAATGAAGTTTTTGATGCAGTTTTCGAGAAGTGGGATGAAGCTGTGAATAACACCACGAACTGTGGTCCGAATGTCATGTGGGTCCGTCATCATCCGGGAGCCACGCGAGAGCATTTCGCTAAAGTTGGCGAACTTGCTAGTCTGGAGGCGGTGACCAAGGCTAGAGAAGAGGTTGAAAGGCTTTTCCAGGAATTGGATTTTGCGACTGAAACTCTTGGAAGGATGGAAAATGAGTATTCTGTAGGGACTGAGCCAGCTTTCAAGGATTTTTTTATAAATTTATAATTTTATGAAGTATATTTATGATTTTCTTTTGGGATTTTGAGTAAGTAGGTTTTGGACAAGTTGTTTGTGGAGAGAGAAAAGCTCTTTTATTATTTTCTTTTTTGAAATGAATAAATATAGTTGAATTGATTGATAAATTTAAGAACCTAACTATGAATACAAAAATATTACAATCATTTTGGAGGAAATATAATATTGCACGAAAATAGGGAAATATTTGAAGTAAAATAGTGAAGTACTCAGGTTTTGCAAGCTTTGAGTCACTTGCCATGAATCACTACTCCTTCTGACTCGTCACGGTTTGTAAGCTTGTAGTGACCACCTAATAGAGTCTCAATAATTATGTAAGATTCTTCTTTGATAGTTATAGGAACTGATGCAAGAAGGTGCGCTTTCTTAGTACTTTTTATCATCGTGTCAACAATCCGGAAAGGTCCAGACTTTAGCATCTCGTCTGAAAAATCTTTGCTTTGGACCGCTCAAAGGTGCATAATCTACATGGTTTTAATGCCAATTCCATACTTATTATATATATATATATTTCTTTCATTCTACCTTGTATTACTCTTGTTTTCTATTTTGTTTCTCATGTCAACCAAAAGAAGTGGAAACGACTTTAAAAGTGCTCAGGAAGTAAAGTGCTACAAGTGAAGAAAATTAATGAAAAATTGAAAATCATTCAAATCCAGGAATTCTTCTCACCATCCTGCATATAATTGAAGGACGAAGCCAACGCAAAAGGAATGAGGTCATTCCGAGTTCGTATGAAGAAATTATGAGCAAAACCGTGAAAAACCAACTTGGATTTGGTATCTGTTGCACCTTATTGGGCCTGCATAAGAAGAGAAATAAGGGAAACGTTTTGGGCTCTCCTTTGACGTGAAATTAGGGGTTAAAGTCTCTTAATTGGATAAGGATCGAAAGGAGGTGAAAGAGTTTAATGCGATTAGGTTTCCTAGTTGGATAAACATCAATAGGAGGTTACCAAAGCCTATATAAAGGGGAGGCTAGATAAAATTTTCAACACAACTTCTCCACAGAAAAGAGAGCAAATTTTGGTTTACCCTTTTAAAGGGGGGAACTAGGATATTTTCTCTTCTTCTCTTTTATTCTTTTCCAATATATTTTTTATGGGTTTTAGTAAACCCATGAGTTTCTAATTCTTCTATTGGTTAGAAATATAATCGGAAGTTTTAAACATGGGAATCAATCTGGATGGTTAGTTTTAATTTTCATTATCTCTTTTTTATCGTTCATGTTTTACTAGGTATAACAATTATGTGATTGTGTTCATGTAATATGATTAGTTGTTTGGTATGTTTAAAATCACGAATTAAATATCCTTAATAACCTATCTATAGCTAATTAGGAATCTTAGGTAATTTTATCAAGAACCCTAATAACTAGTAGTAATTTGTGATCTGTAGCGGTGCGAATTATGAAGGAAGTCACAAGTAAAGCTTGGCCTAGTTTAAATATGCCACGATTGTGCGATATATTTCCTATGAATAACTCGTCTCACAGATATTAATGTTTTCCTCAAGTTGAACCTCTTAGCGATTAGCACTAGGTTATTTGGTGGAAAAGAATTCAGATATTAGCAATTGCAGTATATGTTGACATATGGAGGCGTAACGAAGTATTACACCGATTGGGGATACTTTAAGGTTATTGGTATAAAGAGAGAGTGGATGTGATTCTAATAGATTGAAGAGCTTGTTTGGTGATGGAAGATGAAACCTCTAACCAATATTTTCTATTTTTATTCACAACCTTTATTCACTTTGCTTTTAGTTTAGTTTAGTATAGTTTGGCTTAGTAATTCAACAAGCCCCCTGATTATCTAAGAAGTCTAAAGCAAACAACAATTCCCTGTTTTCTGTGGGAACGAATCCCTACTTGCTACTCTACTCATTGTTGTAGAAAGTATATGAAATATTTTTGTCGGATGACAACCCATCAAATTTTGGCGCCGCTGCCGGGGAACAATTGGCAATTGTTTTTGTTTGAGATTTCTTTTTTGTTTTATTTTATGATTTTCTTTTAGTATTCTTCAGGTATTTAGGTTTTTGTGGTGGAAACAACTCGTTGGTTGAATTCATCAACCGTCAAAAGGGGGAGGTAGCTTCTGAAAACAAGTTGTATACATCACTTTTATTTTTCTTTTTAGATTTCTTTAGTAAGATTTTGTTTTTTCTTATTCTTCGTGTGTCATTATGTTTCCTTATGGAAATAACATGTATGATGCACAAGATCAGGCATATTATGGTGGTAATTAGTTTAGTTATAATTCTCAATCTTTCAATAACTTCCTACCGACTATGGGATACAATCAGAATCAATCATTTGGTTTTAGTCAATACCCTACGGAATATTTTGGTTATTCTCATACATACCAGCAACTTTATGGTGGGTGTGTAGGTCAACAACCACAAAGAAGGTGAGACAGTTATACTTCTATTTGGCTCCACTCAAGTTGTATGCATATTTTAGATCAATTAAAGAACATAAAACAAAGACTAGATCGGCTTAACCAACACTTAATAGAGAACGTTGTACCAAACAAGTTTTACAATAGCATACCTTTCCCGACCCATAATTGTATTTATGATCATTTACTTGTTCAACGAGAAAAGTCGTGGTTTAGTGATCCTATTGTAAGTAATGGTGGTAAACGTGTAAACATAAAAAAACTCTCGAAAAAATATATCAACTGGAAGATAACGGAGCACCAGAAGAAATTCTCCAAGAATTTAGTAGTACCATACATAAGGAATTCAAACGATGTTTTTCTAATGGAGAATATGAGGGCGATGAAGATTCTGACGAAGAGTTTGATATCGATGATGATGATGAAATAATTGAGAATGAGGCTAGATTGAGTAATATCGTGCAAGACCCAATTGAGCTTGCTGAGGAATATAATGATAACGTTAATGCTAAGATTTTGGTTGAGGCAAAAACTGATGAAGATTGGTTGAAAATTTTGATAGAGGACCACGATATACAAGAGGTAAATAATTCATTGTAGTTCTTTAAGAACAACGAGGAACCCGTACTACAAGAGATAGTTGAAGGTTTGTCTAATCCTTTGCATGAGTCTATTTATTTAGATCCTCCTCCTCTAACCGAAGTAATTTCCCAAGAAGTTATTAACCCAACTTTTAAAAAAATACCTCACCTAGGATTGGAGTTATGTGCTTCCAAATTTTTAACGTGTTATTTTTCTTCTAAATATCCAACATTAGAGATGCTTGATTCTAAAAATGTGCAGGTTACCCAAGTTGAACCCATTAAGGTTCCCAAATTTTATGTTCTCTATACACTTCCAAGTGCAGAAAGGACTAAGTGTGGGGGTAATTTATTTATGATAATGGTTTCACTATTACTATATGCTAATGTTTGTGTGAAGTTGTTATTAGAATTGCAAATTTTTATCTGGGAGGATCCCCATATTTTCAGATTGTTGGTATACGGACAACAACCAGAAGGTCAGGATGAGGACATTAAACTAAGCGCTGAACGGGAGGCAACCCACTGGTTTCGTATTTTTTTCTCTTTTATGTTTATTTTTATAGTTTGCATATCATCTTAGGAACTTCCCATCTTAACTTTTACATTTGGACGAGTCAATTTCCATTGAGGACGATAGAGAACGAATATTCGGGTTTCTTAGTTGTTGAGAGGCAAGAGCTGACAAAAAGGGACTTAAACCGCCGGTAGATAATAAAATATTAGGGAGTTGATCAATCATTAGTGGAAACTACCCATTTTTACATCAAGTGAGGCAACCAGACCTTCAACTCTTTGTAACTGTCTAAAAAATTATCCTTTAGAGTGTGTTCATCTGTGTAAATTCCGGGTAGAATGATGAGATACCCAACCTCGCACCCCTTCAACACTATTTTTTGATCTCTTGAGTGCTAATTCTGTCAGTCATGAGGGTGTCATCAGAATTGCTAACTCTATCATGTAGTCTTGTTTGCAGTTGACACCATTCTCTTGACAGTATAGCAATAGACACGTATCATCATCAACAAGCGGAGCGATATCAAAATCATGAAGAAAGTTGAAGACGGTCAAGGATTGCTAGCAACAAAAAGAGGAGCAAAATTCTATATCAAAAGTGAAGACAAAACAAAGTGAAAAAGAAAGAAAAGAAAAAGATGTAAGTTTTTAGAGTTTATATGATACTGATGTAGTTTTTAATAGTGGTAAAATAGGTTCGATTCTCGGACTTGTGAAGATTTAATTTCTAGACCTAATTTTTAATAACAGAAAATAAAGAGAATCAAAACAATTTGATTTTAAAATGGATGAAAAAAAACTAGGGCTTAAGATTCCACCATTAACCAATACTTCAGTGATAACATCTAACAATTCTTATATTCAATTTAATCTAAATATGCCAAAGATAGGTTTTTGAAAGAATAATTGTTAATCAAGAGCATAAGACATCAAGAGTTTAAAAACCAAGTATGACCCATCATAAGAAAACACAATTATTTGAGAAAAACCATTTTTTCAATTTTAATTCAAGCAATTAATAATAAAAGAATTATAGAATAAATATAATTAAAATAGAAGTTACCACAATTATTGGATGAACGGCTTCCTCCGTCGCCCCAGTGATGGTGATTAGCTCATTGTAATGGAAACACACTCAAAATAGACTTGTATTGCTCAAAAGGTGCTTACAATGGTGAAAAAGGAGTAACACAGAAGTTTTGAGATGTATATAAACGTTACAGTGAAGTGATCTCAGTGTTACAGAAGAAATAAAAGGAAACAGAAAAGAAGAACGGACCGATACCGCAGTAGAAATAAGACTGCCTTAGCAGCTGAAGATACGACTTAAACAGCGGCAGAAAGAATGACAGTTCAGCGACAGTCTTATCTTCTTCAGCGTCTTCTTCTTCGAAGCAGCAGCAATTTTCCTATTTGTTTTTTTCTCTTTTCTGGAAGCTCCTCTATGCGATTTCCTCCCTTCTCTTGATATATATAGGGTTATTAAACCTAGGAAGTCTTCTAAGTTCATAAGGAATCATAAAACGCGTTCAAATCATCCTCTAATTACGTGTGAAACCGAAACAGGGAGGAACTCGGTTTTCCGTCCAAATTCACTTCTGCCAACCAATTTTCCCGGCCAAAACACATTTGTGACGTGTGTTTATGATATTCTGGTTGTCTAATTCACTTTGGGTGAATTTTAATTACCCAACTCTCCCGAAATCACGCAACATAAGCCAACAGAAGTTCTTCCCGAAATAAAAAGACTTTCCCGCCTTAATCGGAATTTTGAAATTAAAAGGGGGGTGCCCCCAATCCAAAGTGTGGATGCCTTGATCATTTCTCCCCGGGTGCCTTTAGTAATTTTTCCGAGTGCCTTTAACAACTTTTTGAGCCGATTTTTTTCAAATTATTCATTTCTCCACAATACCTATAAAAACACAAAAAAACAATAAAAGTACAAAACCAAACACTAACAAAATAGAAAATTGAGCGCAATTCGACACAAAAATGTGTTTATCAGATACCAAGGCAATATAAGTTGTGAAGAATTAGGTGCTTAATTCCTTTCCCCATGGCCATGTTAATCTCATCTTAATTATTCTTGTAGTTGTTATCTTTTTGTAGCATATTCATAATATTAAAAAAAAACGAAAAACACAGAAAAATTTGCATTTTAAATTTCATTGATAGTGTGTTAAGTTAAGGACATGAGAAATAAGAAACATATAAGAAAGTTTCAAGGAACAAGGAATCGAAAGAAACCAAGTACAAGTTGTCGAAGTTCTACAAAATTTATAAGTTTATCATCAATAGTTGAAGCCGAAACCGAAGATGACGAAGATGTTTCTATTTGTTGTGAGAGTGGTAATGATTGTGGATCGGGTGAGAAGGTAAATAAGCGTTCCCATCCTCCCATAGTGATTGTTTTCCTTTCTTAGAGATCATCAAAAAATAAAAAAAGGTTCTTTTCGTCCCACGTTTCCATGCGATAACAAAATATGATCCGGAAGGTTACTTTTCCATCTCACCATTCAACGTGTGCAGGATTTCTATCTTCCTTCCTGCCTGCACAGATAAGAACCATAACGTGCGTTTCTGAGTGCAATTTCATATAACCCTATTGGTGAGGCAAAAATCGAGGCGGAATTCTTATTTGATCGCTCTCAAGGCTGGATTCTTTTATATGGTGGTTTTCTCCTAACTCAAGAGTTAAGCATGAGAATAACGTTCTTTGATACTTCTAACTTCATATAAATAAAATGAATACTTGATTCTCCAACAACATGGACTTGAATTTGACCACAATAACATCTCTAATACCGCAAGTCCAACCACCATCATCACTAGAGGATAAAGAAAAAGAAGAATTAGTTGAAGAAAAAGAATTAGTTGGATCAGAAGAGTGTATAAAATTGATTTGTAAATCTACGGTTCTTTGAATAGAACGATTATTAATAAATCCAGGGTTATAAAAAAGAGTTTTTGCATCTCGATTGTAACTTCTGCATCTCAATTTTTAATATTGTATCTCAATTGTAACTTCTGTGAAACAATTATCCCCATTTTTGTTTTCTATTTTTACAACAGTTAGTGATGAAAAACATTAGATGAAAAAAATTAATGGTTGATAGCACGAGAAAAATATAAGTGATTTGGAATTTGTTCCAGGTGCGAAAGAAAGTTTATCCAAAATCGAGATTTCCTCTGGTCTGATTGATTCGGGAGGAACAACTGAAATCATTCATGATGGGTATTTGATCTATAGAAGTGATGATATAGAGGAAGATGTAATCATATCTAAAGGGATTGGTCTAATAAACCTTCTTTTGTTAGCAAGGTTAGAGGAAATTTATCATTTCCGTCCTATTGGTAAGATGATGAAGATTTACTTGGGAAAATTGACAATAAATTAGAAGAATTGAATCTATTAGATAAAGGGATAGGTAAAAGTGTTTCTGCTCAAATCCCTGTGATTGATATTAGTCCAGAGACTCGAAAGAGAATTAGCTCTCCCAGGGATCAATGTTTGATTAGGAAAGTGATGGGACGAACAATTGGATATAGGTTTATCAATGATAAAACTCGTATGATGTGGAAACTGCGGGAGGATCTTCAAAATCTTGATTTGGTTAAGGATTATTTCTTGTTCAAATTTAAGCAATTAGAAGATTTTAAAAAAAGTTGTTTATCAGGGAAGCTGGTTTATTGGTGGGCATTTTTTTTATCTCTACAACAATGGATCCCTGAATATAAGTCGTCAGCTGCACCTCTCAAGAAGTTAATCACCTGGATTAGACTCCCGAAATTACCGATTGAATATTATGATAAGGAAATTCTCAGACAAATTGGGAATTTTGTTGGAAAGGCAATTGAAAGTCGATGTGACCACTGATAATATATTTAGAGGCAGATTTGTTAGAATTTCTATGGAATTGAATCTAGATAATCTTCTCATTCCTCGGATTTGTATTGGTAACTCGATCTAGCAGATTAAGTATTGGGGAATTAATAACTTATGTTTTCTACGTAGGAAAAAATTATTCAAAAGGAGACTAATTGTCCATTATCTAATCCAATTTCTATCCAACCAGATTTGCATTAAGCGGATTCAAATAAATATTCTTCTCAGGATAATGATAATGAAGGTTTTGGTCCCTGGATGATTGTTAACAATCAGAAAGGAAATCGGAGGAATACTCTTTTGTCGGCCGAAAGGTGAATGGCGATATAGGTAATGTGGTGAAAGATACTTCAAAGGTAAGTATAGTTAATGGGGGCCCAATGTTTAAGGATTTACAGGAAGATCATAATAGATAAAATGATCTTAATAAGCCCATTAGAAGAAGCAGTATTTTAACTAAAGAGCTGATTTCGGCTAATCAAATACAAGACAGAGATTCTATGGGTCAAAATATTTATTCACAGAAGGGGATACAATCTAATAATACATTCAACCTAGAACTATGGATTCTGACAAAAAAAATTGCCATGATGCTGACTTGGAACAAATTCAGGGAAGGTTAGATTATCCTCTCACCCATAATCACAAGCAACCTACATGCAGGATTCAACAGATTGAAATATCATAATTAATGGTATTGGCAACTCAGATAAAAAAGTATCTACTTCTTCAGCAGCTCAAGTTTCATCTCACTCTAATCTTTCTAAGTTCAAGGCTAATGGAGCAGATACTAGAAATGCATGTAACATTTTCGGAGGAGATGGAGAAGAGGGAACAGAACCCATAGGGGCTACTAATCATGTTTTCTCAAGGATTACAGAGACTCTTAATAGAAACATGGATAGTGGAGGATATTATTCTGCAGTTAATTCAAGAAGAGATTCAGCTATAGGGTCCAACATATCAGAGTATGGCGATAGAACAATGGCACCTAAGGTAAGAGTGTATCATCTTTAGAATTTAATGTTAGAAATGATAGCAGAAAAGGAGGAATAGATAATGGAAGAATGGTAGGACCTAGTGGATCAACTAAATCTTCTAAGAGTAAGATGTAATTTGTTAGCCAACCTAGTTCAGGATTAGTGCATGTAAGCTCCAATAAGGATAAGGTGCATATCAAAAATATGGGACTCAGATTGCATGTTAGTGGTAATACTGCCACCAACAATCGAAACCCAGTCCCTAGTAAAAGGTCCAAGCAACCTCATGAGGTTCGAGATGGAGATTTTGACATGTTGGGATTCGAGAAATCCCTCGTAAAGAATATTCAAGAATACAATTTGGACAGGAGTGGACGAGAGGGACATGAAAGGGGGAAGAATCAGATTAGAAAGGAAAGTAGGCAGAGATTGGAAGAGATTGCCTATGGAGAAGGTGGAAGTATATCAAAACAACAATTTCCCAATGAAAATCATGACTTGGAACTGTATGGGGGTTCCCAAACCCTCTTTCACAAGGGTGGCTCGTGATTTAATTTATTCTCACAGACCTACAATCTTTGTTACTCTAGATACTTGTGTTGCTGGTGAACAAGCTAGTCAGATTATTCGTAATCTTGGGTATACATATTATATTTTCTTAGACTCCCAAAGTTTTTCTGGTGGTGTTTGGGTTCTTTGAAATAGTGCAGAAGTTGTGATAATCACCAATTCAGTTTCCAAGTGGATTTTCATGTTGTAGTTAATATTCCTAACTCGACTAGTAGTTTCAGAAAAGCATTAAAAATAGTTCGTTTGCTAGGACTTGTGAAGATTTGTTTTAGACTTAATTTAAAAACTAAAATAGAAAGCTCAGTTAAAATTTGATTCAAGACTATAGTGAAAACTGAAACTAAGGATTCCACCGTTAACCGATTTTTAAGTGATTCAATTAAGAACAATAATTATGCAACTCACACATTCAATTTGATTATAAAATATTGCCAAAAGTAGATTTTAAAAATAAGAGGTGTAAATCCAAAGCATGGAACATCAAGAGCCCTAGACTAAGCATGAACCATCAAAAGAAATCACAACTATTTAATAAAAACCATTTTTTTCAATTTTAATTCAATGCAAAAAATCATAAAAATAATTGCAAAAATTAATTGAAAAGAAATATACCACTTTATTATTGGGAAAATGGCTTCCTCCGTTGCCTCAGCAATAGGGTTTAGCTCCTCATGTCAAAGACTCTCTCAAAATAATTATTCATAGCTCACAAGTGTTTAAAAGAAGAAAAGAAGAGTAAAAAAAATTAACACAGAACACTTGATACGGATATAAGTGTTGCTATCAGCGTGTTCTGTGTTGCTGAAAAGGTAAAAAAAAAGAGAATAGGCGCAAAAGATTGATCTGTGTTACAGTAAAGCAAAGAAGAATACGCTACGGATTTAGAGACTCTTCTCAGCTGTGTCTATTCTTCTTCTCCTTCTTCTTCACGGGAAAATTTTCTTTCTTCTGAATTTTTCCGGCTCCCCCTTTGTGCGTTTTTCTTCGATCTATTGGGTTTATATAGGCTTATTAAACCCTAACAACCTTTCCTAATCGATAAGGACTAAAGTAATCAATCCCAAACAAACTCCAAATCATGATAATCCGGATCAGAGAAGAAATATGTATTCCATCCAGTTCACGTGAGTTTCCAACCTTTTTTCCGGCGTAAAACACTTTGTGTAGACGTGCATTGATAAGTTTAAAGAGTTTCTACTTGTTTTGATATCAAACTCCTCTTTTAATCACCTTAAAACTCGGTTTTGAACCATTCAGTTCAACTCTCATGCGTGAAGAATATGTTCCCACCAAATCCGGATTTTCAAATTGAAAAAGGGATGCCCCTTATCCATAGTTGGGGTATCTTTAACAGTTTTTCATGGGTGCCTTTAGTAATTTTTCGGGTGCCTTTAACAACTTTTCGAGCCAATTTTTCCACAAATATTTATTTTTAAAAAATACCTACAAAGACATAAAAACCCATAATAAGTACAAAATAAGTGCTAACAACATAGAGAATATATGACAAATAAGACATAAAAATGTGTCCATCAAATACCCCCAAACTTATTATTTGCTAGTCCTCGAGCAAATCTAATCTAAAAATAAAATAACAATCTTAACTCACTTTCGCAGGAATCGCGATTGCACTTAGCGTGTGCAACAAGCCTTTAAACCCATAGGTGTCCCTATCGGACGAGTTTTAGTCTCGTGAGGGTTTACAATAGGTATACCCACAATACCTTTACTCCAAATTTTAGTTACTTGTGGACGATTGAGAGTGGACACTAAACAGTTAGTTAGTTGGCTACCAAATTCTTCGGTTATGGGAATCATTACCCTAAATAAATCCAATTGCTATATATGAGTTTGCACTCAGCATACTAAAATTCATATATAAGAAAACAAAGCTCTACTTAGATATTCGTTCAACCCACGATACTCAGAATCTATCAAAGTTCAATCACATGAAAATAGATTTAGAAGATGGGTATGGAGATAATGAAGTTTGCGCATGTTGACTAAGGTGAACGGTGTTTCCCATATCTGTCTGAAGGTCAGTGCCAGGATGAATCCTAATGGATTAAAATACGCTCTCAATGGTCTTAATCCTTATATTAATATCGACTCATCTGGTATATACTAATATACTATATGTTCTAACTCGACGGTAAGGTGACATGCCTTGAAAAAAACTAGACGATAAGGAGACATTCCAATGGGGGTCTTAAACGCAGTACGGTAAGCCCATAAGGCATCAGTAAGCCTCGGTGACCAGTATTTCCTATTAGGATAACTGTATTCTCTAAAATATGTTTAATTTCCTTGTTGGAAACCTCTACTTGTCCATTTGTTTGGGGGTGATATGGGGTAGCTACTTTGTGAGTAATACCATATTTCTTCATCAAGAGACTAAAAGGTCGTTTATGAAAGTGTGACCCTCCATCATTAATTACAGCTCGGGGTGTACCAAAACGTGCAAATATGTTATCATTTAAAAACTGGACCACAACCTTGTGGTTGTTCGTTTTAGACAAAACCGCCTCAACCAATTTTAAGACATAGTCTACAACGACAAATATATAAAAATAACCAAAAGAATTAGGAAAAGGACCCATAAAACCAATGCCACACACATCAAAGACCTCAATAACTAAAATAGGGTTCAAAGGCATTATATTTCTATAGGAAATGGTTCTTAACTTCTGGCAACGCTCACAAGCAACACAGTAATTATGGGTGTCTTTAAACAACAAAGGCCAATGGAATCCACATTGCAATATCTTAGTAGCAGTCTTCTTGGTACTAAAATGACCCCCACATGCATGATCACGACAAAAGGAAATAATACTGGTCTGGTCAATTTCAGGTATACATCTCCTAATAATCTGATCTGGACAATACTTAAACAAATAAGGATCGTCCCAAAAGAAATGCTTTACCTTGGCTAAACCTAGAACGATCTTGTTTACCCCAATATTGAGGCATTCAACCAGTAACAAGATAATTTATTATATTCGCAAACCAAGGTAATTGGGAAATTAAAAAAAGTTTTTCATCAGGAAAGCTATCCCTCACAGGAGGGAAATCATCCGGGGAATCAACAATAAGCCTAGACAAGTGGTTTGTTACTACATTTTCTGCACCCTTTTTGTCTCTAATTTCTAAAGAAAATTCTTCTAATAAAAGGATCCATCTAATCAATCTAGGTTTAGTATCCTTCTTAGACAGAAGATACTTCAAAGCAACATGATCAGTAAAGACTATAACCTTAGAACCTAAGAGATAGGGTCTAGATTTATCCAGGGTAAAAACAACGGCTAACAATTCATTTTATGTGGTAGTATAGTTCAGTTGGGCATCATTTATGGATTTGCTAGCATAGTAAATTACATGCAATAATTTGTTTTCACGCTGATCTAAAACAACAACAATGGCATAATCTGAAGCATCACACATGATTTCAAAGGGTAAATTCCAGTTAGGTGCCTGGACAATAGGGGAGATAGTGAGCAAAGTCTTAAGCTTCTCGAAAGCCTCTAAACAAGCATCATCAAAGACAAATTGAACATCTTTTGCAAGAAGATTGCAAAGAGGTCTAGAAATCAAGCTAAAATCCTTAATGAATCGACGATAAAAATCTGCATGCCCTAAGAATGACCTAATATCTCCTACGGTTTTGGGAACCTGTAAATTCTTAATAAACTCAACTTTGGTTTTGTCTACCTCTATACCCTTATAAGATACGATATTCCCTAAAACAATTCCTGATCGGACCATGAAATGACATTTTTCCCAATTAAGCAATAAATTCTTTTCCTTACACTTAGTCAACACTAATTTCAAATGATGCAAGCATTCATCGAAAGATAACCCCAAATACTGAAAAATCATCCATAAAAACCTCTAAAACCGTTCTACCATGTCAGAAAATATGCTCATCATATAACGCTGAAAAGTAGCGGGTGCATTACAGAACCCTAAAGGCATGCTATATGCAAAGGTACCAAAGAGATAGATAAATTTGGTTTTCTCTTGGTCTTCTGGGGTAATAACAATATGATTATAACCAGAGTAGCCATCTAACAAGCAATAATGACAATATCCATCTAATCTCTCTAGCATTTGGTCGATGAAAGGAAGGGGAAAGTGTCCTTCCTTGTGAACTTATTCAATTTTCTATAGTCAATACAAACAAGTCGTCCCGTGGTCACTCGGGTTGGGATTAAATCATTGTTATCATTCTGGACTACAGTGATACCTGATTTCTTGGGAACAACCTGAACGGGGTTGACCCACTTACTATCTAAAATAAAATAGATAATACATGCATCTAACAACTTAAGCACCTCAGTTCGAACCACTTCTTTCATGTAAGGGTTCAGTCGACGTTGCATCTCCCTAGAAGGTTTGGTGTCATCCTCTAAATAAATCTGATTTATATAAACAGTAGGAATTATACCCTCAATGTCTGCTATGGTCCACCCTAAAGCTTCCTTATTGTCTTCAAGTACATTCACTAGCTTACTTTCCCGATCATTATCCAAATCAAAGGCTACAATCACAGCCAAAGTCGCAGATAGGCCTAAAAACACATACTTCAGAGTATCTGGTAACAGTTTGAGGTCCAACTTAGGAGGCTCTTCTAAAGAAGGAATTAAGGTAGAACTAGAAACGGGTAGTGGTTCGAACTTAGTTTTCTATCTATTAGTATCTAACTCAGGGTTAGAATCTAACAGAGCATTCACTTGATCAATGGTGCTATCATCGTCAAAATCTAAGCCAAAATGGGATAGACAACTCTCTAATGGATCTTCGGACAAAATATTTGGTAATGACTCTCGAACTAAAGTTTATATCATGTCCATCTCTTCAATTCACGTGTCATTTAGCTCGGAGGTATGCTTACTAACATTGAAAATATTAAGCTCAATAATCATATTACCAAAAGATAAATTCATAATACCATTCTGACATTTAATGATCGCATTAGATGTAGCTAAAAATGGGCGACCTAATATCACAGGTATCTGGTTCTCTGGGTCAGGGACAGGTCATCAGTCTAAGACAAAAAAAATCCACTGGATAAATAAACTTGCCGACCTCAATAAGAACGTCCTCGACAACACCACGAGGAATTTTCACCGACCTATCAGCTAACTGAAGTGTTATCTGGGTAGGTTTTAACTCACTAAGTCCTAGCTGGAGGTACACATGGTACGGAAGTAAGTTCACACTGGCTCCTAAGTCAAGTAACGTTTTCTCTACACGGTAATTACCTATTGTACAACAAATGGTAGGGGAACCTGGGTCTTTGTGCTTAGGAGTGTTGTTGTTCTGGATGATCGAACTTACATAACTAGCTAAGAAGGATTTCTTTTGTACACTGCGTTTTCGCTTTTTCGTACAAAGATCCTTAAGGAACTTGGCATAAGTAGGAATCTGCCTAATTGCTTTTAATAAAGGAATACTGATGTTTACTTGCTTAAAAATTCCAATATATCATTAAAATTTGATTCCTTCTTGGTTGGTACTAGAAGTTGTGGGAACGGGTCTCTGGACATAAATTCGGGCTTAGCAGGAACCGCATTGGACTCTTTAGAGACTTTACCAGTCTCTTCAGCTTCTGGTTCAGAAGGGTGAACTATAGCATGTTCACTATCAGGCATGGTTACCTTGTTGTCTACCGCTTTACCATTCCTAAGGGTTCTAATTGCATTCACATGATTTGATGATTTCTTACCAGAAGAAACTTCATGAACTCCTCTAGGGTTGGGTTGTGTATGACTAGGAAACTTACCTTTTTCTCTCTCTTTCAAAGACTCATTTATTTGACTAACCTGGATTTGTAAATTTGAAATAGCCTGAGTGTTAGCATGTATAATCTTACTATTAGCTTGTAACGTTTGGTCAACCGATTGCAGAAATTTTATAGTGTTCTGAGCTAACATGGTGAGATACTCTTCTAACTTTATCTTCTTATTTGAAGGGTTCTGAAACTATGTTGGTTCTGAGGGATTCTTAATATAATCAAAACCTGAGAATTACTAGAATGACCTTGATTCTGGACCTTAAACCAAGAAAGGTTAGGATGGTTTCTCCAACCATGGTTATAGGTTTCTGAATATGGGTCAAACCTCTGACGGTTATCAAATCTAGTGTTATTGTAAAGATCATGGGCTTGCTCTTCATCGGTATGTCCCTCCCAAACTTACTTGGACTCTATTCCACAACTAGATTGATTTAACTCTAAAGATATCCTTTTTGCTATTGCTGCAATTTTGGCATCTGATTCAAAAGTTCCATCTACCCTATTGACATTACCTCGGTTCAGTAAAAAAATTCTCTGGGGTTCTCTACTATATTCCCATAGTTGCGTTTTTTCAGCGATTTCATTTAAAAATGTCATCGCTTCATCAACAGTTTTACTATCAAACCCACCTGTACAAAACGACTCGACCATGGTCGTCGTTGGATAATTTATCCCTTCATAGAGAATCTGGACTAGTCTAACCTTTTCTAAACCGTGATGAGGATATTGTATCAATAAATCATTGAACCTCTCCAAATACCTACACAAAGATTCTCCCTCTTATTGCACGAATGCAGAAATCTCTTGTGTAATAGATGATGTTTTGTGCCTAGGAAAATATTTTGAGAGAAAGGCAGAGTTGTTCATATGTTTCAATGGAATTAGATGGAAAACTATATAACCATGATTTGGCCTTGTCTCTCAAGGAAAAAGGGAACAACCTAAGTTTCAAAGATTTATCAGTAAGGTTGTGATTTCTTAGGGTACTACAGATTTCCTCAAATTCCCTAATGTGAAAGTAGGGGTTTTCATTTTATTTTCCTAAGAAGATTGGGAGCATTCGTATGGTGCCAGGTTTCAGCTCACAGTTTTCTCCAGTTGCATCTAACTTGATACAAGATGGACAACTAGTCCTAGTGGTATTCAACAAAGTTTTTAAAGTCGTCATTTCTAACACTATCACAGGACTATGAGTAAATTCCTCACACAAAGTCAAACTTTCAAAATTAAAATTTTCAAAAACATGGCTCTTAAAGGAAGAGTCCTCGAGATCCTCGTTTTCAAAAAAAGAACTTCTACTCTCACTAATGGTCTCGAGCGGTCTTGGCATACACTAAAAAGACTAAAAATAAAACCCTAATTGGAAAGGGAATTCCAAACAAACACAAGCAAGGCTAACTAAACCAAATCAATCTTATTGAATCTAGCAAACAAAAAGCATGATGGCTCCACTTAGATTTTTTCTAGACCAGCTTCTATTCTTCCAAAAGGAAACTAGTTACAGTTTTAGCAAATATCTTAGAACGATCTGAATTAGATTAAGTCGAATAGAAACGGGATAAGCTCTAAGGAGCTTTGATAACCCTGCCTCTTTGGCAACGCTTCCTTGGATTACAAGGCGGCTCGAATCTACTTGAATAATCTTCCTGAACTTTGAGTTAGGCTAACAGAATAACCAATACAGTCATTTTGAATGACTTTCCAATAAGCTCGTTACCCTATAAGTCTTTTTCTAATCAAATTTTAGGCTTAGATTCGCGTAAGTAACGTGTTCCTAAGTCGGCAGAAAGGATACGGTGATGAAATCCGAACACTTATCTTATATGGCCAGCTTCTGCACTTTACTAGAAAAGTAAATTCCGTATTCAAGTCCTCAACATATATGCATTACGAAAGAATACAGAAAACCCACTGACATGGGATTCGTGGGTTGATCGAGTTTTATCTCCCTTTCCAGATGTGTTGTAAACTGTTGAAGTTGACTCGGGCCACTGACTCCTGTGTCAGTTTACGAACCCAAGGGGATGAGATAATATCGTAATTGTCGTCCTTCCATGTGCATTTTATATTTAATAATACCCTTCCGTAGGGTTTAAAAATAAAAATAATGTCCCAAAGTGTCCAAAATATCCACACAAAAAAAAACTACAAAAACAATAAAAGATTTCCTAATACATTTTTTTCTAAAAATAAGAAAACCCTAAAAAAATAAAATTAAACAAAAATAAATTCTTTGTCTTCTTTTTCGTTCTTTTTTCTTTAACTTTTACTCTAAGTCTTTTAATCACCAGAATCTTTGGCCCAGTTTCTTTTCGTTTTTGTCCAAAACCTATAGCAAAAGAGAAATACCCAAAAACGTAAAATAGAACAAAATAAATAAAACCTAAAAAATAAAAAATAAAAAATAAAAATCTAAAACTCTAAACCTAAAAACAAGTCCCCGGCAGCGGCGCCAAAAACTTGGCAGTTTTATAAATGTGGTAAAAATAGTTCGTTCGCTAGGACTTGTGAAGGTTTATTTTAGACTTAATTTAAAAACTAAAATAGAAAGCTCAATTAAAAGTTGATTCAGGAATATAGAGAAAATTGAGACTAAGGATTCCACCATTAACCAATTTTTAAGTGATCCAATTAAGAACGGTAATTATGCAACTCACACATTCAATTTGATTCTATAATATTGCCAAAAGTAGATTTTCAAAATAATAGGTGTAAATCCAAAGCATGGAACATCAAGAGCCCTAGACTAAGCATGAACCATCAAAAGAAATCATAACTATTTAATAAAAACCATTTTTTTCAATTTTAATTCAATGCAAAAAATCATTAAAAAAATTACAAAAATTAATTAAAAAAAAAATATACCACTTTATTATTGGAAAAATGGCTTCCTTCGTCGCCTCAGCAATAGAGTTTAGCTCCTCATGTCAAACACCCTCTCAAAATAACTATTCATAACTCACAAGTGTTTACAAGAAGAAAGGAAGAGTAAAAAAAATTAACACAAAACACTTGATACGGATATAAGTATTGCTATCAGCGTGTTCTGTGTTGCTGAAAAGGTAAAGAAAAGACATACGTAAAAGACTGATTTGTGTTGCAGTAAAGCAAAGAAGAATACGCCATAGATTCAGCGACTCTTCTTAGCTGTGGTTGTTCTTCTTCATGGGAAAATTTTCTTTCTTCTGAATTTTTCCGGCTCCCCCTTTGTGCGCTTTTCTTCGATCTATTGGATTTATATAGGCTTATTAAACCCTAACAACCTTTCTTAATCGATAAGGACTAAAGAAATCAATCCCAAACCAACTCAAAATCATGATAATCCGAATCAGAGAAGAAATATTTATTTCGTCCTGTTCACGTGAGTTTCCAACTTTTTTTTCCGGCGTAAAACACTTTGTGTAGACATGTATTGATAAATTTAAAGGGTTTCTACTTGTTTTGATATCAAACTCCTCTTTTAATCACCTTAAAACTCGATTTTGAACCATTCAGTTCAACTCTCACGCAAGAAGAATATGTTCCCGCCAAATCCAGATTTTCAAATTGAAAGGGGGTTGTCCCCTATCCATAGTTGGGGTGCCTTTAGCAATTTTTCCTGGGTGTCTTTAGTACTTTTTCCGGGTGACCTTAACAACTTTTCGAGCCAATTTTTCCAAAAATACCTACAAAGACATAAAAACGTGTCTATCATCGACCCCTTGGATTCTTTCTTCTACTTATGCTAGTCTTAACCTGAAGTTGAGAACTCGGGTGTGGAATGAATTAGAAAGAGTTGCTAGTATAGATTGCGCTATGGTTGTGGTGGGGGATTTGAATGTTATTGCCAATGCTTATGAAAAGAAAATGGTTTTAATTTCTTCTTACTCTCAGCTGCAGGAAATTCATGATGTATGAATAGATGTAATAAAATGGATACTCATCATCAAGGCCCTAAATTTACTTGGACTAATAAACAAGTCAAGGGCAGAAATATTCAAAAACGTATTGATCGTATGTTCATCAATTCAAAATGGCAAGCTATGTTTCTGAATTATCAGGTAACCCATTTACATATTTATAATTCAGATCATCATGTTATTTTAATTGATACCAATCCTAAAAGGAAGTTTAAACCTAGTCCTTTTAGGTTGGAAGCTATTTGGTTACAAGATGCTAGTTTTAAAAATATAGTACATGAAATATGGGCTCTTAGAGACTCTAGTATGTCTAGTCACGTGTCAATTGCTCAAAAGTTTCAAATTTTGTCTTGAGAGGCTAAAATTTGGAACAAGAATGTTTTTGGAAATATTGAGCTAAATGTGACTAATGCTATACGTGGTCTCTGTAGAGCTCGGTATTTATTTGCAGCTGATCCTTCTCTTCATAATAAAGCCCAAGTAGCTCAATGTCTTAAACATTATCTTGATATGCTTAGGCTTAAAGAGAATTTTTGGGCTCAAAAATCTTAAATTCAATTAATTAAGTGTGGTAATTTAAATATTAGGTTCTTCCATGTATCTACTATTCTTCGTAGACATCGGAACCGAATATCTTGTTTAAAAGATAACAGTGGAAACTGGATTAGTTATGAGGAGAGCATTGAGTTATTGGTTAATGACTATTTTAAATCTCTATATTCGTCTGGTAGTCCAGTTGAGCCAAGTGACCTAGCCCCAGTTCTTCTGAAAGTTATTTCTGAGGATGATACTTCTAGATTGACTCAACCAGCTTCTTTGGATGAGATTATGGCTAGTATTTCTCAAATGGGTCCTCTTACAGCCCCTGGTCCAGATAGAATACAAGGAATGTTTTTTAAACAGTACTGGGATATCACGGGGCTTCAGTCATTTCAGTTGTCCAGGATTTCTTCGAAAAAGAAGTTCTGAATCATTAGTTGGACAAGACCTTTATTACTCTTATTCCTAAAGTTGAGAATTTTCGACCTATTAATCTATGCAATTTTATTTATAAGATTATTTCAAAAATTCTTGCTAATATTCTCAAATCCTTCTTGCCTAGATTTATATCTTTGAATCAGAATGTTTTTGTTCAAAGTATATCTATTTTTGATTCAATTCTTCTTTCTAATGAAATTTTTCACTCTTTTCAATATAAGTCTAGGTCAAAGGCTTGGATGGCTCTTAAGATAAATTTTTAGAAAGCCTATAATAGATTAGAGTGGACTTTATCTATAAAGTCTTTGAGGATTTGGGTTTCTGCCCTAAATGGATCCATTGGTTGCATTTTTATATGTCTAGTGTATCTTTTCAAGTAATGGTTCACCGTGTATTCCTTTTCAACCATCTCGTGAAATTCGTCAGGGTGACCCACTCTCCCCTTATATATTCATAACTTGCCTTAAAATATTATCTATATTGATTAATCATGGAATTGATTCTCATCAGATCACAAGCTTTAAAGTTTGTAAAGGGGCTTCTATGATAACTCATAGTTTCTATGTGATGATAGTTTGGTTTTCCTAGAAGCTACTCTTCATAATGTTAAAGGAATTAAATAATCCTTGATAAATATTATAGTTGGTCAGGGAAGTTAGTTAATACAGCTAAATCTAGTCTGGTTTTTTCTACTAATTTACCCAAAAGGCTAGCTAGTACTGTTTGCAGAGGACTTCAAATGAGGTACAATCAACATCCTGGGAAATATCTGGGAATTAATATTCAATGGGGAAGGTTAATAGGACGTGATTAAACTAAATCTCTTATTAAGATTACTAGTAGGCTTGGTGGTTGAAACATAGTAGCTTGAATTTTGCAGGAAGAGATGTTTTGGTTAAGGTTGTGCTAGATCCTTCTCTTAATCATCTAATGGGTACTCTGAGAATATCCAACTTTATTATGGATAAGGTGGACAGGCTTAGAAGGAATTTTACTTGGCAAAGGAAAAATTGTAGCCACAACATGCATCTTATCAATTGGAATGTTGTCTGTAAACCTACTTGGTTAGGTGATCTTGGCATCAGGCAGCTAGATTACCATAATCTAGCCTTTTTAGCAAGTATGCTTGGCGCCTGGCTAGTAATCCTAAATGCCTGATGTTTTCCTTGTTTAAAGCCAAGTATTTTCGGAATTTCAATTTTGGGATGCTATGAAACCTAATCAAGCCTCCTGGAGCTGGAGAAGCTTGTTGAGGGGTAAGGACCTTATTAAGAAAGGAATAAGATGGTCGATCGGTAGTAGTGAAAGGGTAAATTTCTGGGCAGACAAATGGTGTTGTAATCAACCTATTCCTGAGTTGTTGGCTTCTGTCAATGTTCGTCATCTTCCTTCCAAAGTTGTTGATTTCATTAATCATGTTTCTAAGGAGTGGGATCTTTATAGTTTTCATTTTTTACCGCCAACATCCAAAGGAATATTCTTTCTATTCCCATTGCTATGACTGAACCTCAAGATGACCATCTCAGTTGGATCCATAGTAGAGATGGCCAGGTTTCTATCAAGTCTTGTTATAATTGATTAGTTAATTCTCATAGTCTAGAGCCTAGCAGGGGGTTGGCTGGAGTAAACTTTGGAAAATCCATAGTCCTCCCCTTATTCGACATTTTATTTGGCAACTACTTCATGGTCGAACTCTGGTCATGGAGAATTTGGTCATATGTGGTTTGAATATTTCATCCAAGTGTCATTTATGTGATCAGCAGGTTGAATCGATTTACCATCTTTTTTATTCATGTGCTCAGGTCAAGCCAATTTGGAATGCTCTAGATTATGCTTATCAAACTCATATCAATCTTCCAGGGCTCAATTTTAATGATTTTATGACTTTGATTAAAGTTAAAACAAGGGAGGATGATATTAAATGGGAGATTCTAGTTCCCTATATATTGTGGCATATCTAGTGGTCAAGGAATGGTGTGGTTTTTTCCAGGAAATAGTTTAGTTGGGAAAAAATCATAGTTAATGCTTATAATGCAGCTGTAGAGTATAGTAATGCTTGGCAGCTACGAATCAACCCAACTATTACTAATACTTTTTGTGTTCAATGGGCTTTTCCTCCTAATAACTTGTCAAACTAAATTATATGGATCTTGTAATGGAGATGCTGGTGTAGGAATTGGAGGAGTTTATCGAGATCCTACTGGTAAATATCAAGCTGCATTTTACAGACATATTTACTCTAATTCCAATAATGTGGTTGAACATTGGGCAATTCGAGATGGTCTGCAGTGGGCTTTGGAATTGGACATAAAGAAGCTGATTGTGGAAAGTGATTCTCAGTTTGCAGTAACTACTTGTACAGATACTTCCAATAGTTTTTGGCTGAATCATCCTCTAGTTAGAGATATTAGAAGATTGTCTCATCTTTTTGAACAAGTCTATTTTCAGCATCAGTTTAGGGAAGGAAATCATGCAGCCAATATTTTATCTAAGAAAGTTGCCTATGATGGTTTAAATGATCAATGGATTGATACTCCCTTGACTTTTTGTGTGATATTTTGTTTAGTAATGTGTCGGGGAGATCCTTTCCCAAAACTGTAAGACTCAAGTAGATTTTTGTTAATATATTTTCCTTACAAAAAAAAAATTATGTTTGATTGAGAAATAAGATCTTACGAAACAGGGTTCAAAGGGAAATAAACACGAAAAGAAATGTTAGGTTTGATTTAGAAACAAAAATAAAGAGAAAGTCATAACATTTGAGAATGATAGATCGCATCTTCTGTCACTAACATTTGGTGTAAATATAAGCTTTGAAGAGACCACATGGCCTAAATAAAATTAATTAAGTTCTTAATTAATCTGGACAAGTCAAACTACTAATTAAGGTTGCACGGGCTAAATACCTAGTGAGTATTAGTGCCAATACAGTACCATTTAACTCTCCCCACTTTCGTCGAATCATTTGCGAATTTTTCCGCATCAATTGTTTCCGACTAATACGGCCGTCTAACTCAAAGTCCAGACATAATTCGTGTTTTTTTCCAACTTCCCGAACTATTCGCAGTTTTTTCATTTCATACTAGACTCGGCCGTTTTAATTCGGCCATTAGTCTGCTGCCCATTTAATAGCGTTTTTAAGGGCCCAACTTTCCTTTCCCTTCTCTTTTTCTTCTTTTTCCAAAAACTCCAACAGAGAGATTGGAATTCATGATCTCTAACTCCATTGGACCGATGGCTCTTTATTGTTAACATTACATCTAAAGACTAAAAGGTCTAAGACAAAATAAGGGTTTTGTGGCTTTTGTGAAACGAGAGTTTTGGTGAGGACACTTGGCAACGTATGATTGGTTTTAAAAAATTAGAGAGAAAAAAAGAAACCCTGCCTTACCGTGTTTAAAACTTTAAGGAATAGGCATCAAATCAAATTCAGTTTGGAATTCGTTAGTATTTCGATTCCAAAGTCGTGAACCTATCATATTCAGAAACTGTTACTATGTTAGGAAACCAAAAGAAAAAAAAAGGTGTTAACCTAAATAAAAACGGAATTATGTTAATCAACATAAAGGCTCTATACTCCAAAGTGTGATCAGAATCTTAAACTGAGTTATATATTTTTTCTATTTCAAAGTGTTATATTCTTCAAAAGGTCAAATAATTCTTTTTAGGATTTCTCTAATAAAATAGGTTGGATTACAATTATAAATTCTGTCAGAGATAAAATCATAGAGCATCCAATCAAGATTTAACGCATCAAAAATTGAAGGTAACTGTGACAAAAAGTTAAATATTCCCGCCTACTAAACAGACACACAAGGAATTACTTTTGCCTACAAACAACCATCCAAAACAAGCGGCCAGCCTACTAATACAGGTGTCACACAGGTCGGCCCTGCCTGCCTTTTGGTGAGCCTGGCCTGACCCACATCCTGGCCCGGGTTGGCCTCTCGAATAATCAGGCCTGACCGACTACGGTGACTGAAAATTAATTTACCTTAAGAAGCCTCTCTCTAATTATCTCTCAAGTCTAAACCAAATAACACAAGTTAGGGTTTCTGCTTCTTCTAAATTTTTAAAGAAGACAACCCAAATTCGATCTCAAACTAAACACCAATCTTCATTAAATTCAAAGGAATTAAACGAAAATATAATCACCAAAAACCTTAAACTCAACACATTGACCTTTCCCTAATCAAAAGTTTCTCTGAGACAATGGCGATGATCGGAGCTTCTCCAATTACTGGTTTAAGCTTGGTACCTTCTTCTTCTTCTTCAAGTTCCTCTAACCGTGTTGTCATGCTTAGAAGAACATCAGTCCTCAATGGCGGTGGTCTGCCCCCCTCTCTCTCTTAATTTTGTTTAATGGAATCGCTTTGAATATTTTGTGATATATGCATTGTAATTGCCGTCGTGTTAGACAAAAACTCACCATTAGACAATGCATTATCCTGATAAGTAGATGTAAAGGAAACAATACTAACACATGAGGTTGGCCACCTACTCAATTCAGTTATACTGTAACCAAGTGCATGGCCGATTGGTTGAGGTAGTCACGAATAAGAGGATCGTTACTTTTGATTTTGCATAGCAGAAACAGAAGAACGGTGAGCCTAGTTAAACTCGAGAAGTTACATAGATATTAAGAACTAGAAAAGATCTGCTTATGCATGTTACATACCACTAGGTCATGTTGCGTGTGTCATGTTCTTTTTCTTCTGGATTACATGTGAATGCTGCCTCATATTAATGCTTTGATTACTGTCAACTCTCTGAATTCTTATTCTATCTGACCACCAGTTGGTTTTCCTCCGAAAAAGAACAAAGAGCGGATTACTATTCATTCGGCAGAGACTACTTCAATGTGGACCTGAATGTTCTTTGCAAGCTTCTTCATTGTTTCTGCTTACAAACCTTATTTACTTTTGTGAAGGTGTTAGCATCTCAAAAGTGATTAGAGACAAAACAGAAAGCTGCACAACAAGCTTCTGAAGACTGGTAATGTTTAATATTAAACTCAAAATAACACCTATAAAATTTAGAGGCTCACTTTGCAAGTGTTTTTTTTTAAATAGGTATCGCAGGGCACAACTTGCTCTCGAGAAAGGAGATGAGGATCTTGCTCGAGAAGCATTGAAGAGGCGTAAATTTTATGCTGTGGGTATCATTTTTTAAGAATCTGTACTGATTGTTGCTTAATTTACACATTAGACTTTCTAAATGTTCTCTGATATGTGAGACCTGTGATAGGTTTATGTGGTATACAGTTGAAGTAATTTGGTAGTCTCAATTCACCCCCACCCCTCTCCAACTGATTGAGATTATAATAAAAAAGACGTGTAACCTTAGAATATATATAATATTAGCAAGCTAATCAGGTGTTAATGCTTTAAAGAATGAATAGTCAGATATATTCTTATTCACTTCAAGAATGTAGGCGAATCTCTTAGCATATTTACATTTGATGTTGATGCTTTGTATATTTTCCGCATATGCTTTGTAATCTTACACTGCAGTTTTAGATAGAAACCAACTGGTCCCAGAAAATATAGAAATTTTAAACATGCATTCGTATTATCATTCATTTCATTTGTATGCTCAGGGTATGTAAACACTTTGTTCAACACTGTTAGCTTGTTTTGCGTGCATAATTATAGGCAATGCATGCTCCATTTCAATTCCCAAATAGTGTCTGTTTTATTGGTTTTGGTGTAAGTACATGTAATGCCACCAAATTCATGCCTTTTGGGGCATCCAATGAAAGCTCTGAGGCATCCTTTCCCTCTCTCGGACAGTGAAACTGGTTTAGGTCAAACGATTACCAATGATAAGAAATGAAGAAGAGGAAAATATATTTGGTGTATAATGTTGTTTATCTTTTGTCTAATTTATATCTGTAATGTTTTGTGGTTTGCAGGATAATGCAACTTCTATGAAAACTCAGCTCGATCAGCAGAAGAATGTGGTCGACAATCTCATCTCAAATACCAGGGTAGCTTATTGATTTCTTATCTAATTCGTGTTCAAACTATATGCTAAGTTGTTTTAGTCTTTTGGTATTTTTAGAGTAACACTTTTCATGAAAATGAGACCTCTTATTGTTTTAATTTCTCAAGATGATGCTTTAGTTTGTACGATTTTGTACATGACGTTCCATTAGGGATTTACTGTGCATATATCTATTTACATATCCCATTTATGTGCACATTTGACTAGGGATTATGAGCTTTGTAATAGAAATTTCAGTGGTTCCTTCTTTTTCTTTTTCTTTTAGCTATTGGAAAGCAAAATACACGAGGCAAGGTCAAAGAAAGATACTCTGAAAGCACGTGCTCAGTCTGCAAAGTTTGTTCTCAACTCCTTTTTAGTTTATTTGTATCTACTTTCTTACGCATATGTTTCCCGTTCCCTTAAATTTCTTGCTTACTCCCATTTCTTATTTGTTTCATCAGGACTGCGACCAAAGTGAGTGAAAATGTTGGGGAATTTGGATGCAAGCAGTGCTCTTTCAGCTTTTGAAAAGATGGAGGAAAAAGGTAAAGATTTGCTGTAATTCTTTTTCAATTATTCATGGGCATCACACCTCATGACTCAACTGCAAGGATTATGTGGTAATGTAACCTGTGATTGCGCTGGTGCAACATTTCTATCTTCTTTCTTTCATTTAAGAATTCTGAGTTTTGAAAAACATAGGACTCTTCCTTATAACAGTGATGATGATGGAGTCTCGGGCAGAGGCACTTAATCAGCTAATCACAGATGATCGCGAAGGAAAGGTACCTTTTCTTCCTCCGTCCTATTTACCACACGTCCACCATCACCCATACAATATCCATTTAATGTTTGCCTACATATTTGATACTAGTATACACTGTGTCCTTGCAGTTTGCGTACCTGGAAAGCTCATCAGATGACGATCTTGCCAACTTGAAGAAAGAAATTTCAGGCAGAGCAGTGGTACATGTCACTTGTTACTTTTTTTATGGCATAAAGTGGATTTGTATGGCTAGTCATAACACAAATCCACCCTACAGTTAAATTAGAAGTTCTAGACAGTGATGCCTGTGCTTTAGTTTCCAAGCCGACAGACAGTACTTTGCAGCACTTCCTTCTATTCACATGCTTTTAAATAAACTTCCTTAATTTTTTGCATTTTCACTAGAAAAATTCTCATGATTTTTATTTTCTTCCATTGGGTAGAGAAAAGAGCTTCCACCTGGTAGATCAGCTGTCAGGGAAAAGGCGAGCAAGTACTGAACTAAGGAAAAAGGCGAACGAATACTGAAGACTTGTTTTGACTTTTTAAAATTGTAAAACCTGTTAACCTGGAATATGTCAAAGTTGTTTTATCGTAATCTCTTCTTATCTCATATTCTCATTGCACTTAAAAATTTAGTGTACAGTCAAAGTGACGAGAAGTAAATGTGTTTCTTTTTGGGTAGAGAGCAGGAGATATAAATGTGATATAATTCATCTACCATAGCTATATATACATCTGTTATATTGAACTCTACTACTTGTCCTATAACTACAAAATGGGGTTCATTTTGTTGTTCTTCCAACTGTAACTAATGAGGCATTTCTGGGGATAAATGGTGCTCTTCATAGGCAATGTTCTTGTGCTTCTCAGTCCATTCAGGGTGACTCCAAAGATAGAGGGGAGGGGTTATATTGTTCCATTGGTCTATTGGATTTTCATCCACATTAACAGATCCAGGAAAGTAGAAGGACTGCAAAGAAGCCACAGATGGTTAGCAAACAATGGTCCACCCAACACTCAAATGTAACCTCAATCAAACTAAAATCATGGGACACATCTAATAATACCTTTCCGGACAGTTTCTGATCGTCCTCCCAGATCAGATCATATGCCTCTTTTTTTATCTAGCCTGGGTAATATAACCAAAAGAAAATCAGAAAGATGGTCTCTAATGTACATAGATAGAGAGTGAGTTTTTGTCTGAGAGGGCAAACCTTTTTGTTTCCGGTGGAACAATGAGAATAAGGAGCTTTGGTTTAAACTCAAGAGCCTTGTCAACGAACTTGTTTGCTAAATGCGCTCTAAACCCAAAAGGAGGGTTTAGTCCCATGATCTAGTAGAAAACATCAAAAAATTGTGAAGCTTCAATTTGTTTGCCACACTTTCAGATTAACTTGAATATTTCAATTATTTCCACATAAATCAGGTCATGTAAATTACTATGATCGACATCAAGTAAGAAACGCACCAGTTTAGATCCAGCTGGCAGTTCATCCCGACAAACAGTCATCCAATCTCTTCTCTCGAAATTAAAACCATTCTGCACAAAAAGGGTTCATCAATACAATGGTAGTCATGAGCAGACACCAAGGAAGTTCCCCTGACAAAAAAGGAGTAGAAACTAAGTAATGGACTGCACAAGCAGACATGCCTAAGTATTCCTAGGAGTCCGAAATTTGCTTCAGACTAATCTTCGAGTACAGAGGCGTGGCTTCTTTGACCAAAAGACAAACCTAGATCATCAGATATATCAAAGACATGCTAACCAAATCCTTTTAATCTGAAATTCAATATTTAACCATTCTGATACAAAACGCAATGGAACTATGGAAGCACCTTTACTCCACTGCTACTATGAACTGAGGTAACTGTGAAATTTACCTTTGGTGAAATCAAGTCAAAGTTTTTAAAATTGCACTTTTTCCCAGTTTCTTCAAGCTTTTTTTTCATTAAGCAACTGAAATTGTTGGCGCCACAGCAGAAGTCAACTATCTGAAAAGAAAATTTGGCATCATATGCAAAAAAATGTTCCTGTTAAATCTCTTACTATTTTGGTAGAAAGAAAAACAGATGCAGTTGACATGAAATTACAAGATACTAAAATGATAATATGAACTATCAAGTAAGCTGCTGCGTAAAATAATTGATGACAAGGAACCGAGCAACCTTGATGATTTCTTACCATGTCCCTGTTTTGCACATAAGGGTGAAGCTTATTAACAATCTGCAGATAGAAGCTAATGCAGTCAGTGTTCATCTATTCCAGTTAGTTGCTTTTAGACTACCTAGAAAAACTGAAGAAGTTTGGTACTGGAGTTGCTTCTTGTTCTAGCATGTATATATTATGTATATATACAAGTACATCTGGGTGGAGTAGAATCCATCTAGACCTACTGCTCCTGTAAGCATTGAGGCACTACAGTCTATAGTGAATGGACTGAAGCTGAAACGGGTTGATAACTAAGCAAGCCTCTGTTAAAGTTCATGTTTAATTTAAAATTTAAAAGATAGACAACAAATATTTACCTCCTGAAGCTTTTCCAATTTTGTGAAATGACAACCAAAAGATGTGTTGCGCATGCCAAACAGAGAAGGTGCAAGGTAGACTTTTAGATTGTTCTACAACAATGTATGCAATTAGTAAGCAACATGTTTTACATGAAAGTGCACATGGTACCTAAAAATACAGATATTTTTCCAATTCTTTGCTAATTTCATGATTCTTAACAGGGGATGCAACAACAGCTAATCCTTCACAGGTGAGAACGTGTACGTAATCATGATAAAGTATAAAAACAAAGATTACCCTTCAGTTTGACATGGTGGTGAGAATGTTTGGTTGACAAACAGCTCTAGCTTCCTCTACTTTGCCATTTTTTTCTAACATGTGTACAGCAGTTCGACAAGCCTGCAAATACATCCAAGGTGCAATAATCATCAACTGATAATTTAGATTTTTAAGCAACAACAAAATTTAATGGTTTAATGGAAAACATTTACCTCAACAAACCAATCCACCTTTCCTTGAGAAATGGACTTGTCCACATGTTTTAAGGAGTTCGCGCAGGTGGATGGTACAGTATGAGTCTTTATAACATCCTCTAACGTTGTAGTTTCTGATACCCTTTTCCTCAAAGTCAATATCCTGCATCGCATGCATTTAAGACTCAGCAATACAATAGAAAGTGAATAATCAATTTTCACACAGACAATTTTATTGCACTAAGCTCTGCTAGTAAAGGTTTGAGTTGTCATACAAATTCCATTAGAAGTACTTACTGTTATTATAGAAAACCATTCAGCCATGGTAGCACCTTACCTATCTTTGGTCTCACTATCTAAGGGGAGAGGAGCAGCGCTCTGGAGCTTTTCAGTTTTATGGCTATGTATGTCCTTCTTCCTTTCATCAGGTACTTAGGGCTTCCCCATCTTCCTTTTTAGCACAGCAGTGCTATTCTTTGTAGGAAGGAACACCTTTTCAGCCAGCTTTGGCTTCTTGAAAAAGGTTGTTTCACTTATAGAGTGGCCAGATGGAACACTTCTTTTCTTTAAAAGAGTCTTTTCCTTATCAGATATCAAATCTTGCTGTTCGAATATCTTGCTTCGCTCACCATAGGGAAATTTAATATGGTTTCTCTTAGGTGTTCCATATGATTCAATTTGATGCTTCCTGGGACAAGATCATTAATAAATCAAAGCTGAAAGCTTTGCAACAAAAACTAAAAACATCAGCAATAAATATAAGAACTTACAAACAATATATCAGTATACGATTGTTTGGCAAGAGACCCTCCCAAGCCCTTACAGCTTCTGCATCCTCTGATACTTCATAGGCAATCCTCCTGAACAACACAGTTGATGAATCGACACACAACATACTGAAAAAAAAAAAAAACACCATCAAACATAATGAAAAAGAATATTTGCTACCTAGGTAAGCATTTCCGGTGGTATGCCTTTGGACAACGTCTGCAAACAGCAAAGTTTAACTCGTAGACGTCCTTGTTCTCTCGCTCTTTACACACAGAGCATTGATGGGCAGGACAAGTAAATGATTCTCCGGCGAAAATCTTTTGCTTACACTCTTCTGCTTCAGCATTATTCTCAGGTTAAAGAAGTTTTGAAACACACTCTGGATGATAGAAATACCCACAAAGTGCAGAGACACATGAAAAAACCTGAAATAAGATGTGAAAACATGAGTGCTGATACCCAAATTTTCAGACTGAATATAACCAAGCAAGTACTGTTCCTGTTGGAAAATTTTTTAGATGTTTCTTTTGCTTTAGCTCTGTCTATTGCTACTACTATATCAACTATCATCAAGTGGAGATCAGAAAGATATATCTATTTCTTCAAGAGATGCAACGAAGAAAAAACTCAAGCTACGTCTACCAAAAGGTTTTAGATACTTTAAAAGCAGAATGTCAGTTCAATACAGCTTCTTCCTTTTTGAGGGATAGTTTAATATAATCTAAACACAATAAATGCATATTATGATGCATCGCACTGCAGCAGTTGTGTAAAGTAACAGATCCATACCTCAGGCAGATTCTCTTTATCGGAGGATCCCAAAATTCCGCAGACATAGCACTGGTGCTGTTTGTGTTTACAATTCCTACATAAAAAGTTTTGAATTGCCTGCATGAAACCAACAAGCTTAAAACGTAAATACCGTACACACTATACTAAATGCATATAAAGGTATCAAAAGATGTCGAAAGAATAGAGACCCATACTTTAACTTGATCCTTAGAAAAGCCCAGGGATCTACAATCTGACTCTATACCGTCATGCACGGTTGCATGAAAAGACCTCAAGCACCTTCCCTCGCAGCTAAATTAAGAAAAGGCAACATCGTGGTCACATACATCAATGTTTCAAATAAGAATATCAACAGCAGCAATGAATACAATAAACAGGTTTAACAGGTGCATCCTCTCAATGATGACATGTTAGCAAGAGAAATTAACATTTAAAACTCTTAAATACACCAAGATTTGTCAGCCTTGGAAATGAAGTGATGCGCAACCAACAGCATTATCTCTCTTTTATTAGACGCACTAAAGGCAGAACAAAAAAAATTCAATGCACTCTTCTTTCTTTTTTCATCTTTTCTCTTTCATAGCTGCAATTAACTCAGCTTATAAGAACCATCACTAAAGTTTGAACATAACGTAATACTGCAGAATCTAGTACTCCACCTTGGCCAAAAAAAATATCTTGTACTCAAGTCATGAATAATGATAACGCACAACTTCATGCACTTAGTAAAATAAAAATGTGCAGTCATATTATAAGGGTTTCAAACATGCATAGAGATGATATCAGTGTCCTGAACACCAGCACAGCACAATAGGCACCCTGACGTACGGTTGAGACATGAGTGATTAATTAAAGAACCACCAAACAATGTTGCTTACCATATAAGTTCACCACCATTATCACAGATTGAACAGACAGAATCAAATAGATCAATCTCTTGACCATCTTCATCTTCATCGCCATACGCTCCATCCAATTCTTCATCATCATCCACTATAAATTTACTCGTTTTGGCTTTTGGCGCAGTATAAACATCCTATACCAGACTAGTCAGTGCTGAGGAGCAGCCAAAAATGCATTCATCAACATAAGAGAGTACAGTGGAAACACTAACCTCATTAGAGGCTTCTACCATAGCAGATTTTGGAGGAGTGCTTGTAGAAACTGTTTCAAGAAAAGATTGTCAAGGCATATGGTAAACACCAGAACGAAATACGGCTTCTTGCTAGATACAATATTAGAGCAGCGCATATTCACAAAGAGAAAGTGAGCTAATAACAACAGGATCACCCAACTTGAGTTTTCTAATCATCACAGATTCAATTCACATGACATTATAATACACTCACATACAAATAGGAACCTACACAATTACACAATTCCAATTTTCCTTGACATACATAAAATTATTATTCCGCTCAGCATATCCAGGCATGTATTCATATTCCTTTTAGTTAAATACAGAGGGTACTATGAAGATGTAACAACTGCTCAAACACTGAAGGTTTAGTGGTATAGTTTGGCAACCTGAAGCAGTTTCATTGTCTCACAGAAACTTATATGGTGAAGTCATTTACCGAGAAAGACGAGATCTTAGATACAGTCCCAACTGCCAAAACGAACGATTTTCATGGAAAGCCAAAAAAAAAAAATATATATATATATATATATATATATATATTCTCAAACGCTGAACCTTAAAATGAGACCCAAATCATACATTGTTCTCAAATCGAAATCTATGACCAAAACTAGTTATCATATTTCAAATGGAACCACATACAAGAACCTAATAATGACTATTTGCAATACTCATCTGTAATCTATAACAGACAATAATGACTAAGGTTTACTCAAAAAACTCCTAAATGCCGTGCTCATCATCACCAACTTCAGAGCTAAGTGATTCCATTATATAAAAATAAGTGAGACTAAACCTAGGCAAAACTTTGGTCAGAGTTAAAAAGCAACTCATTCTAAACCCTAATACTAACAATAATGTACCACAGTAAACCTAACCTATGCAAAAATATAAACAATTTCTTCAACCAAGAGTCTGGGTACCAAAAAGAATGAACTAATTTCAAGGCTTCAAACTGCAGTTTGTAATAAAAATTGATTTTCCGAACAACTCATATATTGAATGGGTAGAAACTGAGTAAAAACCTGAAACTCCGCTGTTGGAAGGATGAATTTTAAAAACAGAAACGTTAAGGAAAATCCACAAATTCAATTCTCAGCAAGCCAAGAGAAATCATCTGTTACACTATAACGTCTGATTATACCCTGGAAAAACATTACAAGCTTGAAATAAATTCATCCCTCCAGTGAGAAAAATGAAATCATAAATCAAGTCGAACATATTTAACGCATCGAATTTTGATAATGCAATGGGTCTATACATGTAGTACTAACTAATCATAAGGTTTGTCAACCAGTGTCATACTATTAATTCATTCATTCAACAGTGGATAATTGGGTATAACTTGACAGAAAGAAGACAAAATTCTCCTATTTCTATCAATAAATATTTCCTCGAAGAATATCAGAAATGTTGTTCTATAAAATGCAATGCATACCTTTGATTGTGATAAAGTTTCATCATGCTTCACTGCATCATTAATAAAGCGATGTGATCAATCAGATCATTCTCAGAAGGTTTGACCTCATATAAGCTGCATATGACCAAACAGTATATCAGATCTAATAAACCTTTAGAGAAACATAAGAAATCTTAAGTATGTAAGTTCGCAGACCTGAAAAGTTTTCTTAAGCTATCCCAAAAGGGCTTTACTAATGTATCCGGATTCCTCTTCAGATAGTGTAGAGCACTCAATGTTATCAAAACGGCCCTGATTGTAGGCTCATAGCTCTTCCTTGGTTTTAGAAGCTTAATCCAGGTTTTTTGTCTAAAAGCTCGAATTTCCATGAAATTACTGGTTTATAGATTGGTTGCAGCCCACCGTCTGCAGTTCCTTGCAAGAAAATCTGCTTTTCAAGGGATTCCGGATTTGCATCCCCAGTCCAACAGATAGGCAAATTGCAAAAAGTAATCAGCTCATTACTATCATCAACAAAGTGGAAGTTGTCCACAAATTGTGCCATATCATCCGCTTCATCATCTGAGCAAGCCATATGTACTAGCCTGCTACCTTTACGACAAAACCTAAATACAAGCGAAAGATGAAATCACCGAATAAATCAAACTACCAAAGCCAATAGCTAACCAGATTCCTAAATAAATAAAAACCTGAGTGGCGTGAGTGCAAATTACAACAAGTTTAAGCAATAACAAAATATTCAAAACATCCACAAAATTCATAAGGAATCTCCTAATTAACAACTAGTCTAGTTAAACCCATTTGCACTAGCATTTGGACCAGGGAAAACTAAGGGATGAAATTCCATTTGCAACTAAGGGAAGAAATTCCATTTGCAACTAAGGGATATAATATCCCCAGGTCTACAAACGGACTCCATAGGAGCACTGGTTGAGACACTATTACAAACACTACAAATACGGCACACAGCAATGCTGTTTTCACTTGATTTAACCTAGTAGACCAAAAGGATAACAATCACAATGAACTTCCTGAAGAATCCAAACAAACATTTTATCATGTCTGATAAGCATTTCTACTAAGAACCCCTTAAAAACAACAAAACCAGCAAACTTTTACCACAAAACCAGAATCCACTGAAAAAACAGTGAAAATTCCAAAGAATATTGAACTCAAAATAGTAAAATGGAGTATTAATCACAATAAGAAACCCTAATAAAGATCAACAGAATTGTCATTATTCGCAGAACCAAAATACCTGTTATTCTTGTGCGATGAGACCTATGGAGAGCGGAACTGAAGAAGAAGAAGACGATGAAGTTGAGGTTCTTCTTCCTACCCTTGCTAGGACTATGAAAATCTCTCGCTGAAGAAAAACTTCCACTCAATTTTGGTGTTGGTTTTTTTTTTTCTTCAAATGGAACTGGCTGGCACTAGTAGAAACCCTTAATGAAAGTTCACGCGAATGATGATCCTAATTACTTACTAATTATTTTTTTTAAATGACGAAAATAACCTATACTGTGAATAGTACGGCTTCCCTTGTTTTACGACGTCTGCCGGCAACTCTGCTCATAGCAGCAGGCCACTATAGGCTGATTCTGTTAGGTATGACCTGAGCACAAGTTAATGCATAAAGCCACACTAATTCGTCACTACGCAAATTCCAAATGAGGAGAGATGTTTTAAGAAGCCTGTATAGGGGCTGCACTATCGACAGAAGGGTTGTATTAGGATTCAGGGTGACCAAATAATCCGTTAAGGGGTATCCTAAGGGCTATGTTAAATTTTTATATTACCCTTCTATCTATGAAAAAGTCTAATTTGTCCTTCAATCAATTAAAACCTAAACAAAACAAAACCTTATAAAATTTTCATTTCAATTTAAAACCTTTCCCTCTCCCTCCATATCTCTCCTTCTCCATTTGAACCGAATTTCTCCATCGAATCAATTAATTAGCGATTCGAAAATTTCGTCGTCGATTAAACTCTAAAGTTCGTGATGAAGAATCATATTAAAGGTGTAGAAGGTAGTAGTGATGACAATCAAAATCAAACTAAACAACCTAATTAAGAAATTGAAGAACAAATCGGTGGTGAAGGAAATCAAACTCCCCAACCACAACAAATGGTGTATACAAGGTATTCAACAAAACCCATGTTATTTTTAGAACACAAAAGTGATTGATTTTCTTGTTTGATTGATGGTTTTGTTAAAGAAAATTGGGTTACAAAGATGAGGATGAAATTTTACGGTTGGGTTCGATTCTGAACCAACCGTAAAAAAATCTGCACTCAAAGAAAAATTTGAATTTTACGGTTGGGTTAGATTCTAATTGCCAACCGTAAATTATTCTGTTTAGTTCAATTTTTTTGTTGATGATTATTTACGGTTGGGTCGGATTTTCAATTCTCAACCGTAAAGTCTTCTGTTTAGGTTTATTTCTTGTTGTTGACTATTTACGGTTGGGTTCGATATGTGTAACACAACCGTAAAGAGTTCTGAATTTAAAGATCTTGATTGATTGCTTGTGTTGAACTTTTGTAAATTATCTAACTTCAAAGGGGTCAAGGAAACAACACAGGAGATGGTCTCATTGACTTTTGGGAAAATACATATTTCAAA
The DNA here is from genome assembly GCA_023531435.1 of Papaver californicum. Lineage (NCBI taxonomy): Eukaryota > Viridiplantae > Streptophyta > Magnoliopsida > Ranunculales > Papaveraceae > Papaver > Papaver californicum. Next base: position 3,692,618 of record JAJJMC010031210.1, on the reverse strand, counting down.
GCTCATGGTCTCATGGTACGTAAATTACTTTTGTTATTAATGTTTTTAAGATTTATTACTAAAGACTCAACCAACATTTATTTTCATATGTGAATAGAAAAATAAGGTCAAAAAGAAAGCACTTGCATTGGCAGAGTCTATGACTCCATGCCTAAGTAGAGGTGATGTGATGACGTTTGACCAATTAAAGAACCTGCAAGCCAAAATTGGGAAGCTTCATGAAGCAGACGAAGATGAGACGGTTTGAAGCTTAAAGAGGAGTAGAGCCGGTACAAGAGATGCGACTCCTAGACGAAGAGAGCCGCAACCTAGTGACGAAGAGACACATGATGAAGCCGAGGATGTGCAACGTGGTGCTCGTACTCGTGGTGGTCGTGTTGGTGCTCGTACTCGTGGCGGTCGTGCTGGTCCTCACACTCGTTATCCTTCGACCAAAAAAAGAGTTTGTCAAACTGATCGACATATCCCTCCTCCTTCTCCCTAACTCTATGTTTATTATAACAATTGCGTCAAACTAAGTTGTTGTTTTTGTGGGTGTATTGTAACTTTAGTTAAAATGTATGAGAAAGTTTTTATCTTAAATTTGTCTAGCTAAATTTCATGTTTTATTTACAAAAATTTCAAGTTGGAAACCAAGCAAAGAAGAAATCAAGTCAAAAAACAAAACAAATGATTATTTACGGTTGGGTTTTGGATGAAAACTCAACCGTAAAACTTTCAATATGAAAAAATGTTATTTTGACGGTTGGGTTATTGAGTCAAAACCCAACCGTAAAACTGACATTTTTTTCATGGCAGACTTACGGTTGAAAACCCAACCGTAAATATGATATTCAATTTTACGGTTGGGTTGGAAAGCCCAAACCCAACCGTAAATATTCCTGGATCATTCAAAATTGGATTCTAGTACTTGTGTTGTTTTCGGTTTTTGTTTGTTTGAATGACCTAATTTACCTTCAATCTAGTTAAAATGATTGAAAAAGTTAAAATTTTGATTTTTAATTCCCAATTTGACCTTAAACTCAATGCTTCAAAGGATGTATTACTGTTGGGTTTTCAGCCAAAACCCAACCGTAAATATTCCTGGACAACTAAAATTTGAATTCTAGTATTTGTGTTGTTTTCGGTTTTTGTTTGTTTGAATGACCCAATTTACCTTCAATCTAGTTAAAATGATTGAATAAGTTTAAAATTTTGATTTTTAAACCCCAATTTGACCTTAAACTCAATGCTCCAAATGATGTTTTACGGTTGGGTTGGGAAGCCCAAACCCAATCGTAAATATTGACTGAAATTGTCTGGAAGTAAAACTAAAATTGATATTTACGGTTGGGTTGGATTGTCAAATCCCAACCGTAAATCATCCTGGATAGGAAAACTTTTTTTGAAGATTAGTTACGGTTGGGTCCGATGCTAAAACTCAACCGTAAAACTGTTACGATTTGATGTTCAGCCATGAAATTACGGTTACAGTTGGGTTGGGAAGAACACCTAACCGTAAATGGCGTTTACGGTTGGGTTCGACATGAAAACCCAACCGTAAAATTCTCTGAATCACAAAAAAAATATTTTTTTTTTACGTAATTTCATCAAATTTGAGCCATAAAAAGACCAAGAGTTTAAGTTAGAGGTATACCTCACTACTCTGGTTGAGTGAATCAAAATTTAGGGTTTCTAAAGAAAACCTAAAAAATTCCATTTCATTTCTTCTACTTTTTCTTCCCACCAAACCAAAAAAAAAAGATTTGATTTGATTTGATTAAGTTTAAGATTATCTTAGATTAATTATGATTAGCATAATCTATTAGCTAATTAGTTTTACTAATATTAACTAATCATGGGTAGTTTAGCAATTATGAAAATATCATGGATAATGAGTTTTTGAAATTCACTTCAAATGTCTCTATTTCGTCTTCACATGAGTAGCCCCTCTATCAATATTGCAACCCCTATATAAGGCTTCTATTTTAAATCTTATAGCATGTGTAATACGAGTGGATGTCAAAAGCAAAACTACTTTACTCCATAAAAAGTAATCATTCTTTTTAAAAGTTCTTATAAAATTATATGTCCAAATTAATTTTTAACTTTTCAACTTTGAAAGTCGAAAAATAACTTTTAAATATATATTCAAACAGGTAATTAGTATAAATGTTAGTTCAAATTACCTATAAAAAATTAATTTATAGATTTTTTGTCATATGTAGTTTTAAATCCCGGACATATCTTAGGCAATGGAGATTTCGGTTCATAGCGACAGATAATTTGATCTATGAATTTTTTTTCTCTCTCTCTAATTTCATTGGGGCTGTTTGGTAACCATTATTATAATGGATTAGGAGTCCATAATCAATTATCCAGCCCAAAATCCATTATATAGGTGTTTGTTAAGATTTATAATAACTGATTATTTTAATCATAATTGAAAAAACTTATTATTTTAATAAGTAGAAAAAATTATTTATAAAAAAATTATCATAATCAATTATTTTTTTAACAAAAATAAATTAGATTTTTTTCCTTATTTTCTCTAAACTATTAAGAGAGATATAAAAATTAATATTTGACTAAAAAAATGCTTAGATCATCGTTCTTTTCTCGCCTCTTCGAGAATATTTTTTTAAGATAATCAATTATTCTAAAAAATAATTTTTAAAATTTATATAATAATTATTAATATCATAATTATTTTTCAATTTATAATTATCTATAATCATAAATGACAATTTATATAATACTACCATTGTTCGTTAATATTGTGCAGTTTAATCACCTTTAATAATCATGTTACATAATAAATTAGGAGATTTAAGTAAATGTCAATGGCAGTACTGCTCGTGTTACTGCCTAGACTTTTAATTATAAAATTATCTCTCCAATCAGAATGTTTTCTATATGCATATAAATAAATGTGAAATCTAATGACTTAATTATAAGTATAATATTGTATATTTATAATGCACGATAACATGAATTTTATAATACTTAGATTAAAATAAAAACATCATAAAATAAATATATTTTTAAAATTATAATGATTAAATTAAAATTAAAGCACCGTAAAAAAGTTTGGACCAACCAAAAGATTAGTTTGTTATGTGCGCACATAATGTGCACAAAATTGAACTCCAATAGGCTTATATATGAACTCATATCATGTAATTATACAGCTATTATATATTACCTGACTTGATTTTCTACACTTACTTATCTATCCACCTACAGTAGAAAAAACAAAGTTACTAACTAGGCATACAACAAAACACAAACAACAACAACAACAAAATACACTAGGGAAAATAGGGAACTAATTAAGTAATAAAGGTAGTACATATTTCCGAATAGTAAGGCAAAATTGTGAGGCGAAAGACTGTCTTCAAGGGTTTAGGCTATTGTTTATTGGAGGCTTCCGGCGAGGCTTGGGAGCAGATCTAGAATAATCATCGCCATTGCTCATCATCGTAGGAGTCCAAAAGTCTGCATCAGGATTGTGGATGAGTTCATTATCATTGTCAATATCCAATGGCGCATCGTTGTTAATAGGGGGCCTGCGACGGGACGAAGCCTTCCCATCAGATCCTTTGTAGTCCTTGTCCATCATGTTCATAAATTTACCAGCAGCTTGGGCCGCTTGGTGATGTTCTTGGGATTCAAAGTTTTCCAAAGGGTTATCATGAGAACCTTCGAGGCTGCTATTTGCTGCATTTGCATTGGAATCTTGCGACCTGAGTTTGCTTGTGCTGAGAATATCAGTACCTGAACTCCTTGACGCAATACTCTTAGTACCTTTTGCCGCATCTACACAATCATAATATTCAAGAGTTAGACTACGTACAGAAACAGATTTTATGGAAGAAAAAAAAATTATACAAAAGTACACATTTATACATAGATACCAAGAACTTGGGAATAACAGCTAATACCCTTGAGCATTTCCAACAAGTTAAAATGTAATAAACTGTGTATAACCGAACTTGGAGAAAAGAGAAACAATGCTAACGGAAGCAAGCTGAAGCTCTACATAAACATTTCTATATAGATAGATTACGTACTAACAAATGAAGAGAGAGAAAAGAAAGAGAAAAAAAAAAGCTTAAAAAAGTTTGTTCATAGTGATAATTTCTTCATCCGGTCAATTATTCTTTGGTGGATGTCGCTGAGGAGAATGATAATCAACACTGGTAGCCATAAAACTAACCCCACCATTGAAGACCTTGGCAGCAGGAAATAAACTACTACTCTTATAAGTTCTAAAACTCTGCTACTACCGCTAAAAATTCGATGTTGGAACTCGTCACACTTATTATTTTTATTCCTCTTTTCATTTTCACAGTTTACAACGGAATGAGTTGCACCTGATGAAGAAGAAGAAGACCCGCCATCCATTACTAGTGATCCGTCTTTCACGACCACTGACTCTTTGGCATCATGACGAGTATTCACCAACATTTTCCGTCCTTGTAGTTTCTTGTTACTGATAGCATCATCAGATTTCTTCGAATCATCAGAAGAATCCGAAAGACGTACCTGTTTATGACATGCTATCCATCTGTTAGTATATAAGTTTTAACAAACCATGCATGCATTCATATATATTTGACAAAAACTATCATAAAATGTTCATGAAGATGGAAGAGACCTGGTGATTAATCTTTGATCCCTTGGACTCCACAGTATCGAATCCATTTACAGTCGCCATGATCTTTTCATCTACTTGAGACAAGAAATGAAACAAAAATAAAACTTGAAGTCTTGTTTACACGTAACATGAATAAGAAATTAAAGAATCTAGGCAAGGTAGGTACCTTGTTTCGCATATTCACCGGTAGAGTTCCCTAGCAGCAGGGAAAGCGTAGTGAAAAGAAGGCAAAGCAGAAGGCTTGAAAAAGTATTCATTGCAGTGTATGTTGTCTTTCTTGTGAGAATAAGTGATTAGGTTTTCTTTTTGTCTTGAACGTTCAACGATAAAAAAGAGGTGGAGGAGAGGAAGTAAAGATGAAAGAGTTGGCGGGATTTATAGAGAATCCAAAATCTGAAGTAGTGCAACCCAAGTCAAAGCAGGGGTTCCGACATCTCCTGGCAGATGAGTACTAATATGTTATTAATTACTTGTATTTTTAGGGTTTTAGACATTGAAAACCAAAATAAAAACAGTGTTCAAACTCCAAAGCTTGAAAACTTGAATTTAGGCTTTTTGGGTAGGCTTCAAAATGTAGGGTGTCGGTTGGTCCTATGCATGAAACTTAAGGAGGGTTTTGTGGCCGAGTATTGCTAGCTACCTATCAAGGCCACACCTTGATTAAAAAAATTTACTTAGGTAAGCCACGTGTCCATTTTTTAGGGGAAAGCGAGACATGTTAGTATTTGTCATTAGACGCTACTAAGCACCTCAAATGCAGCTTGGAGATATGGAAAGCAAGATGGAAGTGCGTTTTCCAGGATCTAAAGCCAGTCCTATTGCTGACATAAGACAAATTCAGAATCTCAACTCCCTCTCCCTGACTGGTGGACTTATGAAAAGTGCTATAGGCCAATTATGTCAGCTCAGGATATCACACAATGTAATTCGAGTCCACATGATGCACCTTATTACACTATTAATCTTGATGCGTTTTACGCAGCTCCTTATAATCATTGCGGTTTGGGACTAATATCGTACGTAATTTTGCAGATGAATATGGAATGTCAAGATGCAAGTATGCAGGTGGATGTATATATAGATGCAGAGCAGGCTGAATGTGAAGCATTATTCGAAGTAGTTATACGGGCAAAAGACTTGGGAATTCAACAAATTTGGTTTCAAGTGGATACAAAAGACAGTTGTTGGAGCAGCAAACGGAGACTTGTCTGGATTATCTTGGCAATACCATACTATTATCCATGATGTTCAAACCATTTTAAAATCTTTTTGGAACTATAAGTATTGCTTTATTAGTAGGAAGTAGTTTAATATATCAACTGACATGCTAGATTGAACTTAATCTCAAGTCAGTGGAACTCATCCCCTCCAAGCTGGCGCTGGTTTAGTGCTTCAAAAGTCTTGGAGGAGGGAAACTATGTATCCCTAATTCAGATTGATTTTAATCTTTCTTCTGCATCAAAAAAAAAATGAGTTTGATGTAAAAAGAAAAAAGAAAAAAGAAAAAAGAAAAAAGAATCGCTAGAAACAGGGATTGAACCTGTGACCTTGTGGTTAACAGCCACACGCTCTAACCAGCTGAGCTATTCCAGCTTTGTTGATAACCCCAAGATTCTACAATTTAGTTCAATTACCCCAAACCAAAAACAGTTTTAACCAAATCTTCCTTTGAAAGCATACACTACAACTAGGCAGATTCTTAACAAATGACTGGCAAGTAAAATATTTCGATCACTTCCCACTGAAACCTGCCAATATCTTTATTGAAACATTCCAACAGATTTGTTAGCACTCTGAAAACAGAACCTCTCGATACCTAGAATGCTTGCTTGATACTCTCTCTGCTGAAGGAAAAATGAACACCAAAAATTCTTCCATTGGAATTAGTGATCATCACTAAAAAAAAAGTGAAAGCACATTCCCAATAAGGCATGCATAAACATCAGATTTAGAGCTTCAATAAACATGTGTCACTCACTAACTCATCCATAAATCAATAAACTAAAAAAAATTAAAAGGTAAAATACACTTTTCTGTGGTACTTGATTAGTATAGGAATCAGATTGTCTCTAGACAAACACAATGAAGCGAACGCTGAGGGTAATATTATCGGTTTTACTATACTGGGAAAGAGGAAAAGGTAAAAACCATGTACGATTCTACATCGAAGGAACAAAACTGTTTTCTGTGTACAAACCTCAACAACTATGGGACCAGTTGGTTTTCCCTTTATTATGTTGTGGGAAACTGTAAACAGTGGCGTGCAATATTTGGTAAATCGGAGTGTTGGACTGATTTTCCGTGTACCAACTTTTTGCAGAAGTGCACGTTCGAAAGGTTGCTTCTTGCGATTGCACATTTGCACACGCAGTTTGCATTGGCACCAGAGAAGTGGGTGAAGCTATTGTCAAGCAATGGCAATGAGAAAATAACAACTGAAGGCAAAAGGTGGGTAGGTAATTTTTATGAGCAAGGAAAAATAATTGCGGTAAGGACAAACTTTGTAGGAAAAATGTCTTTGTAACCATTGGCTCTGGCCATACATACTGCACCAGGCAGATTTTTCTGACAAGAGTTATGTAAGAGCAAGGTGGTTACCTATAGCCAAAATAAGCTAACGACAGCAGTTCAGCCATGTTATCATGTTATTATTTCAAACTGATTGGTGGAGAAGAATACCTTCAATCACGTAAATGAATATGACGAAGGATAAGGATTGTACAGCTAGTTTACATACTCTATCAGGGCGCATGAATAAACTGTTCCATGCTCGGGTATCTCCACCAGCTTAGAATTATGCTGCATAATATAGAAATCAGGTTGTCCCTAGACAAACGCAATGAAGCAGACATTGGTGAGTGCAATAGTATCGGTTTTCTCATACTAGGAAAGAGGAAATGGTAAAAGAAAACCAGGTACAATTGTACGTCAAAGGAACTAACTTTTTTGTGCGTACAAACCTCAAAAACCGAGGGACCAGTTGTTTTTTGCTTTATTATGTGGGAAACTGTAAACAGTGGCGTGCAATATTTGGTGAATTGGAGTATTGGACTGATTTTCTGTGCGCCAACTTTTTGCAGAAATGCGCATTCCTTCTTAGTACCAGCCTATGAAGCTTGATTCTTGTCAAGTTGTGAATCTTCTGATAGATCGGGTTAAGCTTAATGATGAGGCATTGCATAGTTACAAATATGCATTCGGATGAACTCAGTATGCATGAGAATGAAACAACCGATTATTCTGGTCGTTTACCAAGTTCAGTACGAAGGTATAGCTCTGCTCGATCAACTCAGAAGTTATATTTGCAAGAAACTTGAGCTTAATGATCCAGTATTCACATGCCTGACTAGTCAGAGAGAGCCACCGATGCTTAATTTAAGATGGGTGTTTTCATAACGAGCTCGTTTAGACTCTTGAAAAAGTTAAAAATTATTACTGGAATGCTTACTGAAGATTTGCGAAGGAATCACAAATTCCCCAAAAATAATACTGCCTTTATGGTCAGAATCCATTGGGAAGAGAAGTAGGGAACCCCTTCTTTTTAAACAGTAAATGAAGTTAGACAATTTCATCATGGTTTTCATTAGAAATGCAATCAACTAGTTACCTATATGCAAAGGGCAGCCAATCTTATAAGGTTCAGAGCCAGATCAGTATTTGACCTAACTCACTTATCAAAACCTATCTAGATTAATTTAGAAAATAAATTTATCAGAATAGAAGGAACAGGATAACATGTATCTGCACCAGAAAACGCATTGTTCAAACTTAAAATTTCACCACCTAAAAATCATTCAAATAGGTAAACTTAAAATGAGATCTGACTCTCTCTTCTCAGAAAATAGGAACATCAAACCAGAACTATTTTTATTTACTTTTCTAACTTCTTAGTGACTCCACCTTTGAGAGGGAAGCAAAAACAAAAACAAAAATCATTTAGAGATCGGGTTTTACAATAACTAATAGTAGAAGAAGCTTTTTACTTTTAGTAAGGTTCCACTGGGGTTCGGAACTTAGCTCCTGCATAAACTGCAGCAGATCCAAGCTCTTCTTCGATCCTAAGAAGCTGCAGAATTGGGAATGCAAAACAAAAGCACCAAATATCAGTCCCTGTCCAGGTCTAAAAGCTTGTGTACTGGAGCAAAGCACACTTGCATAACTTTTCATAATTAGTATACTGATCACTCACTTCATTGTTTCCAATGTTTTGTAACAGAAGAGAAATGAAAAGATAGCTTAAAAAGCCACAAGGTTCCAAAGACCCCCTAGAAAAGCCTCAACTTTTTTTTTTCGTTAAAAGACTAATATTTGATTGTTTGCATTGCTGCAGGACAGCATCCATTTTCACAGAACTTGAAGCCAGACACTGACACACACTTTAGTTTATAATTTGGATCCAGATTGTTATGCTAAGGATAAAATTCAGCATTTGGAACTTTTCCAGTTTCCTTTAAATACAACCTAGATTTCATTTGTATCTCACGTTTTAATAACAAGATTTAGGATAGCATACAAAACTCAGACACCACTCCAATATCTATGACATCTATTACTTAGAGGGAAAATATATTATACGAACAGGAACTCCAATGACTGTGTTCTTGCATTAAAAAAATTGTGTAACAGTTACCTGATTGTATTTAGCTAGGCGTTCTGATCTGCAAGGAGCTCCAGTCTTGATTTGGCCCTGTTTCACCAGAAGCAAATATTTTTTTTGAGTAATACGTGAGCTTCAAAAATCATATACAGAAAATTTTTATTCAGTTTTAGGCACACACACCATAAGAAGAATGGATAAGCAGAAAACAAAGTCAAAAGATAATAACTATAACTAATAAATAACAAGCAAGCTCACCGTGGCCAAACCAACAGAGAGATCAGCAATAAATGTATCCTCGGTTTCACCACTGCACCCCATACAGAAAAAGTTAGTTCAACATCTCACAAGATGAATGATTTAAATAACCAATAAAGTATTGAGTACTACCTTCGGTGGCTAGCCATAACACCCCATCTAGCGTGCTTAGACATTCTCACAGCTTCAATGCTCTCAGTCACCGAGCCAATTTGGTTGACCTGGCAGAAAAACAAAAGGCAAATTTAGAAAATTATCATGCTAAGGATGCTTTAAAATGCTAAACAAAAAGATTCATGATTAAAACATATGACCCTCATATAGAATACAAACCTTCAATAGAAGGGCATTGCAGGATTTCTCTTTGATTGCTTTTGCAACACGCTGTGAACCACAAAAGTAATAAGATTAAATCAAAAACCTGATATTCAAAAAATAATTGAAAGGTGTCGTTATCCAGATACATATATACATATACATACAGTGGGATTAGTTACAAGGAGATCATCCCCGACGATCTGCACTTGCTGTCCAATCTCACTGGTCATCTTAGCATAGTGTTCCCAGTCATCCTGATCAAATGGGTCTTCAATGGATACAATTGGGTAATCAGACACGAAAGACTTGTAGACATTCTTCAAACTGTCTCCAGATATTTTCTGTGACCCATCATTGTTCTGCAGAAAAGAGAGTGTGAATTTTCACTTTAACTCTAAGAAAGGTAAGAGGCAGAAACAGGCCGATATATGTCTTTGTTAAATCAATCGATAGATATTAAGGAACTAGCACAAAAATAATTTTTCAATACACCATGGGGTTCGTAACCGAAGTTTGTTTTTAGCATTTACACATTAGACTAAGAGGGTGTTTGGAAAAATAAGCAAAAACTTCACTCCTTATAGGAACCTCCTTATCTTTTAGGAACTCAAAATTTAGGAGGAGTTTGTGCGGCAAACTACAGACTTATAAGTTAGTGAAGTGAGATAAAAGAATATGCAACACGAAACTAGAGGCAAAATCGACCTCTTTGAAGGACAAGCAATAACATCTTGCTTCACAAGAAAGATGCTATCTGCTTCTTACAGGACATTTTATTTTGCAAATCATTCTTTATTTTATTTACTTAAATAACGTTAAAAGTAACTTAACAGGATTTGTACTTAAAAAGTACTTTTACCCTTTTGTTTTTAAATATATAAGCCGAAAAGATGAACCCTGTTACGAAAACAGCTACCTGAAGCAATGTGTTACTTCTTTTCTAAGCAAAGAGTGACTCCACAGGACGCAAGTTCACCTCAAATTTTGTGTTTGCATGCTGCTTTTATTTGTTTCTCAAATCAACTATTTGGCTTCTTTTAAGCCAATACTTCACCGTAGAATCTTCCCCATATACTTCTCAAAAGTATATCATATCCACTTTTTCTTCTCATAGCGATACGAAAAATAAATAAGCCGTTGTAATAATTAATAAAGGAAAGCTGGTGAAGCCTAATTTCTTACCTCCTCCTTGAAATTTAAATCATAGGTCTTGTCCTTCTCAGCATAAAATTCTGAAGCAGCAACATCCATCCCAATAACAACCTATGCAAAGACAGCAGTTAACTACAAAGAATACGCTTGACAAGCAACAATGATCAAGAACAATCCAGTACGAGAATAAGTAGGTTTTAACGAAAATCAGATAGAAGATGTACTTTTCCGGTATATCCCGCTTTCGCAATTGCTGTCTTCAAAAGTTCAAGACCCTCCTTGTTTTCCTGTACATTTGGCGCACAAAAAGAAAGAATAAGATTAGACATAAATACACTCAACTAACATCTATGTTTAAAGAGTGTCAGTTGGTTTCTGTTATTCACCCGACGAACACCAGGCTTAAATAGAAACCAACAGTAAATTTAAAACTGTACTATTGAGGTTATTGTAAAAGCTGTTGTTTTGTCAATTTAAGACTGATTTGCACTCTAAATTTAGTTATATTACAAATGATGAAGCCTACCAAGAAAAACATTAACCATTAGCCTATCCATACTAGTAATAATATAACCATGTTAAGCCTATCGAAAAATAACAAAGTAGATTGTTAAGTCAGTTTTTTGTATAAGCTAACACTCAATTTATCAACTTTACAAAGATAATATGTTATATTAGTTATAGATCTCAGAATAATATGCAAACCTGAATATTAGGAGCAAAGCCACCTTCATCACCAACATTAGTTGCATCTTGACCATATTTCTTCTTAATAACAGACTGCAAATATAACAAAATGTATCAACACCAGACTTTTCTTCGTACTATAGTAGACACCATAGCTTGGCAAAGAACCTTAAACCCGACACTTCTGTTGAATGGTCATTCAGGAAAGCATAAAGAGTAAAACATAGATGTATTACCTTCAAGTGATGGTATACTTCTACACCCATCTTCATGGCTTCCTTGAAAGAGGAAGCACCGACTGGAAGGATCATAAATTCCTATATGATAAGATGAACAAATGAGTTAGAAGTAAACAGAATTTTCAATAAATAAGAAAAAAAAATTATTCAAACAACTTTTGTAAGATAAGACAAGTGACCAGAAGGATTACCTGCATTGCCAGTTTATTGCCTGCATGTGAGCCACCATTGATAACGTTGAAAGCAGGCACAGGTAACACCAAGTTTTTGTTACCAGCAAGATTTGCGATGTGCTACATAAAAGAGAACAAATATTGAGCAACAAAACTGCATCTGTCTAAAAATTTCTTTGTGCAAAAGAGAGAGCTAGATAACCAGAAAATATACCTTGTAAAGAGGGATCTTATTAGCACTAGCTCCAGCCTTGCAAATAGCAAGTGATACAGACAATATAGCATTTGCACCGAGCTGACATTGTACGAAACAAACAAAACAAAAAAACAATTAAAATGCAAATTAATAAATATTGCATAATCATCGTATCATGATAATTGATTCATTGTTAAAATAGATAGAATGATAAGAAAACATAATACCTTTTGTTTGCACCAACCCCATTCATTTTGTGTTCCATCAAGTTGTTGTACCATGAGGTTGTCAAGTTCAACCTGCTTTGTTGGATCCTATAAAAAGGACAGATAACCACAGCATCAAAAAAAAAACATTCTCATATGCCATTCAAAGCCGCAAGCATACTCCAAAAAAAAAAAAGGCAAACTCAAGTAGTACCTTTCCAATCAACGCGGGTCCAATGATTCCATTCACATTTTCAACAGCCTAACAAGAAACCCAAAACAATCAATCAACCGAAAACCTAAAAATCCCAACCGACAATAATCTCTACTTATAATACACTCATATAGGAAATTACAAATGCCCCGCAACAAGCATTCATTATAATGTCATGCAATACGCTTATATGAATGTATCATTGCTCAGATATAATCATGTTGAAACATAATATTAACTCTAACCTTAGAAACACCTTTCCCTAGGTAATCAGATCCTCCATCTCTTAATTCCAACGCTTCGTAAACACCTTAACGATTTTAACAAATTACAAAAGTAATTTATCGTCAGATAAAATTCCATGTATCTCAAATGAAAACAAGCTTTTCAGAATCTCAACAGAGATAGATTTTAGTTATTTTTTTCACCTGTGGAAGCACCACTCGGAACAGCAGCCCTAGCTAGGGTTCCATCAAATAAATGAACATCAACCTAATAAAATTTTCTCACCATCAGTAAAAAAAGTAACAATCTACAAATACTAATTCACTGTCACAGTATCTAAAATAAAATAGTTCAAAAAATTAAAAATCAGTAAAAAAAAAAGTAAGAAAATATATAAAAAAAATTACTTCAACAGTAGGGTTTCCACGACTGTCAAAAATCTGTCTAGCTTTGATAGCTTTGATCGTAGTTGCCATTACTCCGATGATCTCACTGATTTTCTCACTTTCTGACTCTGACTGATGATGAACTACTTAGTAAGGATGTCGAGTTTTTGGATGTGAATTTATAGAAGTTTCATAGGTTAATGCTGTTGAGTCCTAATAGCCGTTGATTAAATAAAAGTTGGTTTTGTGTGGACTTGTGAGTCACAAGATATTTGCTCTTTTTAGATAGTGAAAGGCATATTCGTTTGCAGTTCCTATAAAATTCTGGACAGGACACTGTAGGTAAACAGTAAGGCATGGCATGTGTCCATGATTCAAGGAAATGACGTGCTAATCATTTAGACTACCAGAGTCAGTCTAGAGTATATGTTCTTTTGCTGAACTCTATTTGGTACTACCAAAGATTGCTTCTGGAAAACGGTTTTAACTTATTGAGCAAATACAAATTAAGGTGATGACATTAATGTAGGGGAAATGAATCAAAAACAAAATCAGCTGCACTGCAGCCATGAATAATGCGAGTTGGATCATGAAACAGCGCATGGGAACCAGTCGAGGGTTTGGCCTGCAAACATGGGAACAAGTTGTCCTCCATCTTCAAGAGTGTAATACTCGGGTACCTTCCATGGTTTCTTGATTAATTTGATTTTCGTCGTATTTCTTGGAAGCCCGTAAAAATCTGGCCCATTAAAGCTTGTAAACGCTTCCAGGTGCTCAAGTGCACCAGCCTACAAATGAAATGTGGTATGATGTTAAACAACAACATCACGTTTGAGAAAGGAAAGAGATGCCATCGTTTTATGATGGAAACCAAAAAGCGTGATGCTTGAATAATCTCATCTCAATAATCAACTGATAAAATTATACCACAACAATGTATCTAAGAAATTTGTGAATATGTCAGCATTCATGTCTAATGCTATAACCCAAATATGAGATAGATAGTATTACCTCTTCAAAGACCTTTGCATAAGCAGATAGGGCAACAGGGGAGTTGTAAATACCGGCACACCCGCAAGTAGTTTCTTTCCGTTTTCTCTCATGGGGAGCACTATCAGTTCCAAGAAAAAATCTTCTATTTCCGCTTGTTACAGCTGATACAATGGCTTGTCCTGAATAAAACAACAAACCAACAAACTTATGACCAATACAGTAAAAATGATTCAAAGTTGTTTATGAAGAGTGTGTGAGTGCCTACTGTGGATCTCTCTCTTTAAAACTGGAAGACAGTAATTATGTGGTTGCAATCCTCCTTGAAATAATGCATTTCTGTTGAGAATAAGATGCTGAGGTGTCACAGTTGCAGCAACAGATCCTAACAGATTAGATGACTCAAAAACGTTAAAATGCGGTGTTATATCAGAATTGATGAGTGACAAGGACTTCCACGAAAGAACATAAAACAAACAATACCTTCACTACAAGATTCAACGAATCTCACGGCATCCTCAGTAGTAATATGCTCCATGACAACTTTCAAATGTGGAAGCTTCTGAATTAATGGTCTTAAAATGGTATCAATGAAGACTTTCTCACGATCAAATATGTCAACCTCTGAATTTGTAACTTCCCCATGGACCTGCATAAGAATTTATTCAAAAGTTGACTGCAAACCGATGATAAAAAGATGCAAGTAATTAGCCAATTTTCAGGAGCAGATATGAAAGGGTTAGAACATAATAGTGAGCTCTTGGATCACCCATTATGCGTTTTTCACAATAGACATCCAACTAAAGAAAAAAAACAATTCAGCAACCATAAAAGATAATTGAATGAGCTATGTAGTCCCAATAAATAAACAGCATAACATGTTACATCCACCTTTAGCATACCTATAAGGCTATAACGAGAATTAATCACCAGATTGAATTTGTTAGTTAACTCCTGAAAATCAAGCGCAAAACATACACGTCCATGGACTACTCGTACTAATCAACGAATTTGTTTAAACTCGGAAAAAATAAATGTTTTGGATAGAAAGAAAACATTTTACAATAAGAACAACATAAGGAACTGCGGCACTTTTTTGGAGGAGAGAAACCCAACACACAAAGTAACGAATCCTAATATAAGAAGGGGAAAAAGCATAGTATTTTCCGATTCATAAGGATATGGATTATTTTCTTTATTTCTAAAATGGGTAAATGTGATAAGGGGTTGCGTTCCATAACCATGCTCTACTGATTAAATTGTCAACCGAGTACAGGAGTAAAATTACCAGCAATGGCATATTCTGCTCAATCATCTCCTCAAGAACAGGCAAACACTTCCCGAAAAAATCTGAAACACCATCTTGAGAATTTGTAGTGGCACCTGCAGGATACAACTTCACTGCGAAAACCACCCCGCTCTCCCCTGACAATGAAATCACGTATTATGTTAGGATTTTAAAAGCAAACCTTACACAAGGTACACAGATCTAGACAGGTCTACGTGAAAGTTTAATTCCTCACCATTTCAGGCAAAGCAAAAAATATTTCGTTAAAGGAATCACAAAAGAAATTGATATATGAACTCACTAGCAAGCTTGATCTCATTGGGATGGGTGTTATCTGTTAAGTAAAGTGTCATAAGAGGAGCGAAATTGCTCTTTGTGGGGAGTGCTTTCAGTATGGATTCTCGATAAGAGACTGCCGCAGCGGTAGTAGTGACAGGAGGTTTCAGATTTGGCATTACAATGGCCCTCCCAAACTGATTTGCGCTGCAGGATACCAAGTTTTAACGAAATTAATGAAAATTCCTAATCATTAAGAAAAATGCTTAGTGAAAGAGAAATGATCGACCTGTGTGGGACAACAGCTTCTAGAAGATCACCATCACGAAGATGAAGATGCCAATCATCAGGCTGTGTAAGTGACAATTCCATATTTGCTCCCTTGATTTTTGATGGACGCAGGCTTTCAACCTTCTTAAAAGGGAAATTCAGTGCCTAGCATTCAACAAACATCTGCAGAAAGTCACGACAGAGGGGAAAAAAACTTAACTATTCTAACCAGTAAATATCACATGGATGGGAAGCTTAGTTGAATTTTTAGCTATACCCATTATCGCCAGTAATTTTTATCTCATCATCTCTTATGAATTTCCGACTATTACTACTACAATTGTGAGTTTACCTTTCCTTTTTCTTAACTAAATCTTGTGGAATAAGATCTAAAAGAAAATATAAGGGAGAATATTGTAATGATGATGAAGATAATAAATTCTTGTTCAAAACATTTACAAGAGGGTACACCTTCAATCACCATGATTCCTATCTATGGCACCTCTCCATGAAGGGTACATAATGCACAACAATTAACCATGATTAAACAAGAAAATATAAGCCTTTCTCTTTGAAAGCAAAAATATAAGCCTTTTTCTCAGGAAGCAAAAGTATAAGCTATATTGCGGTTGGAGAACTTTACTACAGTTGAACAACAATATCAATGTATATGCATTTACATCTCTTTAACCAAATTTGTTGAGATAGCTTTGATCAGATGAGGTAACAGTAACACTCTATATTTGTAGTAACAAAGAAAAATCGAAGAGCTTGTTTGATCCAGAGTTTCAAAATTATTTTATCAAACTCTTTTGATCCTAAATCAGTTTTCCAGTTTTTATTTTTCTTTATTGAAAACAATTGCTTGGTATAATTCTGAAAAATGGTCTTGAAAATTCGAAATGTTACCAGATTAGTAGAAATATTGCTTGAACGCATATAATCGTTCAAGCATTTTATCAAACATCTATATCGCATAGATAAAATACAGTGGCTACTCAACAAGTGAGAGGAGTTGAAAGAGATTAATATAGAGAGAAAAGTCAACAAGTTACTTACAAGTTACAACCACAGATCAACCGAAAATCTATAGCCAATTTCCCATTTCAGTTCTTTTTGATAAGATTAGATTAGATTGAGTTGCAATACTATCAATACAAGAGATTTGAACCAATCAAAAAAAATCAATACAAGAGATTTGACTAAGAAGTTATAGAGAATATAGTGGTAATGACAGTGGTAGGTTAGAGAGAGGGAGTAGAGAAAGGGACGGGATGCGACAGGAATAATGGGTCTGTAAAAGAGAGAAAGAATCGAATAAAATTGAAAACAGTGGAAAACAGTATATTATCGTTCTTTGTTTTTACTATTAAAAAATAACATAAGAAGTGAAGTTTCCACGAAGATATCAAAACTGTGTACCTGAACTCCAAAAGAAGCGATTGATGAAGCTCTTAGTGACATCTCTTCGATCTGGTAAACCTTGAAATCACGAGCTCTTTCACCTCATTGTTTTTTTCTCTCCAAATCTTGATGAATGAATGATATTCGGGAAGAAAGAGAGAGATAAACC
Organism: Papaver californicum; assembly: GCA_023531435.1. Lineage (NCBI taxonomy): Eukaryota > Viridiplantae > Streptophyta > Magnoliopsida > Ranunculales > Papaveraceae > Papaver > Papaver californicum. Next base: position 3,674,931 of record JAJJMC010031210.1, on the reverse strand, counting down.
TTTTGTCTGTAAAACCCTTTCTGTTTCCACGTCTTTCACCAACTCTTCGAAGGAACTAACCCCACGCCTGAATTTTACCTAAAGGTCCTAAACGAGTGGTGCCCTGCGTTGCACGGGCTCAATTTGGGTCTCTCAGATCTAAATAATTCTTAATCCATATAATCTCATTGAACACGCACGACCCTGCAAAAATTTTCTTATTAACAATCTCATGCATAGAGAAAGCTAGGGATTGAACTAGCCATATTTCAGAACTTCTAGACCTTTTGCATAACTAAAATGCTTTATTAGCTAATGAGTTATAATTTTTATTTGAAAACTCTACTTTGAAAAAACTAAATTTTTAAAGATAACCTTATAATCTTTTACAATAGAGCTATGGTACCAGAACAACCGGTTGGTATTCAAACTCAATGCATCAACAACTAGTTTTACATCATACTTTAAAAAAACAAAAAAAGTTTTGCATCACTTATTAAGCAGACCTTACGTAATCCTTTTTCCTTTGTGCAGCTTCCAGCTTATTGTAGAGCAATACTCTCTTCCTCTTCGGTGTTTCTTGTTAATCCTGGGATGATTTTGTAACCAAGAAAGATACCTGCAATATCATTTATAATTAGACCAATCCCCGACAGATTACAATTTTTATCTAGAAAAGCATCACCGTAAATAATCACACAGTCTTGAGAAAGATAACTAGTTACATCACTTAAATTTATATACTCGTTTAGTTGACATTTTGTGGTAATATGAGGAGAAACATGATTCAAATAAGTGCAAGTATTATTGAAAAACTTAAGAGCTAATCGAGCAGTAACATTATGATTTAGAGTCTTTCCCTGAAAAATATGAAAACACATATCTCTCCAAATACTCCAAGCAATAGTAAAGACTGCAGAAACATACTCTTTTAAATGAGAAGTACTTAACCAGTGGGCAGTCCAACTTTGCAAATCAGAATTCAAATTATTATTTTCAGCTATAAGATCATTATAAGGAGTAAGAGACCAGACATCCTTAGCAAAAGGAAAGTGCCATAAAATATGTTCAGGAGTTTCTATTGATAATTGATCACACATATTGCAATAAATATCTTGAATTTTAATGAATCTACTTATTACAGACTTATGATGGGATCTTTAATTGTACCACAAGAACACGGTTGTCGATGAGACAGTATGCAAGTACGGTTCGTTCCACAAGGATTTCATAATCGCAATTTCTAATTTTTAATTAACCAATGTGCTAATAACAAATAAAATATTTTTGATGAATTTTTAAGGAATAAATAAAAAATAAAAATAGTTATACAGATTAATTAACCAAGAAAATAAAAGTCTAGGGTTTTGGATTCCATTACTTTTGATGTTTGTAAAACTAACAAATTAATATCTTAAACACTCTCTCTTAAATACTCAAGGAAGTTTCGAACCCAATCTCATGCCTCAGAAGGTATTACGTTTTTAAATTACTATTACTACTTAAGTCGTTATACAAAAATATAATTTTTCTTCGCTTATAAAAGATCAACAGTTTAAAACTATTCATGACAATTAAAATAAAGCTTAATAAGAAGCGAAAATTATTAGACAAATAATAGCATTAGTAGAGATTAAATATGCTAAAGGTATCAATTATTAATATTACACATCAAAAATAACTTCATCCTCTACACTGAAAAGACTTTAGCTACTCATAGAGAAATAAAATGGAAGAGGAAACCATTTCATTCAAATTTTAATTAAGGGTTACAATAAAGAACTGACCATGTGCGTCGCATAAGCAATATTATGATCTGGCTAATAAACGACCCCTTTTGTTAGATTTAAAACAAGCACAATTTTATTTTGTATTAAACTTCAAAAATTGTCGCAAGTACTATACCAGAACTGTTGTTAAAACTATTGAATTCAAGAGTTTAGATCACAGTTTTTAACAACACTTCCTAGCTATGACAAAGATTTCTTCATCTTCTTCTCCTTCACACGAGCAGCAACAATGGTGTTTCTAGAAAAAAAAATCTCTTGGTTTCTGGCCAAGCCAACCTTCCTTTTCTTCGACCCCAACTTCTCTATTTTTACTAGACAACAACCATGCTCGATTATCTTCATGAATATCTCCTCATTAATGAGAATCAATATCTCGGCAATAAAGAAAATAATCTTGATATTTTTGTCTTCCCTTTTAATCATCTCGTTCTGTTTCCTTCATTTGAAAAATTCTAGGTATTTAAATCACACGCAACTCTTTGATGTTGTTGCCTTATCTAAAAATCGAGAATAAAATCTTTGCTTTTAAGTCAAATCCGAGAATTATCTTGTTACCTTTTTTCACGAGATTATTGTTGTTTTCTTGATGTATTTAAGTTGTACACGATTCCTTTGTTATATGGCAAATATATCTTCTCTTAATTTACTTCAAAACAACCCAAGACTATCAATCAGAATCACGCAAATAGAAAGAGTGAGTTTTCCTGACAATTCTTATTTGAATTCAAAAAGTGGATGCCATCACATCGTGGGGTGCCTTTAGTAATTCTTCGAGTGCCTTTATAACTTGTTAAGCCTAATTTTTCCATAAATTATTTATTCTTCCAAAAACACCTAAAAACACAATAAAATAATAACATTAATACAAAAATGAGTCCCAACAAATATAAATAAGGTGGTAAAAATGTACAAATTATGCGCTTATCAAATACCCCCAAACTTATATTTTGCTAGTCCTCGAGCAAAACTAACCTAAACTAAGTCTAAGAAAAACAGTAAAATCCTAACTCACTTTCGCAGACATCGCGATTGCACTTAGCGTGTGCAACAATCCTTTAAACCCATAGGTATCCCTATCGGATGAGTTTTAGTCTCGTAATGGTCTACAAGAGGTGTACCCACAAAACATTTTACTCCAAAGCCTATCTACTTGTGAACGATTGAGGGTAGACACTAAACATGCTATTTAGTTGGCTACTAAATTCTTTGTCTATGGGAATCATTACCCTACATGAGTCCAATTTATGTACACGAGTTTTCACTCAACCGTACCAAAATTCATATATAAGAAAACAAAACTCTACTCAGAAAATTATACAGTAGACCACGATACTCAGAATCTAACAAACATAATCACATGAATAGCTTAAGAAGATGGTTATGAAGATAAAAGTGTGCGCACGTTGACTAAGATGAACGGGGTTTCCCATAATATCTATATCGTGCCAAGATGAACCCTAATAGATTGAGATACATACTCACTGGTATATACAAGGGCCCCAACCGTCGATTTATTGAATATATACAATCATTTTTTTACTTCTTTTTTTTTTTGACAAAATGATTATATCTTTTGAGTCTAAGTGCATGATCCTTGTCAGCAGATTACATGATAGTTCCCATGGATCCTGCGTTCCGCGCTTGCTTAGGCGATGGAGACAAGAAGAACACACATATATTGTTATCCAATTGTCTTTTTTTAAAATTATTATTATTGGTCAAGTTCAATTAAAAAAGTGTGGCTTGATCTCAATCATTCTACTTCATCCTGATGACAACAAGGTGATACTGGTGCCTCACCAAATCACTTAGAGAAACACAAAACGTTGCAAAAATAAAAACAGAACGTGATATGGTGATGACTCCGAGATATGGAGACAATTATCATGTTATTTCTAATATACGAGCTCTGTCCTTTTATGAATAAACCATTTAGTTAGATCCCTCAACTCCTACAACCATGAAATTTGTTTTCATCTACTTAAAATAGTTGGTGTCATCCTGAATTGTTCACAAGTTTCTAATTTTAGAGTTTTTGGTACAACTAAATTTTTTAAAGTTTTCTCCCTTACACCCAAACTTAAATCGAACATAGTCCTCGATGTTCTAAAAATAATGAATAAAAGCATGAACAAAGAGAATTAATGAACAAAGTAAAAGAAATAGGGAAGGATATTATCAGAACTGCGTACCAAAAGCACATGGGTTGCCTCCCATAGAGCGCTAAGTTTAAAGTCTTAAGCCAAACCAAGAAAGGATTAATCATAATTTATGAGTCATGCAATAATAATCTGAGTAATTACGGATCCTCAGTTGACCACAATGGAATGTATGAAATTGGTGGTCATTCTCATGAAAATGTGTCGATTTAAACTTTAAAAAATAATCAGATTTAGTTTCAAAAATTTAAAATTGACACATTTGAAGTTGAAACTTTCCCATATTTGGTAAATTGAATATTGGTGGGACAACAAAATCAATCATGGTATCATGGACCGGTTAAACCACATCAACCATAAGATGGGTTTATGACAACTGAATTTTATTCTGGACAAAATCAGGCTCGAAAAACGTTTTTGAAGATAATATCTTAAAATGGTAGAGGTACATATGTCAATTCCCAGGTGAGGGACCTTTATAAGAGTCAAAGATAAACTACGGGGAGAATGGTATTCACCCCCAAACTTAGAATTTCAGTGTCCTTGGATAGATTGGCCACAATTTTCCTAATTTCTAGATCGTCAGATTCCTGAAAATGGTCAATTGCTTCTTCTAGGTTATATCAGGTGGTGCATCCTCACTCATATTTAAAATCTCTACGAGTCTATCATCTTCATGAGGGACTATGGTCTTTGAATCGTTGGACTCTAAAACACTAGTCTCGGGATAAACTCGTTCCTCTAAACCATCATCGTCTTCATAATAACAAGGAAATATTTCACCGTCTATAACAATGGTATCTCTAGTTAAATCATTTTTTCTCTTGAATAGGTAAATAATTATCAAAATTATTAGGATTAGAACTAGAAACGTCATTATTATCATGAATCTCACTGGTGTAAAAATTTCATGATTATTATGTCTACAAATTTCAAATTCTTCATCACTATTATCCTCATCCTCATAATGATATGAAGATGATTGAACCTTATCAAAATAAGTAGTTTCTATTCTAACCTCTTCCTCTAAATTAGGTAAATATTCATCATTATTATCAAGGGTAAAATTGGAAACATTATTTTGGCAATTAAGTTCATTTTGAGCAATATTAGCAGCTAATCGTTCTTCTTCGTCAATTTCATCTAAACGTGTATTTAGATTACTGAGAGCGGTACTTAAAGCTGCAAATCTTTTTATCCTTTCTAAGTCACGCTTCCGTTCAGTTTCAGCAAATTAATTGAGTTTATTATTGAAAGAAGCATACGAAGAATTAAGAATTTGTGAAGTTTCCATGTAATGCATGAGGATATCTTCTAAAGATGGAGTACTAACATTTTTCTCAGTATAATATTACTCATTTACCTGTTTGTACGACTAGTGATCGTGCGAATAGTAATTGGGATCATTATGGTATGAACCATAACCTTCAAAAGGTTGGTAGTGGTCCCACGTACTATCCATATTATGATCATAGTACGGGTAATGTCCATTTTGAAATTTGGGCGATATTTATTATATTGGTCCTCATAATACCAGTTCGACATTTTTTTTTGTGCAAATGCAAATGCAAGGTTGACTAAAATAGGTAAGCTCAGGTTACCTTATCAGAATATACCTATAGTCAAAGGTACGAGGCTAAGACTTGTGGAATTTCAGCTGGTAACTCACATAAGGCCCAAGGCACGGGTTCAACTTACTTTTCCACGGGTTTTCCTAAACTCGGTAGTCTGACGATGCAATTAGTTTGTACACGTATTTTTTTTAAATAAAATAAAAATAAACATTATCTACAAATAAAAATTTCCTAATATAATTATGTACAAAGTAAAATAAAATAAAATAAAAACTTGGATACATATCTTTTTTGGAAGGCAATTTCTATCTCACAATAAATGTGAGATATCTCCTGCATATCAAAAATAAGAAAAATACCCAAGAAAAATCTAATAAAGAAAAATAAAATAAAAATAAAAATAAATCCTAAACTAATTAACACAAAATTAAATAAAAATTATAACTCACAATTTCTAAAACCCCGGCAACGACGGTAAAAATTTGATGGGATTATTAATTATACACAAGAGCACGACTGTCAATGAGACAGTATGCAAATACGGTTCGTTCCACAGGGATTTCATAGTCACAATTTCTAATTTTTAATTAACCAGTGTGGTAATAACAAATAATATATTTTTGATGAATTTTTATAAAATAAATAAAAAGATAAAAATAGTTATACAAATTATTTAACCAAGAAAATAAAAGTCTAGGGTTTTGGATTCCATTACTTTTGATTATTGTAAAACTAATAAACTAATATCTTAAACACTCTCTCTTAAATATTCAAGGAAGTTTCGAACCCAATCTCATGCCTCGGAAGGTATTACGATTTTAAATTACTATTACTACTTAAGTCGTTATGTAAAAATATAATTTTTCTTCGCTTATAAAAAATCAACAGTTTAAACTATTTACTACAATTAAAATAAAACTTAATAAAAAGAGAAAATTATTAGACAAATAATAGCATTAGTAGAGATTAAATATGCTAAAGATATCAATTATTAATATTACACATCAAAAATAACTTCATCCTCTACCCTGAAAAGACTTTAGCTACTCATGGAGAAATAAAATGGAAGAGGAAACCATTTCATTCAAACTTTATTAAGGGTTACAATAAAGAACTGACCATGTGCGTCGCATAAGCAATATTATGATCTGGCTAATAAACGACCCCTTCTGTTAGATTTAAAACAAGCACAGTTATCTTTTGTATTAAACTTCAAAAATTGTCGCAAGTACTATACCAGAACTGTTGCTAAAACTATTGAATTCAAGAGTTTAGATCACAGTTTTTAACAACACTTCCTAGCTATGACAACGATTTCTTTATCTTCTTCTCCTTCACACGAGCAGCAACAATGGTGTTTTTAGAAAAAAATTCTCTTGGTTTCTGGCCAAGCCAACCTTCCTTTTCTTCGACCCCAACTTCTCTATTTTTACTAGACAACAACCCTGCTCGATTATCTTTATGAATATCTCCTCATTAATAAGAATCAATCTCTCGGCAGTAAAGAAAATAATCTCGATATTTTTTTCTTCCTTTTTAATCATCTCGTTCTGATTTTCTTCCTTTGAACAATTCTAGGTATTTAAATCACAAGCAACTCTTTGGTGTTGTTGCCTTATCTAAAAATCGAGAATAAAATCTTTGCTTTTAAGTCAAATCCGAGAATTATCTTGTTACCTTTTTTCACGAGATTATTGTTGTTGTCTTGACTATTTAAGTTGTACGCGATTCCTTTATTATATGGCAAATATATTTTGTCTTAATTTACTTCAAAACAACCCAAGACTATCAATCAGAATCACGCAGATAGAAAGAGTGAGTTTTCCCGCTAATTCTTATTTGAATTCAAAAGAGCGGGTGCCTGTATCACATCGTGGGGTGCCTTTAGTAATTCTTCTTGGGTGTCTTTAGTAATTTTCCAGGTGCTTTTATAAATTTTTAAGCCCAATTTTTCCACAATTATCCATTCTTCCAAAAACACCTAAAAACACAATAAAATAATAATATTAGTACAAAAATTAGTCCCAACAAATATAAATAAGGTGATAAAAATATATAAATTATGCGCTTATCAACTTAGCCGAAAGAATTCTTTCATGACATTTCCAAATAAGAAATTGAACCTATTATGAAGAATTTCAAGTTTCCATAAAGCCTTATGAGTAGGGTTAACTGACTCAGGATTATGCACATGAGTGAACTGACCTGAAATTAGTTTGTATGAATTGACCATTCTTATTGAATGGCCATATAAATCTATCATGTCTGCTAATAGGAATTCTAGAAGACATAATGTGATGAGCATTTTGGGGAAAATAGTAAACATTAACTAAATTAGATTTTTCCAACTATTCTTTGTTAATGAATTCAGTTACAATCCAATTGGGGTTAGGGTAAGCAACACAAATAGGGAAGGAAAAATTTGGAATCTAATTATCCTCAAATGCTGAAATATTATTACCATTTCTAACTTCCCAACTGAAATTTTCATAATAAAAAATCAATACCATAACACAAGCTCTTCCAAACATAAGAACAAACTATATATATATATATATATATATTAGCTATATATTAGTATTATTATATACCCATTCGGGTTGTACTTATTTGCATATCCATATTATTCTCTCTATGTATTTTTGATGCATTTGGAAGAGGTTATTAACTTTTTATTGGGGCCAAATAATACATTTTCATAAATGATAATTGTATTGATATATGACACGCAAAAGTTTAATGTAATAGAGGACCATGGGAAATTACTAATTATCAAATTTATATTCTCTCACTTCGTCCTTGTCAATATCAAATAAAAGATAATTAGAGCGTGAAAGATTTATGATCTACATTATTATTAAGTTAACCCTAGAATCAAGTAGTGCCTCATATATATAGGGTATACAAAAAATAATATTTACACTCTGTTAACACTAAACATAAATTAAATACTAACACTCAGTTGACACTCTAATACTCCCACTCAAACAGATGTTATACTAGTTGATTGCATCAGTTTGACCCTTAGAGAAGTCGAAATCACTCTTCAAAAGTTGTTTGAGGAAGTCGGAATTCCCCTTCATAAGTTGTTATGTACAGATTGTTTGAGTGGCTGTCGAAATTCAGAAAGAAGAACCCCATAATCCATTTTCTGTTCAGCCAAAATCAAACTTATTTTCAGAAAGAAGTTATTTGAGGAAATTTATATCCTTCAATTTGTTTGGAAATTTATATCCTTCAATTTGTGTAAGGAAATTTACGTCCTTCAATTTGTTTAAGGAAATTTATATCCTTCAATTTGTTATATCTGAGCAGCAGACCACCAACCTCATCCAACTCAAACCTTGCCGACACTCAAGCCCAATTCTCAGAGACATCTCTATTTCTCTCTTTGTTGTTTCTCCACCAACAGATCCATTTCTTCACCTAACAGCCATCAGCGAAATCACCCATCACAAACACCAATTTAAAACTCGAATTCATGTCCCATTTCTCTACTTCCTTGATCATTCTTCATTTAACAGCCACAAACCCTAGAAGTACCTCTATAATTTATTATTTCTGTTGCTTGAATGCAAAACCCCATCACAGATTCAACTTAAGAACCCATCTCAACAATGACAGATAAACCCATATTCTATCTTCATCTCAATTTAATCAATTGACACATTTAACATCAAGACCCCTCTCTTTTTGAACTGACCATCATCATTTTCTCGTCACAACATTTTATTTCTTTGAAACTGACCATCATCTCTATTTCAGACCATGACAACGGAAGCATCTCGAATCCTTGAGGCAGATATGGTGGTTCGAGTAGATGGGGTTCATTATGATTGTGGATCAGTGAGAAGGAATTAGAAGATCGTGAGTTTGAAATGGGTTTTCAACAGAGTTTGAATTTGTGGTAGTTTGTAAGGTAGCAGATGGATTTGAGTTTGATTTGAATAATACGAAGAGAATGAGTTTGTGCTTCTGTTGTATTTAAAGTAGAAGACAGCTCGTGGTTTAGTGAATATGAGAAGAGATACCAAGAGATTGAAGAAGGGATTTGGTGTTGTTAGGGTTTCAGTAGGATGTTGCTGGTGGTTCAAGCTTGAACCGAGATCTGAGAAGTCAAGAAGAAATTATAGATGGGGTTATTGTTTTGATTTGAAGTAGCAGATTTGGTGGTGGTTTTGGTTCTGTTGGATCAAGAGATAGAAAACTCTTTTAGGGTTTCACACAGATCAAGCAGCGGAGATGCCGAAGAACAAAGGAAAATGATGGGTTCGATTTGAGATGTATGATCGCTGTTAGAAGAAAGTTGATCTGTTGCTGATTGAGTCTCCAAGATCTGATGCCGTGAGGCTTGGAGGCTCTGATACCATGAAAGATTTATGATCTACATTATTATTAAGTTAACCCTAGAAGCAAGAAGTGCCTCATATATATAGGGTATACAAAAGATAATATTTACATCCTGTTAACACTAAATATAAAGTAAATACTAACACTCAGTTGACATTCTAATAGAGCGTACATTTGATTGGGGAAAGGCGGGCCTGTCAAGAGTTGTGAACTTTCAATGTCTTAACAACACTAAACAAAACACGATGTTTGTATCTTACAGTAATTGCGTTTCGTGGAAATTCAATCTTAGTTGGATTAATACATTGTTCCGTATTGTTATGTTAAAAGATGATTACAAACATCTAAAAGAAAGTTAGGTATAGTGCAATCTGCCATTTTATCTGGATAAGAACTTTCTAATACTTCCAAGTAGTGAACAAAAGACGCCACCACTGCATTGGGTTTCCGTAACGAGTGACTATATAATTTGATACACTTTCCAGCTTTCCAATTTGGGTTTATATGTGACTACCACTTTTTTTATAAATGTCTAGTTTCTTCGTTGAACACCTATATAAAATCACGAAATGAAATAAACACGTTAAAAAATGGTAATCAAAGTTAAAGAAAACTGCAAAACAGAATATAGGTCCATAAAATAAGTCTTCTTCACAAATTATAGAATTTACAGAAATAAGCATTAAAGTTGAGCAACTTAAAAATAATTGTGTTTTAAGAGAATGCTAAAAATTATATACAACTCAAAACACTGTCATTGAGCAGTGAGACTCAAAGATAACCGGAGATGAAAATATTAAACCCCATTTTAGTATTTTCAAAACTTCATTGAAATTAAACACAGACTTTGTCTCTTTTCAAAAAAATAGTAAAGCACTTGTTGGTTAAGCGTGGAAGTGGCTTAGCTGAAGGAATTGTTGAATCTTTTATCGGTAAACCATATTTCATTCATTAGTTAGCAAGTTTTCGGGGTGTCTTACCCCTTTTTTGTTCTCTATTTTGTAATTTTGTAATTAATTATTTTCTTTAATAAAAGTAATTGACTTAGAAAGAAAAAAACGCAAATCTCCCAACCATTTTAGCAATCATAGCTTGGTTAGACTTGGTTGAATTAACGTTTTTATCCGCCAAAATAAATAAGTATTGGTTAAGTTCCACGTATCACAAAAACTCCTGGCCAAATTGATGCATACACGTTTTATTTGAGGTTTATTAATTTTGTTCACAATAAAAGATTAGGATAAGGGGTATCTAATTTTAATTAAAAATACTAAACTAGTACTCATTAATTAACCTAATACTAAAATTAAAATATAAATACAAATTTTTTTTCTTTTTTCATTGCTATCCAAATCTAAAAAAAATATTAAAATAAAAACAAATCTTCAATTTCCATCGGACTTTGTAAATTTTAATAGGGTTTAAATTTTATATAACATTAGAGTTTGGTTTAACTTTTGACTAACTTAGAGTTTGATACCCTCGTTGGCTCTATTAAATATTAACTTTTGTTTAGAATTTATTAGAAATATTAAATAATTTAAAAATAAAATAAAATTATTAATACAAATTTACTACGATAACCTTCGTTTTTCCGATATTTACATAACTCATCTTCTCATCTTCTCCAAACCCATCAGCGCTGCCATCACCATCTCTTTCTTTCACACCGCAACCACCATCACAATAAAGTGAAAGCTCTTATACAGAGAGGGTATAAACTCATAGTGGGTTAATGTCAAATGAGTGATTGATTGGTGTGGGAACAAGGAACATGGAGGCAAAATATACACTTCATGAATGTCGGGATATAGGTATATACATATCCACACGAAAAGCCTAAATCAAGTGTCAAACAATTACTTCTCATCACAGATCTAAGCTCAGTGTAGTAAGTAAAGTAAGGGGATACACCTTGATCGATTTCCAGAGAGAGAGCTTGACTGGTTTTGAGTACTTTCTGCATCGCAAGACACAAGCAACCCTCTCTATTAAACCCAATCTATTTTATTGTTCTTCTCCTGTGAACGCTTACAACTCATACTGCCTCCACTTCCGTCACCAGATTCACCAAATTAATCTTCTGTGACTCTTAAGCTTGAGCATCTTTCTTATTCTCACCCCTTAAGTTATTACTACTCTTGTTGGTATATCCTCAATTGAAGTTGTAGCAGAAACCAATTTGTATTTTTTCACTGAAGAGTAGGAATTAACGAAGTTTCTTCTTCTAGTTATTTGATTTTATTGAAACATGAGGTTTTAGAAATGGGTTTTTCTGAAAGTGTAGGTCTATAGACTGAATTGATGAGTAAGGAATTTTTTTTAGGGATTTTGATGTGTTTATGCTTTGTGGATCAATTAGGGTTTTAATTGGTTTATATGTGAAACCAATAAAGCTGGGGGAATTGATATTTAGAAGAAATTTCTTCATGTGAGAATTCTTTGATGATCTGCTTCTTTTTGGTGAGTTGGGAATTTTAAGCAGGAGTTGCGGTAAAATTTAAGATGAAATTGGGGCATAAAATTAACATTGAATTTTGTAGGGATTGATATCAAGTTTGTGAGTTCTGAGATGAATTGATTAAAGGAATTGGAGGCAAACAAATTTATCCATGCAACAGGCAGATCTCAACCACTATCTCACTAAAATCAATACCCATTACTTTTTCGTCGTCTACTTCAATATTATCATTTTCAAAATCAATGGTTTTCAATAATGGTGAGAGAAGTAATTTCATGAATAAGAAGGATAATTGCTTGGTTCTAAACAGAACTAGTAAAGGATTCAACTGTTAATACATTTTTTGTCTTGGTGTACCAGAAGTTGTGAACTTGTTATTGCTGGTTTTTCATTGAATGGAGGAAATAGAGATAACATAGTTTTCCTCATCAATGGGGTTTTCAATATTAAGATGTGGATGCGGAAGAAGGAGAATAGAGAGTTAGGGTTGATATATTTGATCTCTTAATCAGGACCGTAGGCTAAACTATTCCATTTAAACCGTTGGATCTTAGACCCTCTTTAGGGGTATATTTATAAACTCAATGTAATTTATTTTACAAAATTAATTAAATTTGTTCATAGACTGTAAATAAGCGTTAACGTCATTTTCAAGTACCAAATCCTAAATTGGACAAAAGTTTGACCAAACCTTAATGTTGAACAAAACCTAAGTACCAAAAACCAATTAACTCATTCTAATAACCTTAAACCAACTTTTCTAAAAATAAACTCGGATCTCCCATCCTTTTCGATCTACAAGTTAAATCTATATAAACTCATTTTTCTAATGATATTTTTTGATTGATCTACACGGTTAAATATTACTTTTTACGAATTAATACCATGAAAAGTTACCATAATTGGTGGATGTGGATCTATAGTATCCACCGTTTTTTTTTTTTACTTTCCTCAGATGGGAATTGTTGGATAAAACACATGCTTATCAGCTGATTTCTGGTCGTATTCTTTCTTAACAGATCGTATCCACCGATTATGTTGTTTCATTTTTTTTTACTTTTCTCATATGGGAATCGGTGGATATGATCTTTCGTATCCGATAGTTCTGGATATGCTAAATTTTTTGAACTTTATGAGTAAGTAGGAATCAGTGGATGCATATGTGTCATAATCCAACGATTCTTATTTACTGATTCTTTTGTTCCCTTTTATTGTTAGAATTAATGGATAATCATTGTCCTATCCACCGATTGTGTTGTGTTCATTTTAGGGTTTACTGATTTTGTTGTTAATTGAATTATTGATTGTTGATTTTTGTTCTTCTCTTAGCCATACTTATAGTTGTCCTTCAATTTATTCTTTATAGACATGGATAACAATCGCAAGAGGATTGCCAATTATATATATGTTCGTGATTGTGATGTACATAAAAAATCGGAGCCAAAGATTGTGTGAACCCTATATAAGTTTGCTTTTGGAAGAGAGACAAAGTTGGAGCAAGTCATGAAGCTACTTGAAGAACTCACTTTGGAGGAACTTGACGAGGTTATTAGTGTTGCAACAAGCAGAAGAAAGGATATGACATTGTGGAGAGAATGTGGTTTAGTGTTCTATCTAGATGATCCAGATATATAATGGTGGCGTTGCTGATGCTGGGACAAATGATGTTGCAGATGAGGCGCTGACAATGCTGCTGATGATGTTGATAACTGAGAGGGTGCTGAAAATGATTTAGTTTATGGATGTTTATTTATATCAAAAACAATAGTTTATGCTTCTTTTTTAAAGACTGTTATGTTTGGTTTGTAATGACTATAAGGTTTAGTTGGTTTTATGAATGAATAAACTAACTAAGGTTTTAATTACGTCTTAGGAATGAGTCAATTCGAATTAATAAATTTGATGTGAATGGTTTAATCACGTCTTATGTGTTACTTTTCCTTGCACATGGTCAAACTTCGACTCAACATTCTTTTTTTTTTTTAAATATAGTCGTTGTCCCTTTATGCATAAATAGGATAACTCATTCTTCATCATATATTACTTCATTCAAAGAAATCTTTCTCAATCAATCACTGTTTCATTCAAATAAATTATACTACAATGTCAAATGCATTTTCATTAACTACCAAGTCAATTGTTCCTATGGAAGAAGAGATACTCAACAAAAACAAACAAATTAATAACCAAATCAAACAAAGGAAAATAGATGCGGATGTTAAGAGAGAGACCAAATGGGTTAGAAATGTTTACATCGTGTTGGATCTTCCGGAAAAGGACCATCTAAAAAGTCTTTTTTAAAATATTGTTAATATGGGTCTTTATATGCCCAAGTGCGTGGGACGATAGTCAGGAGAGAGAGTGGACGAACATGAAAGAAGTATAAAAATAAAAGCAGAAAAGGTGAGATAAAAAGGAAGAGGGAGTTCGGTCTGAGGTTTTTCTGGGAGCGGCCGACGGTATTGGAGGAAGAGAAGATTACTGTTGTTAAGGTTAAAACAAGAGAGGAATATATCGTTTGATTTTTTTTTTCTCTTATAATTTATTTTTATGGGTTTTAAAAAATTCATAGTTATGTTGTGCTTACCTTTTATCTAGGATTTTGGGTGGAAACCAAATTTGATCATTTGAGTTCGCATTATTTTTTTCTAATAATACTTTCACAATGATTTAATTGATTAATAATTCCACTTTATATAGTTTGGCATATTACTGTTTACGTGATTTACTTGATTGTTTATGTTTTTCAATTGATATGTCGTGCTTATATTAAATTCTTTGACGTTGTATGCTATAGGATTGATAAATAACGCTTTAGAATTGCTACATTAGAAGTGACGAAACTTATACCGGTGAAGCAATAATTTAGGATTTTAATACATAATATTCCGTGCGATTGCGGTTATTATATATAAAGATATTCAAAAATTATATCAATACCATATGGAGAGGCGAACCGTTTAGTCATTTCGAAAGTATATCGATAATTGAATCTCGTACCGAGAAAGAATGAGAGTATCATTTATGCAATTTACTAGGGTAAACAAGTTCGTTTTTTTTATGGAGAGTGTCCGATAAGAGATTACAGATCATCATGATTATAACAACCATTGTTCACTTTAGAAAGCTTATACACACTCAGTCTATGCACTATTATAATCTTAAACGGGTGATCATGCTTCTTTTGATTTACTCATATAGATCATGACGTCCTCTTCTCATACAGTTTGTCCTTTACCCTATGACTTTCAATCTTTCCATTTCTCTCGTAAATAATTTCTAAACGATCACACCTCGAACAATGACCTAAGACTAATACGCATTTGATCTCTATGCCTTTGTCTCCAACCCATGTTTTGCATCATCCTTGTTTTACCATACTAAATCAATGTAGCAGTGGGCAGAAGTACACGGGTTCAAGATGGTCATCGTCGAACGCTTGAACAATCTATAATATAAACAAAAAATTGTTAGGCCAACACAATCATCGGACCATGTCGACCGATTCTTAACAATCGCCCTTTAGGAATATATTTATCCACCGATTCCACCTGGTCATGATTTTGGGGTAACGTCCCCAAGTTTAAAATCGGCACACGTTGATTAACTTGAGTGCCGATTCTAACATTCAACAAAACACATTTTTTTATGCCACCTTTTCGAATAAAATCGGCTAATAAAGCAACATACATCGGTTGATATATACTTGGTGATTTTTTTAATAAATCTCTAAGTGGTACAATTAGTCGATATGACTTATGAGAGTCCGTAACAACCGATTTTTTTCACTTACCAACTCCCCCAAATTTAAACCACAATCGTCTCTTGTTCATCACCGTATCCGCCGGTTGTGGTTTATAATTTTTGACAAGATGTACGATTGGCGGGTGTGGTATCATCGTACCCACCAAAAAATAACTTAACATTTGAAACAAAACCCACTTTTTTGGCGATTATAAGCTACAATACATGTTTCGAGATCCTTAACACGTACACCTAATGGTTGGAAACATTACAATTTTTATTTTTCCGGTTTGATTCTTCATTTACTTGATTAGAATCCTTAACTATGCTTTGGTTTACACGTTCTTGTTCATCCAACAAATATCCCAAATCGGTAGGATAGAAAACACGATAATATGATTGGCTTAGTAAATGCAGCCACTTATTCATCACCAGTATAATATACGTCGACACAATAAAATTTTATCTTTTGCTATCAAAATCATAAAATCTTAGTTTTCCCGAATTTCTTATCCTTTAAACTTTAAAAAAAAAAACTCTAATTTCTTACAATCCAACACTAACTATAATCTAACTTCAAACGCTAACTAATTTAACTACTAATTGAATTAGTAAACATTAATTAATTATGGATAAATTAATCATTAAATAGTTAGATAAAATATCTTTAATTTTGCTTCAAAATATCATTTTTTTTACTTTTAAGACGGTTGGGCCTCAGATTAGCCAGGCAAACAATCAATGCATTTTTACAAACAATTTTTCAGTTAAACAAATTGGAAAAAGGGTAAAAAAAATTACACATTTTTCAGTTTGTAAACCCTAAGTTGTTTTGTAACCTAATTTTGATCTCGTCCAAATTCATTTTTAACAATATCCATGGCGTCGGGTAAGATTTGTCAGTCAATTTCTTCCAAATTCAACGGGAATTGAAAATTTTGTAACCTAATTTTGATCTCTGTCTCTGTTGAATCTCATTTTTCAACTGAAAATTTGTTTTACATTTTCATTTACAGTTGCACTTGAAGAACAACAAGAAAAACTCAGAAGATTAGTAGATGATTGGAGATTACAAAGCAATGTATTACTAAACAACTTAGCAAAAGATCCATACAGATCATCGTCAACATTTGATGCATGTAGTTCAAATTATGATCCAATTCGTGTATTTGCTGAGCCATTAGAACATTCTAGTCTTTCAACACTTCTTGAATCGGATAATGTTGCAGTTTCGAAGTTTGTTGCTGTGCTTTCTTATGATTGCAGCGAAATATCCAGACTCAGTCAATACGTATGTTTTCCTCAACATTAACTTGTTTTTCTGCTTTTACTGTGATTTTGGTTTCGAAATTGTTAGAGCTTGCGCTTTAATAGGTGTTTACTGGATTAGGAGTTGCTGTAGAACTCAAATTTTAGGGAAATTCTAAACACTATAATACTAGACGACCAACGTTTGCTATTTTGTCTTTTAATCGGTTGGCACGGTCTCTTTCTCTCTCGATGTATACTTCAGTTTCAGCTGATGTAGTGCAACAAAATAAAATTTATTTTCTTCCATAGTTAGTAAAAGCCAGAACTATGTTTTTGTGACGCTGGTTATTGAGTAAGTTGTTTCTTCTGATGAAAAACAAGATGAGTGCTTTAAGCTGCTGGGTTTAGTTTAATAACTGCTGAAATGCTATGCTGCATGATGAATACGATGATAACAGATTCGTTGAATGCTTGTAGGCCAGAAAAAATATTTATAGACAACTTTCTTTGTTTGGTCATGGATCTAATCCTCAAGAAATGCTATTGGAGGGAGAGCCACAGAAGGCCTTTGGTCACGCATTACCATTGTTCATGGAGCTATCAGACATTACTTGTAGGATGAGTGCGGTGGTGTGCAATTTGCTCCAGCAGCTAGATTTCATATACTCTCTGCAAGACAAGAATGGTACACCATGCAAATCTTTTAAGAACATCACACTTGTAACCGCATTTACTTCCCTCGGTGATGGTCTGGCGATGTTTCTCATTTTGGATGAAGTATTGGCAAACAATGACAACATTAAGAACTATTTATCTCTTTTCACAAGGTATACTTTGACTTCCCATAGGTTATCATAGACATCTTTTAAAATCTGTTTTGCTAACCTAGTAAAAGTTTGGATCTTATACCTATTTGCTTACTGATCATTTTGGGACGGTATCTTTTTATTGAGTCGGCTATATCCTTAAGGTAATGTTGTATCATAAAACCAGTATTTTGAAGTAATATTGCTGTGTATGCAATGTAGCTTATACCTGGACAACATGGTGTGAGTTTGTTGTAAATGATCTTTGTGAAATATTTTCTTTTTACTTTTGTTTGTGAATCAGTTTGTAAGAATCATATTTTACTCTAGTATGTTGAATAAGGTAAAACTTGAAGTTGACAACCTTGGGATTGCCGTGGGGGATCTGGACTGCTTAGATCAAGTAGTTAATCACCTAGGAAGACTTTTGGAGTTTGGGCTGTTTAAGGTAAAATACTGATTTTTTATACATGCTTGAGTGTTAGTATCATTTTCCAATATTGCTTTTCTTCCATTCTTTTTTAGTTTCTCAGGATCGTGTTAACCTTAGAGGTATAAGATAGTTTGCTTCTTGTTTCAGCGTTTATTGCGTGAGGAATCGGCATGGATTGAAATTCTGCAGAAGGTCAACCAGAACAGAAAATTCCTTGATGCATGTACTTCATGTCTTCACGATGGCTTATTAGCAATCATTCCACGGCTTGGTAAATATTAAATAGTTGTGTTGGAGTTTGTTCTTTTCTTTTTCATCACAGACTGAACAGTCAGTAGTTATTGCGGCACAGATACGTGGAAGGAGTCTCTTTTGGATCGTAAGGAGATTCTTCAATATGTGGCTCTGCTTTTATTTGGTACTTATGCTTCCGGTATGGATCTCCACCTGTTCTGGTCATAATTATCTTATCTGTTCTTTGTTTTTGCTGCAAATGTTTCCTAGTTTGTTCTGAGTCTCATCCTGGATTATTTGTATTCACTAACTAAATTGGGACAAAGCCTGGTGGTGATCTCATCCTTTTCCAGTTGATGATTTTATGCATCTGTTACTTTCAGCTCAAATGCCGGAGAAACGATTAGGGAAGGTCATAAAGGAGATGCTTCAAGTGGTCCCTGTAATTTATTGTGAAGGTGGTTTTAGAGTTATACTCTTGGACTTGTTGAGAAGTCAGTTTATTCCACCGCTATCAGCATGGCCTACTTTGAGAGATGCGACAACAGAATCTGCTACTGTCAAGAATAAATATCTTATACATCTAAATGAGATGTATTCTAGGTATGCTTGGATGCTCCTTCAGTACATTTTATTTAAAACTGAAATTTAGGCTCATATTATCTAGTTAGGATGGTTGTAAAATTATATACACGCATTTATTTTGCATAGAGTTAATTGTTAGATGGAAGAGACGAAGAGTAATGTTCTAACATTTAACAATCATATCTTAGTATCCTGCGAACTATAAAACGAAAGCAAACATTATTTTTGTGTTTCTTACAGTTTTTGTTAGTTGCTTACTTCCCAGACACATTTGCCAAGTATTTGTTTGAATGCTAGTCATTTTGTGGATTTGGCAGTCTGATAAATTAAGCATTACCCGATGTATAACTATGACCTGTTTTCCCAATTTTTAAATTTTTGTAGATTTTTTTTTTAATAACTGTGCTAGTATGTGTTCCAGAAACGTTTGAATAACATAAATCACATTAACTGAATTTACCTTTCAGGGACTGGCAGGCGATGAAAAATGCATTAGCTGGTTGGGTTGCATCCTTTCAGTCAACAATATATCAAATGGTAGTTGATCAGTTGCTTTATCTTCTTCGGACCTTTTCTACTTACTAAATTCTGGGGTATTGAGTCACATGTTATACTGTGGGTGTAGGTCGAGTTGTCAAAGGTCGAGGCATGCTTAACACTTCACTTCAAACAGATTATTCAGGTAACAAGGTAGAAGTTAACTTAGAGCTCTATTTTAAAGTTTAAATTGGTGTCATATCAGAATCTTGCGAATTTATTTTGACCTCACCGTCATTCTGGGTTTCATGGAAACTGCCACGGGTGTCCGATATGGAAACATTTCCGTGTGTCCAGTACGCCAATTCGAAAATCCATGATAAGGGGAAACGGCGGCATACATATACCGTCAGTTCTTTTAAGATTGATAGAAATGTAAACGAAAGTTCTGTATTGCAGACAATACTTATATAGTTATTGTCATTAGAAACTATGGAAATTCAGTCCCTCATAGTCTAAAAGGTTGGAAACCAATACTCACCACTCTATTTTGTTATAAGAAACTATGGAAGTTTGGTCTCACATGGTTTAAACCATGTAATTGGCTGACTGTAGTGTACCTGTATATAGGCACTCGCTTTTTTCTTACAATCTCATGATACTGATAGCATAGTAAGTTGTAATCTTCAAAAGAATTTCATTTTTTTCTAAGTTTGGATTAAATTAGTAACTTTTAAGTTATATGGACGTTTCAGTGGAGTATCTGCGTCAGTATCCGTGTCCATACATATGGACACGGGACACGGACATCAATTCAAAGTATCCTTGTAACCCAGCCGTAATTCCTAAGTTGAAAGTTTGAACACATGATTCTAGTAATCTTTCATGGTTCCCGTTTGAGCCAAGATGGGCAGTCAAGGTTCTAAGGTTAGAAGTAGACAAGTATTTTGTGCGACCCACCAAAATTATGATCATCCAGGGGTGTGAGGACGGTGTCAACACCACTTAGATCGTCCATATTTAACATCCACCCGTTTTGAAACCTTCTTACGCCTAAAAATTAGTTTGACGTACATATTAGTAGACAGCAAATCAGCCCCGGTTCATCTTCATGTGGGAGCCACAAGGATGTCCCGAAATCCTTTCTTGGTCTGGGGAATACGCCATGTATATCTCATGTATGTTGGAGTTGAACATCAGCTTGGAGACTTATTTCAGTGTGCTAATCCAGTGCAGGGAATACTTCTTGCGAATAGAATGCAAATGATGGTCACTGCGATGTTGGATCTTCATATGCTACTTCAGGTATGCTAAACATGCTAATCATTTTCGTTAGCTCAAAGTGGTCAGTGATAACTTAAGCTTCTGGTTTCCGACGATGGTATGTCTTGACGAGTAACGGGGGAATGAAAGATGCATCTGGTCTCCGATTTTGTGCTATGTTTGTAAAATTTATAGGTTAAAAGCTTGGTTGTCCAGGAAGTATCTTTGAGTACTATGCTCTATGCCTCTACCTTAAATTGAAGCCAGGAGTTGAGCCATCATGAATCCAGAAAATGAAATGTTTTTCTTTGTATTGGTAAATGATTATACATGGCGCATACTAAAGTTGTCCTTACAGATGTTCAGTTAGTATTTTTATATTTGAGAAACTTAATCAGTGGCAACTAGTTTTTATAGGTTTTACATGACACAAATTGTTTAAGGTGTATTTTCTATATTAGCAGTTCTCTGGATTCCTTTCGGTACTATAAAATGATAAATATTTGAATCTAAGTGATCAGGGGATTAATTTGTGTTTGGGATCTCATCATCAGTAAGTCATGTTTTTTACGTTATGAGTTTTATTAACATGTGTTAGCTATGCATAAAATCACCAGAATAGTGTACACTGAAATTAAAAGTCATTTCTCCTTTGCATCACCAATTTGTGATCTTTAATCAGTTAAGTTTCTTTATAGGCACTTTTCTTATTGTCTATTACACTGTTAGTTTCTCTTGCGATTACTAATTTTGAGTCGCTTGTTATTTTGGTTTTCTCGTTTGAAACACTCTAGAAAATTTGCAGGTTCCTATCAGGAGAGAAAGATTGATGTCTCTCTGCCACATTGTTGTTTTAATCAAGGTAAAACAACATTATTGCTACTTTCAATTGGAAGACCTATTGTGGTTACGTCTTGTATGTAATGTAATCTGTTTGATATAGGTTGTTGAGAACACATTCAGAAAGAAGGAGTTAGATATCATCCAAAGTCTTCCACATATGATAAATCTTATCCAGGAGGAGATAGAGCAGTTACTCCTACTAGTAAAGGTATATGTCTATATGCTCTTAGGTGTTAGTTTGTGATGTTGCACACTTCCATGTTTTATAACATTAATTTTGAAGTGCATCTTTTGATATTAATCATTGTTTTTAGGAAAGCCTGCTGTCAGAAATTTCTAGAGGAAGTCAAGCGGGCAAGATTAAAATTTTAAGCTCTTTAACACGTAAGCATACATTTGGGCTTCATCATTCTCCCTTTCGGGAAGTTAAGACTTTTGATCTTTAAAATAAAAAGAAATTTGCTTGCACAGGAATAAATATATCATACAGGAGCTATTAGTTATTCAAAATAATCTCAGTAATAAATTTCTGTAATATGAATTACTGATGCTTTCAGGAGTGCAAAAGAAACTAATTTAAGTGCTAATTACCTGTGCATTTGTGTAATCTCCATCATTATGTCACTCTTTCTGTGTTTGTGGACAACTTTCTGACTTTTGGTTGAGTATCGATGAGTTGACTAATAGAAAGAAAGTATTAGTCCAGAACAAAATTTGTTTATTTTAATCAAAAGCAATTTGGTGACAATCTTGGAGCTCTTCATGTATTGGAGTATGAGTTTGCATGAGTTGGATTTTTTGAGAAATTAATAGTCTACTTATAATTTGTAGACCCACTTGAGCTGATTCAGTGCAAGCTTCTTTCTTTACCTTGTTATCTTTCTTTGATTTCGTAAAGTTGTAGTTATTTATGAAAGAATATTGGTGTATCCTTTGTGGTATTCCGATAATAAATTTCCTCTGTATGTAGGTGGTAGAGATACAGACACAAGGCTTACAGATGCACTTTCTTTGGTAAGTGCACATACGTTACTACCATCTTGTATATGACTCTTTATATATATATATATATCTGTGCTTGAATTAAGTTTTGTTTTGTTCTAAGCATCTACTCAGCTTTCCTTTGGTACACGATCTTTGCTTAATAGTTAAAAGTTATAATTTCTTTTGTCTCTATTTCATACAACATCTGATCTCTGAATCACAAAAAATTGGACAATTTCTTGGTTATTTCTATGGATAGGAGTTCGCCTTTTCATACAAATCCATGCATCGGGGTTGAAAATCATCATTTGGTTATACAAGTAATAAGTTAATATTAGCTAAATGTACCAATTGAAAGATTTGCAAATTATTTCAAATCAGCCTTTGTATATCTATTTTTGTGGTTGACTACTCAAGAAATAAGTATGTTGGTGGTGAATGAACTTTATCTTTCATAACCACCTTGTAGTAATATATGATCAGTTTGAAAGCTTGGTGCTCTTTCTGATAGTCGTTGAAACACGTCTTGACCATTTTATAGGTGTTGATATCATTGCGTATGCTTGAAGGAGGGGGTAGCTGTAAAAGGCTTTGCATACTTTCTACAGCCCTGGATGTCCTCCAAAGCATTGTAAGTGGTTAGTTAGTGGATGAAACTTGCATTCTGTAATTATCATGTATTTTACCATGAGAATTCTATCGTCCCCCTGCCCTGCCCTTAGCTCTCAACTGCATTTGCTTTAGATACTGTTATAGTCTGGTGAGTCTTACAAACTGATCCTGCGTTTGGGCTTGCACACTTAAATGTGGATGTGTAAAACAGTCGCAATAATTCTTATTCTCTCTTGTTTCGCCTATGGATCCTGTCTATATGGATATGCTTGCTCTCCGAACCAGGGCTATCTGAAGATTGACTACTCAAGGATTAAGAAGCTCATATCCAAGGTTGAACTTGTTGCTAAATTTCAAAGAATATTGGAGGAGGTTACAGAATGCAGCTTCTTGTACTGGAGAGAGGAAATGATAGGAACCTGGTTTTCCATGGTTTATATGGATGTAAACAAGCTCTCATGGCTGCAGTAAGTCGACAAAAAACCAATTCATATGCTATAGCATCTGTGCCAATAGACATCTAGAACTTACTTTGATGTTTAAAAGAAATCAACATATCCAATATTTTAGTGAATGTTGATGTATGGTGTAATAAGTTTTCAATTTTCAGGTACCTTCTTGATGCATTTTTTGATGGATTGAGGCTTCTCAAACATGCTCACGTAGGAAAGTCGGTCATTCATTCACTGGAGGAAAAAATTGAGAGTGCAGTTGAAAATGTGTGTGACAGTTTACCTCCTGAACTCCCTATACTTGTATGCCTTTGTTTCAGTTAGAATTAGCTTCCTTTGGCTTCAACCCTTAGTTGAGATAGGGTCATCCCACAGTGGTATGGAGATGATCAAATTGGGTGTTTTTGGTGGGTATGATCTCCTCGCCAGTAGACCACCACCCTCAGAAATATCCATCCCAATCTGCACTTTTTTTTTTCCAACAAAAGGTGATTGCAATCTAATGATGAAAATGAGAGCTATTTACTGATAATTTTTGACCAACTTTTGGTGGGAGTGTGATAGGTTTGAGTGAGGATTACACCCTCATCTTCATATAACCCGTGCAGGCGTCCATACACAAATTTTAGGGATAGCATTATACAAGAGTCCTTCCTTTTATTTCTAAAATTCTGTAGCGATATAACTTCTTTTTCAGGGAAAAAGGTTCTGCTACTTTATTCCTTGAATTGAATTGGATTTTCTGTTCGTCCTTAGAGTATCTGCTTTGGTTACAGGATATCATTGCACCACTTTGTAAAGATATCGAGACCGATCTCCGGCTTCATGTTTATTCCACCCACTTAAAGGAATCTGTTCCTGTAAACCCACGAAAGGTAGTCAAACTTTTGTGACTGAAGACAACAGTCTCCCCTTCTCTCATTTTTATTTCTTCTTTTGGCGAGTGCCTTCCCTTATATAATGCTGTTCTAATATGTTGCTATTGTGGACTTCTGCACCAGACTGGCGTACGGAATCTCTCTTGTTACATACAGCTGAAGCCTTTGCGACTACCAATGAAGTTTATTCATATTAAGTTACATGTGGAGAGTTACTTGAATTCTGCCTTCCACAAATACACGGCCATCTCACCTAATGATTGGAAGGTAAATCATCTTTTTCTTTGTTATCCTCCTTTAAACTGTACAAAGTATTGCTCCATGTACCTTGCTAGATGGTTCTAGATGCATGCAATTTCACAAGTGATTATTCCTGTTTACACTTGAACTAAATTAATATCTAGTGTGGTGATGGTTGTGGTTTTGAGCTGATTCGTACATGTTGAAATTCAGACATACTTGGATATGAGACAACTAGCTGGATTGAAGTATGGGCTTGTCTTGGATGAGATTCATCTACAGGAGCATTCCTTGGAGACTGATCTTGATGTGGCTTGTATTATGCAAAATCTTGAAAAGTTTGCTGCTACATACTTGTATAACATGAGTAATCAGGTGAGATATTGGTAATTTGCAGCTGTTTTAGAGGGTGTCGTAAAAGGATAAGTATGCAAAAAAAATTCAACTAAATTACAATTATTTTCTCTTTCAAGGTTTTCATCAGGAAGGCGTCCAGCAGTCACGGTCGAAAGGCCTCCAGTGGTTTTGGCGCAGACAATGTTGTCTCTTCAATAGCTACCCATGGATTTGGAATGATCTCAGCAGCATTAAACTCTGTGCTCAACTTTGTAACTCAGAAGATTGTAGCTTTCGCGGAGCTCCTTCAAGAAAATTTTGTCAATTCTCTTTCACGGAAGGATCTCAATTTCTTGAAGGTATGTATCTTGACATGTCAAAGATATCAAGTATAGTATACTGAGGGATTCTTAAAGTTTATTATCCATTCTTTTGCAAAAGCCTGGGATTCTCGACTACTTGCCTACGTTTGTAGTTGACATTGTTTCAGCTCTAAATATACCACCAACTAGGGAACATCTAGTTAGTTATAGGTGGAGAATAATACATAGCACTCAAGAGTATCTATCTATTTCTCAAGATGCGACAATGTTCTTCTGCTCCTCCTTTGTAAAGCCAGCTTATTTATACATAAATACATGGTTGTCCAATGCCGCTAACTCTTCATGTTGTTGGTCACATTTTCTGCATGTAATCTTCTGTAATTTATTGTATAAATCATTGTGCAATAACAATTTGAGTGATGTTTTTTCATATTGTAGATCAGTAAAGAAACTACAGATGGTTATCCTTCAGTTCAAGGGGAGAGGTATGGTGTAGCTATGAAGTTGCCATTTGTGGATGAGGAGTTACGGCTTTTGGAACAGATACGCTGTACCATCACCGATATTGGTAACGTGTTAGGGTTGGTGAGGGTTCTGCAAGCAGGGTGTTCACGTTATGCCTACAACAAATCTCGGTATAATTACAAACTTCACAAATGGATATATCTTGTACTAGCAATTCATTCGTATCTGATCTACCAAAAAAGAAAAAGAAAGAAGAAGTAACTATGTTACATGAACTCAAGAAGATTTTCTGACTTGTAGGTTTATATACAAACCGACAAGTATTAAAAGTTACGAGGAACATTTTCAAAAGCTTGGCTCAATAGATGGAATGGTTACAGCAGCCAAAATAATGGACACAGCAATAGATATCACACATCAAGGTGAAGCGCATGTGAAATTTTTCTCTTCTCTTCTCACAACAGTTTCAAAGGTAATTTTGATTTTTGTTCTTGCCATATATAAGTATTAGTTGCGACACCTCAGAATTATACAGTGGTGAATCTGTGAAGAGCTAATTTCCATTTATTACTATTTTCATCTTCTAAATTAATTTAGTACCTATTCATTTGTATGTAGGGACTTCAGAGCAGTGAGAAAATGCCTCTCAGGGATTTCTATCTCATAGTTCCAGCCCTTGTAATCTACTCACTAGATTTCAAAATCAACGGCAAGGATAATATAATGATGAGGGGCCTTGATATTGTAAACCAAATAATTATGGATGATGGGTTCATGATGGGTGTTGCATTTGTTCTCAAGGTATATATTCAGAGTCCACTTCCTGTATCTCAATTTGTTTTCTTACGTATTTTATTAGCTAGCTGATCTGTTTTCTATCATTTTATGGTGAAAAATATGTGAAAGAAAATGGGTGATTTTCCTTTCTCTCAATAACGAAAGAATTTTTGTTTAAGTGAAAAAATTAAAAGCTAAATTTGCTTCTCATGCCATGTTTTCAATAATTGATAATGGTTGGCAATTTTTTGGATAAAATATGTCTAGGAGTTTCTGAGGCTAGCATTAACGTGCCCAAATATTTCTATTGCAGGTTACAGAACAAGAAAAGGCCCTAGATGGGCTTCGCTGGTTTGCCAACATGAGTGAGCACTTAGATCAGCAATTGCTGTCTCTGGAGGAAAGTAAAGATACAGAGCAAAATAGGGGTAACAGTGGTGTTGCTCGATTAAAGATTTGGGGCAAAACAGGTTCACCGATTTCAGCAGAAACAAAAAAGGTTTGATAAACATCTCATTCTGCTTATCAACAACTAATAATTTTTCTATTTTTTGCTGACTAAAGGTTATACTCAGGTATCCTAGAATCCCTATTTTGTTCAAATGGTACTTCTAGTACCTACAATCATCTACATTTTCCTCATTTAGTTGATCACTTTGGATTGATTATTAACATCCTGTTATCATTATTACCCCATTTAACTGGGTTTGCAGGTAATTGATAAAGTCAAGAATTACCAAAATGAGTTGGAGCTTGTTCACTATAGTCTTGATATTGCGCGGACAATCATCACTTCTAACTAGGGGAATACTTTAAACTTAGTTTTTTCTTTTGTTTTCTTTTTGTTGTTTAATTGAATCTTTCTCTTTTAATTGTAAAAGCATGTTCATTCCAAAAGAGCTCCTTCACTTACCGTTACATGTATCTTTCTTCATACTGAAAGGTTATAGCATAGCTGAAAATTCCATTAAGGGAACAATAGTAATTCCAGCTTATACTCAAACGCCCAAGGTTACATTCTATTTGGTTAATTATATGAAGTGACAAAACACATCAAATAGCTTCGACGATCAAACCACAACAATTCAATCAATTACAAGAAGTGCTATACTACTGGTAGGGCCTTGCCCCCCCCCCCAAAGGACTAGAAAAAATAATTATGTCTGATCCCAGGTTCGAACTGGGGACCTTTAGTGTGTGAGACTAACGTGATAACCAACTACACCAACCAGACATGTTGGTCATAAAGCTTACGATTACTAATTAGTCCGAAAAGGGGTTCAGGCACACGAGATTACCCAATAAACCCCAAGCTTGCTGCTGTGCACCTCTCTCCCTCCCTTTCTAAACCTCCCTCCCCCTTGAAGCTGCTGCAGCTCTAGAGACGGAAACGAAATCCTAATTCAAGAGGTCAGCTTCTCTCTTTCTCATTTCATCTCAACTCAAAACCAATAAGAATTTCTAGGTCTTTTTGGGTTAATAATATGCTGCTAAAAATTGCTTAAGAAATTATTAGGATTCGAAATTTTATACTCTTATCTTCTTCCTAGCAGAAGAGAGACTAATATGCAAAACTAATTTTGATTGTATGTTTCGTCCACTTTGTAGGAACCAATAGTTTATATGTCATTGGAAGCAATTCACATGTTTGAATTCATTTATGTTTAATAAGAGTTATGTCTTTGGTTTATAATTAAATGTGATTTCAGGGTTTAGGGTTTTATGTTATGATTTTGATGTAACATAATCTATTGCCTTTTCAGTTCAGAAGAATGGAAGTGGTTGCGGAAGCAGCAGAAGGAGAAGGATGTATGCCTGTGAGGATATTTGTGGGAGGTTTGGGTTTAAGTGTTACTGCTCAAGATATGGAGAAGACTTTCTCGTCTTTGGGTTCGATTAATGGAGTTGAGATTGTTAGGACTAGTGGTCGTAGCTTTGCTTACATGGACTTCCAACCAAATTCTTCTAAAGCGCTTAATAAACTCTTTAGCATGGTTAGTCAGTCGCCTTTCTTGCGCTTTAGATTTCTTTTCTGACACAGATTTTGTTTGGTTATTAAAGTAGATGGGTATTCATGTTTTTATGTGAACCAACTAGTCATGTGTTTGAATCCTTACCTTGAATTCTTGATATGAACAATTAAGAACCTATTCTTGCCAGAACTATGTCCTGCATCTCGTAATTTAATTTTAGAAGGTACACCCAAATGAAGAACATAGTTCAGGAAAAAAAGAAAATGAGAAAGAAATAGATATAAAGAAAATAAGAACTTATAACATAAATGGAGTAACTTTTGCAATTGAGAAAGTACACTTTCTGTAACTCGAGCTTAGACTGATAAGATGAAGTTCATATGAAAAGTTAGGAAATCTTTCTTTAGTGATGAAGTCTGAAAATAAACTAAATTGAAGTTATTGGCTTGAAATAGTGTAACTAAGTACAACTGATTATTGATGTTGTTTTCCAATTCTAGCTAGATGCATAAATCTTGGTCATTAACATGTTCATGTTTATGGCGTTGCTAGTCAATTTGATGGCATGGAAGCAATGTTTAAAAAAGCGAAACGCTCTCCTGGCAAACCGTAAAGCTACTAAAAAGCGTTATCAAAGCGCTGCCTCACAAAATATATAATAATATAATAAATAAATACTTGTAAATCTTTATAAAACTACCTAACACAAAACCAAAAAATCTATATGAAACTAATAAGTTGTGAACACAATAAAGGAAAACTAAGAAGTTCTCAACATACTTGCAGTGCACATACACTAAGGGTTTTCCATTCAGAACTGGAATTTGTTTTTCTCTTGCTATAGATTTTGCAACCTGAATCCATGTAATCTGTAAATTTACTGAAAGTAGAGAGGAAAATAAGAACTTGTAATAAAAATGGAGTAACTTTTGCAATTAAGGAAAATACCTTTTGTGTAACTTAGTACAACTGATGTTGTTTTCTAACCTGTTCATGTTTATGGAGTTGCTTTACTCGGTTTATTTCACCATGTTCTTTGGTTAATGATGAAATAGGAGAATCAATTTGATGGCATGTAAGATTGTGATGGACTTTTTTCTTTCTTTTTCTTGCAGTTAATTTTATAACTTGAATTGACGTCTGTAATCTGCGTGTTTGAAGCTTAAGTTGCTTTAGAGTGAAATAGTAGGAGTTTTGGGCTCGAAGATTGTATATCTAAACCCTTTCTGTCAAGTTCGTGAATTAGCTCAGTAGAATCCACTGGCTTTGTACACTAAATTTAGGCTAGAAATGTTTTGGGCTTCTCATCAAGCAGAGCCAGAGAGATATGAAAGAATGTCTAAAGACTCCATACTGATCTTAGTTTGAGTTGTTTGCATGACAATCTGTAAGTTAGTAAGTTATCCTGTGTCGTTTTTATTCACCACATTGTACTCGATGAAAATTGTTGGAAGTTGTTTTATCTTGTGACTTGCACCTGAGCTTGTCCATAAAACTGTCTGTTTAAATGAAGTAAAAGGAAGTTTTTGATATAGGGATGTGCTCATTTGTACTGATGTATTTCTTGGAGTTCTCTGTGAATTTTCATGCTTTTCGAAGTTTTGTATCCTCGCATGATCTGTTACCAAAGCCACATATCTAGCTAACACCCACTTACAAAATTTTGTAACTATAATGCTCATTTGGCTAATCCTTTGATTTTCTGTAAAAATGTGCATTTTCACCTTTAACTGTATGGTATGTAGCTAGTAATCTTTCAAACTTATTCAGTTAAGCATATGGTTTTGTCTCTTTCATGGTCAGTATCCGATTTATGTTTACTAGAGTGTTGTAAGTAAATACTGTGTAACATATTTAGCAAAATATTGTTTTGGGGTATTTGGTGTGTGTTTCCTAATTTGATCTCAAAATCTGGTGTACATTTCAATTCCTTGTGAATGACATCTAATTAGTTAAACTCATGTGATTCACATTTGAAAAACTGAGGAATAATAAATCAATGTTATTCTCATCTGAAAATTGGATTTTCATATTCTGTTGAAGTTTTGAGTTGTGGACTTGTAAAACCATTTCAGGGCCAATTTATTTATCCATAAATTTGGGAGTCTAACAATTCATGGGCGACGCCCTGGTTACCTCAAATCCTTAATATATGTCTCTTCAGAAATAGTAAGAAAAGCTCATCCATATATGATCCCGAACCAGTAGGACTCCATCGATTTCGTTGCAAAACTAGCTGATGATACCAATCCATAGTATAAGCAGAGACTTGCTTTCGTCCGACTTCACTTTCAAGTCCTTAGAGACTTTAACCAAATGCTCCCAAGGTAAACCTGACTACGCCTTGAGCAGATAGTGGAATGCAGTAATTATCTTGTTTTTATTATACTTAGTCTTTCCTAACAACTAAAAGTTTCTCATGGTTACTTTCAACATGGATAGTTGCTATTGGATTTGCTTTGATTTTCTTAACCTTTTTCTCTAGCGCCTTTGGGCTTGTGCATTGCATGGTGTACTACGTGTTAGGTATAACAGGAGGTGCTACATATCCTATTGGGTATTACTATGAATGCCTGGAAATGGTTGATCCTGCTAATACGAATATAAGTGGTGTATAAGAAGGGCCAGTGGTGCTAAAGTTTGGGTAGATATTCTAGGGAAAAGAATGTAGGATAGACAATTTCATTATTTGTCTAGTTTTAGGTCATTCATGATCTGGGTAAGTTTCAAATCAATTATACTGTTGCATTTATATTCATGATAGAAAAACATACCCATTTAAAGCTACCTTAAGATTCTATAGTATATGCTTGGGAGGTGTTAATGGTAATGATATATCTTTTATTTATATCATATCATCATGCAGTATAATGACTGTGTCTGGAAAGGAGGGCGTTTGAAGCTTGAGAAAGCTAAAGAGCATTATTTTGTTCGTTTGAAACGAGAGTGGGATGAAGAGGCACAAATTGCAAATGAAGCACTTAAGGTCAAGGAAGAAGAGCCTGTTGTTGAGAAAAAAATCGAACAATCAGAAAAGTTAAAATCATTGACGCAAGAGGCAATGCAACTCAATATCTACATCCCTCGATTCAGGAAGGTAATGACTATCGTATAGGTGCCTTCTGAGTTCTGACAAATATATTTGTATACACACACATTTCAAGTTTTTACTCTCAAAATTAAAGTGATCTAGATTTAGGAAGCAATGAATGCATTCTCAAAAACGTTAAACCATTTATGCAGGTCAAGCCAATCCCTTTTCGTGGATCAGGCAAGCATAAGTACAGTTTCCAACGTATTGAGGTTCCACCACTCCCAATACATTTTTGTGACTGTGAGGAGCATTGTCGTCCTGTTGAAACTACGAAGAAGGAACTTGTTAATGCGCTTGAAATGGAAACAGACTCTGCTGTAGCAGATGAAGAAGAGTTAGATATGATGAGATCCGTGTTGGACAAGATTTTGAAGAGGGAAAATAGTTCAGGAGTTGCATCTCGTGGAACAGAAATTACTAAAGAAGTTGATGGGTCCGCCCAACCAAATGATGATCTTCACCATGGTGATAATGAAGTGGATGGTGTAGAGGGAGGTGCAGATGACCTTGTGATCAACATGGTGAGCGGCGAAAATGGTAGATTACGGTTGATGGAGAGTCAGGGTCGTGGAACAATTTCAACTGATAAGGTATGTCATTGATATTTTTGTGCACTTAATTTATTGAGGTATGCTATCGGTAACAAGTATAAAATTCTGTCTCTTACAATGTATTGTGAATTCCAGGAATCCAACTCCAGAAAGCGCCAGTTATCTGTTGATGCTGCAACGTCAAAGAAGCCCATAGTTCAGAAAAGGAAAAATACTGAACCTTTTGATTCTCCAGATCACACTGCTAATAAGAAGGCTCGCTTAGTTCTTGGAGAGGAATCAAACCAAGATGTATTCACAACCACTATATCCAAAAAGAAAGGGATCTCGACAACGGTTGCAATAGAAGCAAAGGGTGTTGCAAAAGCAGCAAAACATTCAACTCCTGAACAGAAATCAAATACCCAGCCATTGGCAAAAGGTTTCTCATGGACACAAAAATCTCCATGGAAAAAAATGGTTGGTGAGACTTCTGACATGGCATTCAGCATTTCACATATTTTACCAGAGACTACCACAAACAATTTGTCACCTATATCGAAACATTTGGATGCTGAAAACCTAACTAGCAGCCGAAAAAAAAACGAAGTGAAGAAGCCAAAAACTAAATCTACAGAGAAGGTTTCAAAAGATTTGGAACTTGGGATAGATACCCCACAAGAAAATCTCACTACAGAGCGTCCTGCACCCTCCCAAATCATGTCAGAAAATGCAGAGGAGCGTGGAGAGGCCAAACCTACTAACCCAGAGACAGACATTCAGCAATCTCTAAGAAAATCTTCAGTGGATAGGGCAGATGATTTGCCACTTAAGAAGAAAGGGATCACACAAGACGAGTTCACTACAGCAAGTGCCACCACTGAGGTTCCCCTGAAAATCCTTTCAGAAGATTCAGAGCCCCCTGAAGACCCCAAACCTACTAAGAGAAAAACAGTTATTAATCAATCACGGGGTCCATCATGGACACAAAAGTCTTCTTGGAAAAATTTAGTTGGTGAGACGAGCAACAGTACATTCAGTCTCGCCCACATTTCCCCGGATATTGCTTTTACTCAAGAAAAAACACAAGAAGCAAATAATTTAGGCACTGCAAGCTCCAGTGATAGTAAAGCAGCAAGTGATTTTTTTGGCCAGGGTTGGAAATTTAATGAAATTTCAAAGAGTGGAAACCAGAAAGACAAGGTCAATGTAGCCAGTAATTCCCAAGTGTCTAAGTCAGAGTGTGAAGTTGGAGGTTTAGCTGGTTCAAAGGGTGTATTCAATGTGTTTAGAAAGAACGTAGAGAACGAGAATGAAGTTGGGGAACCAATCAAAAAAGTGGCGGAAAATGAGGTAGCTGCCAAAGTTTCCCCCTTCATGAGATCTGAAGCTTCACAAAAAGAGTGGTTGAAATTAAAAAAATCTCTAAGTGGATCCAAGAAAAGAAAGAAAGGAGAAGAAAACTGAAGCTCTTGCAGTTTACTGGAAGTAAAAGTAAGTTATTTATCCCTGGTGTTCAAAGCGTTAGCTGATCTCTCTATTAAGTTACATAAAAATCGTGGAAGAAAAACATGAACATGACTTTCTGGATATAAACTTCAGCCATCTGTATCCAGGTTTTGAAATTGGCTTAAAATTAATATTTTATACTGAGCATCCAATCCAGGTTTTTAAGCTGTTCATTCTTATATTTGTGCATCAAAGATGAAACCTGACCTAGTTAGTAGTTATTTTGTTTAATTTTTACCCCGTTTGAACACAGTTTTTATTGATGCTAAGTAATGTTTTCTAATGAATAAGTAGTTTCGGATTCTGGTTTATCTAGATGATTCAGTCGAAGCTGTAGAGTGGCACATTAAATTTTCCTAAGAAGCAGCAGTACAAGGTAAGAGGTCTTCGATAAGTATAAATTGATGACCTTCATTGAATGTTTAAGTATTTTGAAACCAGCTTTGCTTGTTCTCTTGCTTACGTAGGGGTTACACTTACAATAATGAATTACAAGGCCTGGCCTAAAATTTAGTCTTGACTCATGAAAGATACTTTATCACGGCTTGTTAGAGAGTCCGCAAGTTTATTATCATGCTTATTAACCCGTTACTTTTGTTTATTAAATAATGTCTTAGACCCATCCAAAATAGTAAAATTAGCTGACCTAATAGAGTATTTGTTTAGCATCTCCCTAGAGTACTTCTTTCTGTCCAATTTCGAATGTTTCATTTGGCTGCTTTATTCAAGGCTAAGCACTTGGATTATTCTGTTCTGTCAGTTCGTCAGTTGTGTTTTCATTTTATATTGCTTTCCTAGTTCTCCCTAGAGAAAACAAAACTTTTTTTACTCGAGTTAGTCGTACTGCTAGGATCCAGGGACTTTAACTGGAAGGTCTTGTTGCATCTCTCCTTCCAGATCATCTGAGCAACTGCTGCTTCAACATTTGGCGAGCAAATAAAGTATGCGTTAGACACAAAAACATCTATTTGTTGTTAGATATTTTCCCTCTACCTTAAGCTCCCACGTAGATGTTATTTGTTGTAATGTATCCTTGTGGAAAGCCGATTGAACTGTATCCTTGTGGAATTGCATTGCTAATATCTGCGAAATCCCGTTTATAAGAATGGAATCAAGTAATCGAGAGCTTTTTTCGTGGTACTAGGGAACCTATCTGGTCTGTATTTCTTAGCATCAGTTGATAGTCATCTTGGGGAATCAAAGTTTGTCTTTTCTTCTGTCTTTGTCTGGTGTTTCAGATATGGCAAGTGGCAACAACAGAAGTTAGGTTTGTATTATCATAAGTACCTAACAAACAAGGAAAAAACCTGTTTATATAAGTTATTTGTGCGAGAAACTGACATGCACTTAATCAAACTTTTTGTACCTGTATGATATGTCGAACTACTATGTCTGCATTTTCAGCTTGATTGCACTTTATACACTTCTGATGCCAGCTTCTGTCAGACTAAAATCCTGTCACTATCCATTTGAAGGAGATCAGCGACCTTTTTTGGTAGGCCGCTGGGTTTCCTTTTGAAGCAGGTTTTTAATTTCAAGTGTCAGATCAAAGGAACACCATAACCATAATCCTTTGAAATTAAGAAAACACTATGGCTTGCTGACCCAAAAGAGAGGTGAACAGACTGACTTTTGAAAGAGGCCGTAGGATTTGGCTCAGAAGTTTTTCATCAATTTGATTCGGTTTTTAATTTGATGTCTGGCGGTTTGTTCTTCAGTTTTTTCTATATA
The DNA here is from genome assembly GCA_023531435.1 of Papaver californicum. NCBI lineage: Eukaryota > Viridiplantae > Streptophyta > Magnoliopsida > Ranunculales > Papaveraceae > Papaver > Papaver californicum. Next base: position 3,639,078 of record JAJJMC010031210.1, on the reverse strand, counting down.
TTTCACTGGCATGAGTTGCATAAAATATAGTATGACTTGAGGGTTGCCAAGTCACTCAAAAATGTATTCGAGTCTGTTTGACACAGTAATGTTCATTTTTTTTTTTTTGATCGGAAAAGAGGAAATTCATTGAAAAGAGAAGGTACTTGAGGGGATACCTTAACCCAATGAATACAAAGATGAACAAAAACAACTATAAACCGTTACATTTGTTTTGAAAAGTAAAAATAAAATTAAGAGAAGCGAAATAAGGAATCCCATAGAGCGATGACCAAATTTGTCGTTGGGCCTAACATCCTTGTGTTTGATTCCGCCCAAAAGAACGTTTGAAGTTTTACGTTTCTAATTAGAGTTACTAAATCTTTCGTTTTGTTTTCAAAAATTCTTGCATTTCGCTCTTTCCATATGCACCACCATATTGCGACCGGTACGTTGTTCCATATTCGGTTAAGTCTTTCGTCTCCCCATTTAACGCTCCAAGATTTGACATTCGTGGTGACATTCGAGTTATAAGTCCAACGACTACTCAATCATTCCACAAAGTAATCCCAAATTCTCCGGGTCCTCCAACAATCATAAAATAGATGCAAGCTATGTTCATCCTCATCACCACAAAAGTAACATAATCTAGAGAGATCCATACCCCTTCTTCGTAATTTATCCTTAGTCGTTATCCTATCATGAGAGAGTAACCAAAGAAAAAAATTGATTTTATGAGTATATTTACGATTCCAAATGACTCGAGTCAGTAATGTCCATCTAACTTCGAAAACCCTGATACTTTGCTTGGGCGAGTCAGACTCGAGTGAAGTAGCATTTTCCGGTGCTGCTACTGCTTTCTTGCTGGTGAAATTACTAGAACTCCCATATAAGTGACATGCTTCAGTTATTCCACATATACAAATATACTAAACCTGTCCATTTATGAAGCTTTACACCTTCATTGCCAATTCTTCTAAACTCCCATAGTTGCTTTTAGTTACCAGATGAATTAGCAAAGGGAATAATGGCGTTGATGTTGATGCTGTCATTACCCATCCATTTTCTACGCTTGAGAATTAGCAAAGAACTGTGTACTCAAAACGCTTGACTGACCAAACTGGCAAACTCCCATATTTGCTGCTTTTTTCTTGACGTAATACAACCAAATTCGAAAGGCAATAAGTTTAACCCATCCAGTTTGGAAGGAAGCTTTAGACGTTGGGGTCCTTGTATTCCCAACTTTTACAAAATCAAGGTGAGTTTCAAGACCTTGGTAAACATTCCATGGCGAGCATTTCTGTTGTTGTTATCGAAGGAATCTCATAATTGCCGCAATCGTGGGACAGTTTGCCTGTGATTTTACTTTGACTCTTCGGCCTCTCATCCTTTCTGGGTTTCTCATTTTCTAATACATTAAAGGGAGTTTATCCCTGTTAAGTGTTAAATCTTCTAACCCTAACTTATCATAAGTCCATGGGTAGAATTCATCTCTAATACCGATCTACAAGTTGAAAGAACCTATAAAAACTTATAAACTACCCAATTCTAGACCATCTAAGCAATATGGGATTAAAGTCCCAACACTTTTAGAACCTGGCGAATTTGAGGGCGATACAAAACCAATTAGGGGCGACTTTTTTAATCCAATCCCATGGGTGTGGCTAAGGGGTGACCTAGGGTATGTAAAAGTACTAAAATACCATTTTACTTATCAAATAATTGTCACAAAACCTTTCACTAATAAAAGTTTAAAACCCTAAACCTAAAAGCTTAGATGTCATAATCGGTAGTTTCGTGTTTGTATTTAACTACCGATTATGATACTGTTCTTCATTGTTCATGAACATCATGCACAATCGGTAGTTATGTTTAGTCATAAACTACCGATTATATTCCTGGAGCAAAATTTAGGCATAATAGGTAGTTATGTTTACACCTAAACTACCGATTGTATTCATGTCTCCAAATTTACACATAATCGGAAGTTAATCTTTTTATGTAACTACCGATTGTAGTGTGTCCATATGCACAATCGGTAGTTATGTAGAGCCCGAGCTACCGACTATGCACAATCGGTAGTTACTTTGTTTAATTTACTACCGATTATGTAGTGATTAAACGGTGTCTTCCTTGAAAGCACGGTAAAAGATCTCGCGGTTCATCTAGTGCTGATGCTCGTCGTCCTCGAAATTAGATTTTGGTTGTTTTGACAAAGAACATCATTTTGAAAGTTGATTTGTAACAAAGCTGTTTACTTTATGGATATGTTTATGATGTTTAACATTACTTGTGTTTAATGTTCTAACATTTGAATGGATTATGCATATTGAATCGAAAAGGCATACATCGCGTAACATTAAAGGAAATGAAATACAATAAATCATTAGATTACACTTAAACACTTAAGCATATAGCTTGAAATGGTGCAAGGTACTTTCTTCCAAGATGCGATAGCAATCCTCATCCATAAACGTCTTCCCATTGATAGTTGCATATTTGTCGAGAGCCATCACCCACTGAAAAAAACAAATCAATTATAAGTTTGAATGTTTGAAAACTCTTTTTAATGAACGACTTATTAATTGACACACTTACTCTTGTCACACTAGATTCGGTGGGATGAGATTCTTTTCTCACTTTCATTTCCTGTTTCAAAGCTTCCAATCGTTGAAACAACTTCTCAAAGCTTTTCTTAATGACTTTGAACGTCCTACGATTTTGATTTCCGTCTAATCCCACAAAAATCTTAAACAAACGCTTCCACCAAGAATCGGATGTCTGATCCACCATTCAATCTTCATTAACAGGTTCGTTATTATGGGTAATGTACGCTCTTTCGTACTCGTGTGTTGTGATCGTAACCCACGATCTAACAATGACAACATCTTCATCAGTAGTGTATGGAGTTACCATATTTAGTGCTTCAAAGGGTCGGGTGAGAATGAGTTGGAAAATGAAAATGAGATTGAAAGGGATATGGGAGATTGAGAATGAAAGGGATAGGTGAGAATGAGAATCACCTTGAAAGGGATAGTTTCCTTTTATAGTGTTTAATTACCAACAACTAGTTTTTTTTTTTAAAAAAGCCATTAGGTTGGGTAGTACAAGCACAATCGGTAGCTTAAGAAATTCTTAAACTACCGATTGTGCTAGTACAGAATGTTAAATTTTTTTTAAAAAATTCGATTTCCAATTTGGGGCTACTTCTGATAATCGGTAGTTTAAGAAAAAAAATTAAACTACCGATTGTGCTAGTACAAAATGTTGAAATTTAAAAAAAATTCGTTTTCCAATTTGGGGCTACTTATGATAATCGGTAGTTTAAGAATTACTTAAACTACCTATTGTGCTTGTACAAAATGTTGAAATTTTTAAAAAACTTTCGATTTTCAAATTAGGGCTACTTATGATAATCGGTAGTTTAAGAATTACTTAAATTACCGGTTATGATTGTACAAAATGTTGAAATTTTTTTAAAAAATTCGATTTCCAATTTGGGACTACTTATTAGAATCGGTAGTTTAAGAATTTCTTAAACTACCGATTGTGCTTGTACAAAATGTACACGGAAAATTTCGTACACGGAAAAAGTTGAAAATTTATATCAACTTGTTGAAAATAGTGTGCACGGAACTTAGTGTAAAAGTTGAAAATATTATCTACCAATTTCATTTCTTCTCTTCTACCAATTCTTCTACTCTCTTTCCTTCTCCATTTCTTCTCATTCTCCATCAAAAATGGATCCAAAAACTTTTGCATCACAATCAAAGAAGGGAAAGGAAAAGATGGTGATCGAAGAGTCCAAAATAATTCAGCTCGATTCTTTAACTGATTCCGACGATAAGACCCTCCATCAGTGTAAAAAATCGGTAACTGATTCGTCAACTGATTCCCAGAAAAAGTAAGTTACATCGAACTTTTAAGTTTTTAGATAAATGGTGCATAATCGGTAGAAATATGATAGACTTTATCTACCGATTATGGCTCGAGTTCATCATTCCTGCAGAACATCATGAATAATCGGTGGATCGAATTTAGTTTTATCTACCGATTAAGACTTGCAATTAGTTTCTGAATTTTTATTTACAATAATCGGTAGATATAAAATAGACTTAATTACCGATTATTATTATGTTTTAGTTAAACATCATAATCGGTATATATTTTGTGTACCCATACTACCGATTGCATATAATCGGAAGTATATTGAGAACACGACCTACCGATTATGTGTAATCGGTTGATTGTGCTTAATTTTGTCTACCGATTATGTTCATGTGTAGTTAGTTAAAAATCTATGTTTTGCTTTGTTCATTAAAGTATGTTCTTCAAATTTTGATTAAGGTTTATGGATGAAGATGAAGTTTTTTCTCCCCTCAATTATGTTGAACGCGACCTACGGATTACTCGTGAAGAAGTATGTCAATTGATGCTGGATAACCGGGATTATTCACAAATGATGAACGATCCTGATTGTGAATTGAACAATCCTGACAATCCCCTCAACGATGTTGAAGTTACAACCGAGGAAGATGAAGCTGTTGATCAGCCTAAGAAGAACGAGAAGAAAAAAAGGAAGTAAAAGGTCGTGATACTAGGACCAAGGAGAAGAAGAAGAAGAAGAGAGTAACTAGGAGTGGAAGAATTTAATGAAGTTCTATGCTGTGTTTTCTGTCGTTCTTTTCGGATGTTTTTAGTTATTTTGAACAAGTTATCTGAAGAATATTGGCAGTATTTAGTAAGTGATGTTAAGTAATTTTTGGTTAGAGCATCCATTTAGTAAGTGATGTTAATTAATTTTCGGTTAGAGCAATTGTTCTGAACTACAACGCACATCTTCTCTTTTGCCTTGTTGAGAAGCCATTCCTTTGCCTCCGCCTTACTTCCAAATGTCTTAATGCGCATATAACAAAACAAATATCATAATCTTAACCATGTAACATACATTCCGAGAAAAATTTAAGAGTGGGTATGTAGCGTACCAAATTATTTGCATAGTGTAGGGAAGTATCAGGACCTTCGTATGAAACAGGATTAACCCATTCAATAATCTACGTAAAATAGCAATGAGTTAGACAATTATAATTGGTAGTTAATTACGTTCACTTCCTACCGATTATGCACAATCGGCAGTTAATAATACTCCCGTGCTACCGATTATCTGAAATCGGTAGGTAATATGTATTCCTAAACTACCGATTGTGCTTGTACAAAATGTTAATTTTTTTTTAAAAAATTCGATTTCCAATTTGGGGCTACTTATTATAATCGGTAGTTTAAGAATTTGTTAAACTACCGATTGTTCTTGTACAAATGTTGAAATTTTTTAAAAAAATTTGATTTCCAATTTGGGGATACTTATCATGATCGGTAGTTTAAGAATTACTTAAACTACCGATTATGAGTGTTCATGAGTTTTGAAAAAATTACGATTTCCAATTTGGGGCAACTTACATAATCGGTAGTTTGTACAAAATCTAAACTACCGATTGTTAGTGTTCAGGAATTTTGAAAAAATTGCGATTTCCAATTTGAGGCAACTTACATAATCGGTAGTATTTACAAAATTTAACCTACGATTGTGGTGGAATCGGTAGATATATTAATCCATTGTCTACCGATTACCATACGTCCATGGAATTAAATGCATGCAAAAAATGAATTAGTCGTTTTGAACGATTACAAAACATTGCATTAATATTTTTTTGTATACATTTATGTTCAGAATATATATTCAAAATCAACTATTCACCATCCTAGTTCAAATCAATTACGTTCTTTACTGAGCTTCCAAATTTTTTTCCAAAAAAACGATCCCAACGCTTCATGTTGGACTCGTATTGCTTCAACCACTCCTTACAATGGTTAGTTGGGAAGTAATTCAACCACCTAATCAATGGAGGTAATGGACAATCATCTTTTAAACTTAAACCGATAAAATGATTGCCATTAACAAAAGCCATAATGATTCGTCTATCCTTGACCGACTCATCACACACCGTCCTTGTGGGTGTAAATGTGACACTAACTCCTGATGAAGGAGGACAAAAAAAATGTACCACGCAGTTCAATACATCCGCTAAAAGATACCCACATATCGACATTATCATCCAATAACTGGATCCGACCACCTCCAATCCGTTTCGGCATTTTACACGAGTATATAACTCTTTGAACTCTTGTTCTCCGCCAAATTGATCTCCTTTTTTCATCATTTCAATATAAAATTCTTTATCCTCCAATAAATGTGCGACTATCTTATTTCTTAAATATTGCCATTGGGTGATATTCTCGGTAACCGCCTCACTAAAGTTTCCTATTTGTTTCAAAGCAACGTGGAAACCACAATTGCCATCCCCATCGACATCGTCGGTGGAAAAAACATATGGTATAATGAGTAGAGGGAGTTGTTCCAAATACTCATCGTGTATAGGTTTGGTTTGACTTAGTTGGGAAGGAATCGTAGAGACCTTATCTTTGACTTGTCGTGAGCTTGGTCCACCTTGATCCTTCCTTGGACGACCCCTTTTCGCTGGAGCCGACAAATCTTCATATTCAGATTCAGTATGTTCATGCCTAGAAAGGTCACGACGACTAGATAAAAATTCCTTCAACTCTTTTCTTTGAATTGACCTCGGATTTTCGGTATTCGGCCTACCCATCGCCTTTCCTTTTATTGGTTCATGAACAACTTTTTGACAGGGGTGTAGGGCTTCCTCTAAATAGTGCATCAATATTTGCTTTTGTGCCCCATTTGACGTAGAGTAACGCCCGTGTATTCGTGCAAATATTTCCGTCTCCACGAACGACGCACCATCAACCGCCAGGGTGCTTGGAGTTAAATTTAATTGCTTCCAAAAGGGATGAATATTAATGTCAATCACTTCAATATACCTTCCAAGTATGTGACGACACGGGAGTCCAATACCTATCATCGTCTTGCAGTTGCAAACCGTAGTCTCATCATCGTGATCTTTGTACAACTCCAATTGTTTCATCATGAAATTAATTGCCCACCAAGAAACATGGTAAATGATGTGATTTTATATAGTGGTAAAAAGAGGTTCGATTCTCGAACTTGTGAAGGTGATGATTTTAGAAAATATTATACTAAATCTAAACTAATAAAAATCAGGAAAATACACTAGAGATGATTTTTAGAAAATATGGAGAATACCAGGAATCAGGATTCAGTTATTTCTAACAATTCATGTGATTAATCATGTAATTCTTTTTAACAATTTAATTCAAGTTTGCCAAAAATATGTTTCCTAAAAGAATAATTGTAAATCCTAAGCATGGGACATCAAGAGTAATTAACTAAGCATGACCCATCAAAAGAGAACACAACTATTTAATAAAAACCATTTTTTTCTAATTTAAATCCATGCAAATAATAATAAAAGAATTATAAATAATTATTAGAAAATAATTAAATCACATAAAATTGAGAAAAATACCTTATCCATCATCCCAGTAAATAAACTTACCCCATGGAGAAGAAAACTTGCTCAAAAGATCTTTTCATTGCTCAAAAAGTTGATTACAAGGTGAAATAATAGTGCAACAGCTGAACAGATACGTTTATAAGTGTTACAGAATAGGGTTCAGCCGTTACAGAAGTGTTTCTAAGCAACAAAGGTTAAAAAGGATAGGCAACAGAAGCAGTTTGAATCAGCAACAGTTATAAGTGTGGCTGAGTCGTCTTCTCAGACGGTGGTAGATGAAGAACACGCCGGCCGGAGCAGCAGCAGGTGGCCGGCGATGACCGGAAGTGGCCGGAAACCTACTGTTTCGATCTCTAGGCTTTTCTCCTTGATTTCTTCGGCTTCTCTTCATATATATAGGGTGTAGGAACCCTAAGGAGAGTCCCAAACCCAATCAAACTCGTAATACTTATCCCAAATTGATGAAACAGTCCTTCTCCTAGCCGGAATCGGAAAATTAGTTTTTCCCGTGATTTACGGCCAAGTTTTCTCTGTTTTTGACGTGTTGAGGCTTGTATCAATCTCTTCTAGCTTGTGGGACACTTTGGAAGCAAAACAATTCAAATTTCACGTTGATTTTAAGTTCACAGTTGAAACAGTCCATTCCCGTCCCGATCCCGTGCTGAGTTGACTTGGTCAACTCGGGTTGACCGATTTGACTCGGGTTTGACCCGATTTGACCGAGTTGACTCGAGGGTACCCCTTATCCACTTCTAGGATGCCAAATAACACTTGTCCTTGGGTGCCTTTATCACTTTTTGAGCCAATTTTTCCACAAATCTTTATTCTTCTAATGTACCTACAAAAGCATAAAAACACGTAATATTTGCAAAATCGAATACTAACTTAATAGAAACTAAGGTGCAAATTAGACACTAAAATGTGTCTATCAGTAAACTATACCCCTTAGAAGATCTTTATGTTTTAAATGTGCCAAAGGGAATCTATGCCGACTTTTTTCCATTGAACCATAAATCTTAATGAGGTCACGTTCGGTGAACTCATGGATTGCTTCTTGGACCGACACGACCCCATTTTGGCTACCGACTAGTATTTTCTTTAATCGGCCATGGGACCCCTCTGTAATGCTTGTTGCCTCGTTCTTGAAGTTCCGATATTCATATATCCATGCATACACAAACTTATCCTTACTTAACTGGTTTGGGATAGTTCTTGGCCCATTCATCCTCAAAGTTCTTCAAGTTGTATTCATAAACTTCCTCCGTCATCGACCAAACTATCTTATCCCGTGCTTTTAGAAATAAAGACCACTTCATTCCATCCTCGACCCACTTTTCATCGGCCAACCTTTTCTCTTCTTTTTGTTCTTCCACGGTTAGTTTACTAATACGTTCATCATCTTCCTTCGACCTCTTGGTACCTTTGTTTCTTTTTTAGCTTGGATATGATGTCTGCAATTGGATTTGATGTTGCATTGAATGTGCCACGTACAAAGCGAATTCCGGGCTTACGGAAACACTACCTTTATTGCATTCATCAAGGCTGTATCGTTATCCGTTACAATAACCTTGGAAAATGCTCGCCATTATAAAATCGACCTTAATGTTTGCAACATCCAAATGAAACTCACATCGTTCTCAGCATCCATTAAACCCCAAGCCACCGTAAATGTGTATTTTTCCGAAGTGTGGGAAGCGATGTTCAACAAAGGCATGTTGTACCTGTTTGTCTTGTAAGTAGCATCTATTAACAAAATTTGATGAAAACATTGAGCAGATTGGATCATCTTCGGATGTGCCAAGAAAATACGAATCACCTTACCATCCCTTTCCTCTTTTCTCAACGTGTAATTGTGTTTCTCGGCTAACCACTCTGATTGTTACATAACCATTCGACCATCCCATTCCGTCCTTTTGATCTGTGCTAGCGCCGAATAAATTGTAGACAACGAAGACAAGTTGTTGGGGTCGTCCGCCTTTATCTTAGATAGGATTGAACTCGCTTTCATTACGGTCCTCATAGACTTCACCGTCTCCATTTCCTTTGGTTTTAACTTGGCAACCATTATGTGCCCAACAAGATTTTCCGGATCTTCATGGTTGTGATGACCATTAGCAACTCTAAACATTTTCCATACTTTACCTTTCTTACCTTCGGGCTTATGGAAGATAATCTTAAATGGGCATCCAATCTTCTTAGAATTACCTCGGTATATCCTCTCCGTCTTCTTTACGTATTTATAATTCTTTCCCATATGACTCTTTCGCTCGCCACCTCTCTCACAAATCATTTCAAATCGATCAACTTTCACGCAATTGTTTTGAACTACAACGCACATCTTCTCTTTTGCCTTGTTGAGAAGCCATTCCTTTGCCTCCGCCTTACTTCCAAATGTCTTAATGCGCATATAAAAAAACAAATATCATAAGCCTAACCATGTAACATACATTCTTAGAACAAGTTAAGAGTGGGTAGCAATGAATTAACCCATTCAATAAAACAGAAAATCAGGACCCTCATATAAAACAGGATTAACCCATTCAATAATCTACGTAAAATAGCAATGAATTATACAATGATAATCGGTAGTTAATTACGTTCACTTACTACGGATTACCAACAATCGACAGTTAATAATATTCCCATGCTACCGATTGTGCACAATCGGTAGATTATATGTATTCCTAACATACCGATTGTAGGAAGAAATTAAGTCAAGTCCTGTACACAAAAACAAGTATAATCGGAGGTTTAGTGTGTTATACCACTACCGATTATAATACAATCTGTAGGTAACTATATAACATTAACTACCGATTGTAAAGTCTTCAAAATAATATCTTTGTAGGTTTGGAGAAATTCAGTTTTGGGGCGACTAACACAATCAGTAGATAATAAGTTCTCCTAAACTACCGATTATGCAAACAAAAATTCAAAAAAAATCAATTTGGGGATTTTGTATAATCGGTAGGTAGTAATCTTCACGAGACTACCGATTGTTCAATATTTTGGAACATTTGTATAATCGGTAGTTTATGGTACTTCATAAACTACCGATTATGGTATGTCCATGACATTAAATGCATGCAAGAATGAATGTTTTTTGTTGCCGATCACATACAAACGCATACAAATTGGTTTTTGAGATTCTTAACACAATACATGATTGTTTGATACATTATTATCTTCATTTTGATGTGATTCATCGTCTAGGTTTTCTTCCACACCAAAATTTGGATCATCCAACAAATAACCCAAATCGTCGTCTATAAACGTATTTGAACCTTCAATACTATGTTCTTCATGTTCAATCTCACCTTCTTCCTCATACCCATCCATGTTTGTGATTGAATTTAGTTAAAATCTGATTTCCCAAAAATTCTTCTTCTTCTTCTTCTTCTTCTTCTTCCTCTTTAACACACTCTCTATTTCTATTCTAAAACTAAAACTCAAATTCATCTAACACTAACTTAAACCAACTTAATTAACTAATTAATCAAGCTTAACACTAATTAAGCAAGGGTAGATTAGCCATTATAGAAAATAGATGGATAAGGGATGTCTTGAGATTACTTCAAAATGACCTTATTTTGTTTTCTTAGTCGCCCCTAATTAGTTTTGGTTCGCCCTCAAATTCGCAAGGTTTTAGAAGCAAAGTAGTCTATATTTCATGAAGCAAATTATTTTTGGCTTTTTGCTTCTGACTTATGTGAAAGCTTCTGTTGGTGGTACCCAAACACTCATTAGGGTTGCTTTTTGAGTCTTGACCATTGAAGCATATATAATAAGTCTTGGTACTATTATCGCTAAAAAATGAAACCTAATATAAGGGTTTATGAATCCAATAAAGGGACTTCTTAAGTAAGATAAAATAGGGTCATCTGTTAGTAATTTGAAAAGTCCCATATCCAATTATTTTTCATAATGGCTAAACTGTCTAATTTAATCAACGTTAAATATTTAAGTAGGTCAGGTAATTTAATATTAATAGTTATATTAGATTAATGATTTTCATTTATAGTTAGTGATACAAACTTTAAAGTTATTATTTTAAGTTTTTAGAGGGAAGAAGAAGTACAAGGAAAAATGTGAGAATTAGGTTGGAGAATCTAAAATTTGATTCACTCAACCAAAATAAGTGATTCCAGTGAGATATTTGAGGTGGGTGAGTCCTTATATGACTTATCAAATAAATTTTTTGTACCCCTTGCGGGAAATCTGGCTATGGCTGATTACTTAGATGATGAAGAGTTTTTAAACCAAAATCAAGGTTAAACTCAACCAAATGGAGGAAATAAAGAAACAAATCGAGAAAGTGAAGAATTATTGACTGAAAACAGTCAGGTATACCTCTAACTTAGCTCCAATGTCTTTTAATTGCTCAAAATTGGTGAAAGTACGTAAAAAGAATGAATTTTGCAAGTTTTAAGACCTAGTTACGGCCAGGTTAGTACCTAAAAACCTAGTCGAAACCTTGTTTACGGCTAGGTAAATGATAAAATCATAGCCGTAAAAAGGTAAAATTGGGGGAAACCCAACAACAGATCATTTATGGCTAGGTCACGCATTTCTTAACCTTGTCGTAGTTATGTGCATGGATAAATTTAATGCTATTGAATCCACTTTTAACGACTGGGTAAACAACCTAGCCGTATAAATATATCAGTCAGGTTGTAGTGCCAAATAACATAACCTTATACAAATATCGGTCATGTAAAAAATGATAAAACATGTATATGTATGTTGGTTTACGAACTTTCGGATATGAAAAACTATTTACGACAAGGAAATTTTCGACAATTTTTTCAAAACCATAGTTACAGATGGGTTTGACTATTTTTGACCTAGGTGTAAATCTTATTTTTTTTGTCCTCCATAGTCTAATCTTATGACTTTTTAGTTTATAGATCATGCATCAACCTCAACTAATGGATGATCAACCTCCAGCTAACAAAAGTCTGACCGTGGATATGACCGATCATTATTTGAACAATTTGGTAGGTTCAATAGATGTGTTTTCAACCCTTTGGACCATATTGCAATGTTTTTCTAACTTTGTGTTCTTGGTCCTTTGTAAACATGCGAAAATAAAGACGATGCAAAGGAGTGGGCTATAAAACATGGAATATTTAAGATATGTGCAATAGTTTGTAACAATCAAGTCAATGACCGTCACTTTCAAATGGTTTACGAGTGTAGTGGAAAATATAAACATCACGCAAAAAAGGGTATTGAGTATGAAGGAAAGACGAGGAGGAAGAATACATGTTTCTCTAAGTAGACTGGATGCCATTTCAAGCTTCATTTTCATCTTAACAACGAAAAAAGTATATTCTTAGTATAGTTGTGCGGTTGTCATAACCAGGTACGCGTTCGGAGAGTTTGCTAACACATCATTTTACTACACGACTGACTCCCATTGAAATTATGCTGGTAGATTCCATGACCCAAAAAATTATGAAACCTATTGATATCCTCGGTCACTTGAAGCAAAGAAACTCAAAAAATATTTCTTCTTTAGAGACCATCTACAATGCAAAAGCAAAATTGAGAAGTGAGACATGGCAAGTGAGGGACCAAATACAACAACTAATATATTTTGGGGAAAGCATACACGGTATTCCATGAAGAAGATGAGGATAAACAAATAAAACATCTTTTATTGGCTAATCCGAAGTTTATCAAGGTGGCACGGTGTTACCATAAAGTGGTTCCAATAAATTGCACATAAAAAAAAAACAAGTATGAGCTCCTGGTCTTGATCTTTACCGGACAAACATCTACCAAGTCTTCCTTTAGCATTGCAATTTTGTTTCCTGAAAGACGAGAAGGAAGAAAGTTATACGTAAGCATAAGAACAAGTGAAGTTATTCTACGTAGAAGGTTGTACTCCTAAGGTGATCATTACCGACAAGGAAATAGCATTGATGAATGCAATTGTGAGGGTTTTTCCGGACGCCCTTAACCTTCTTTGCACGTTCCACTTGTGGAATAGTGTTTAAACTAAGTGCAAGCCCATCATTCAACCACCAAAAAAATGTGAAATTGAGAGAATAAGAAAACTACCAATAGATCAACAAGAAAAAGAGAAAGAGAAGTTTGAGAACGATGATAAAGTGGCGAAACTAAAATGGGCTAGTTTTGCCAGGGAGTGGATACCTTCGTTTGGTCTATCACCGAGGAAGATTACATGGAAAATGAATATTTGATATTGTCGCATTGCCAAAATTACCCAATTGTGGTAAAGTATTTGTTGGACAATTGGTGCACAAAGAGAAGTTTGTATTTGCATTCATAAACAAATACAAACACTATGACAACCAAGCTACAATTACAGCGGAGTCGTCTCACAGCCGATTGTAGAAGAACTTACATAGTTGTGATGGTGGATTTGTTACGGTTTTCCAAGCCATGCACGACTACTTCATCCGTGATATCGATATAGTTAAGAAGAGGTTTGAAAGAAGCCGATGTAGAAAACACATCAAATATTTAGATGATCCTTGACTCCAGGGAATAACTTATAATGTTTCGAATTGATCAATTGAGTAGATTATGTCCGAAGTGGACTATTTTAGGTTGGGAAACTTAAGGGGAAAAGAGTGTGTTTGTCCCAACATATCATGTTTGGGACTCCCATGTCAGCATGTGATAGCTACGTACAAATAGATATCGCTACAACTTCAGCGTCAGTTTCACCCCTAACTCATAGTTGACTAATAATACGAAATAAAACCATAAATTCTTGGACTTCTTTGTGAATTTTTACAAATAAACAAAACAACGCAGCTATATTACGATTAAAAGTGTTACCTGTCTCACTACAAAAGTTTTCATGGATGGTCTTCCAATAATTCAGACTCACTAAACCATTTTGTCTTCGTTTTGCTCCCCTCTCCGGATAACATAATACATCATTTTTACAGAGATATAGATCCTCATCAAGAGTAAAATTAGGACCTTCAACCCCAGGTTGAGCCATTTTCTAGCCAAGTAAAGTGAGATTATAAGAAGTTTGGGAAAAATTATTAAAGTATATCATATTAAAATATGATGGGTTGGTATATATATCGAACATGCCAAAAAGATGTGTAATGAATTTATATTTGAAAAACTGTATGTTGAGGGTTGCAACGGTTCTATTTTAAACCAAAAAAACTGCATAAGCAATATTTAAAGCAAACAAATGTCTTTTACGACTAGGATTTTTATATTGAACTTAGCCGTAAATCTAGAAAAAAATCCAATTAGAAAACATGTCAGACTTACAGCCGAGTTCTGACTACCAAACCCAACCATAAGTCTGGGAAACAAAAATGTTACCATAGTTACGGTCAGGTTTGGGCTACAAAAACCCAGCCATAGGTATGACATATATTTAAAATTTGTAACTTGTCAGGTTTACGACTAGATCTAGACTTTAAAGACCAGTGTTAAACCAAAATCTAAAGATAGTAAAACTTATGGCTAGGTTTTGACTTTAAAAATCTAGCGGTAAAATAAAATCTAAAGACATCTTCAAATTATGGCTAGGTTAGGACTTTAAGTTCCCAGCCGTAAAAGTAAATCTAAGGTTTCGGAAAACATTACAACTATGTTTGAACTTTATTTTTCTAGCCGTAAATTAAACCATATGTTCTAGAAGAAAGTACAGTTGAGTTTTTCTCTTGATTACCTAGTCGTAATGTACTTAACTTGAAATTTAGCTGCATTAATTTGCTCTAAATTCGAATAATATAAAACTTATTCATTCATTCTAAACTAATTTACTATCTAAGAAAACACTCAAAATTCAACTGAAACAAAATCATTCCTTCATCCTAATATGCATAACTAAAATCCATAAGCAACCACACAAACAAAGAAAAGATTTAAATCTTTTATAATATATTGTTCTAACATAAAATCACTGTCCACGAGCACGTCTATCTCGATCTCTTTTGCTTGTACTACCTGATACGGACATAATTCATACATATTTACCGCTTAATTTATATTTGCTAATACTTGAATTTGTCTTAATAATATATTTTTATTGGTTTATTAGGTGGTTCACATAAAATCTAAAGTATGTACAAAATATGGTTAAATGGGCATAGCATGGTCTCAAACTGGCTTAAGCTCTCGAACAGGCTGTTTGTGATGTTGACATGGCAAGCGAAGAGAAGGAAGTAGGCTAGCACGGTGATAGGCAACAAGTCGTAAGACGCATGTGAATGTGACGTGATGGCTAGGCGATTAGAAGGGATGAGACAGTGACCTAAGAGACAAACATTAGTTGCTTCAGGAAATAAAGGAGGCCGACAGTGAGAAGGTGAAGTGAAGGCGTTTTCCTTTGGTTATAGGAAGTACAAGGACAAGCACGTGAATAAGAAATGATGGAGAGAAGAAGCGGCTGTTGGCATTTGATGGCTTTGATTGGTTTGGTGATAGGCTGTAGCCTAGCCTAGACTAGCTTCCTAAGGACTGTACGTAATTGAATAGCTTTTGTTTCCTTCCGTGAAAAGGATATGATGAGAAATGATTAAAAGAAAGACACAAAAGAAGTGTAAGGAGTATATCACGTGGGCAGGTTTAGCTTTTATGAGAAATAGTGAAAACAACACGTGAAGAGAAGCTATACCTAGGTATAAAAAGAAAAGAAAAGGCTGACGCAAGGGGGTCTTCTTTTTCTGGGCAGTTCTGTTTTCAGAACGGGGGTTAGAGTTCTGTGTTGGAGGATTGGAGTGACGGCGGAGGGAGACGGACGCAGTAGCACGCGGAGGCTGCCGTACAGGCGGAAAGAGAAGAAGAGGACAATCATATTTTTGGGTTTAATTCTTTATCTTTCTTCTCTTCTATTTATTTTTATGGGTTTTGAGAAACCCTTCTCCATGTTCTAAATTAATTTGTAACTAGGGTTTAATGTTGAAACCACTTACAGTTTTAGATCAATTGAATTAAATATTTGTTACAGACCATTATGATTTAAATAGATTAAATTCATGACTTTAAACAATTGTATTGTCGTTTATGGTGCATGCTTGGCCTATGGTTTTGATGTTCCATGTTTCTGGTATACAGTTGCTATTCTAAAAATATATTTGTCTACTTATTTGATACTCCATGCTTAGGTTAAATCTTTTGATGGGGTATACTTAGAATAGCCAAGTATTATTTGTAGACCTTTAATTAGTTTCGTACAATTTTCTCGCTAGCGCAATTTTATGGTGTATGCTTGAGACTAGGGCTTTTTGATGCATCATGTTTAGGGCGTCCCAGCGATATTTACGACTCTAAATATTCATGAATTAAATAGTGGTGGATACTGAAAAACCCTGGTTACCGACTCTCTCTACTCGGTCACATTTTATTAGTTTAGTTAGTTTATTATTTTATTTATTAATATAAAAATCACAAAAATATTTCTCTTGGTTAGTTTATTAGAGATATTAATTGCAGTATTTCCCCGCTCTCTGTGGGTTCGACCCGTACTTGCCGTTGTCTACTAGTTAGACGCCGTGCGATTGCGGTTATTTATATTGGGTAATTCCAAATCACATCACTACCTCGACCATGAGTACGAGGACCACTACCACCATAACCACGATCTTGCACATCCCCATGACCACGAACTTCTACATCCACTTCTCCGGTTTCAGAACCCGTCTCTTTAGTACTAGGTGACGGCTGACTTTGGCCAGTACCCGTGTATCCGAAGAATGCTTGCTCCTCTTTAAACCCATTTATAAATGTTCATAGAGATCATCTTTGGATCATTTATGTTTTTTATTCAGTATTGAAGTGTTACTTTGTGTTCAAAGCTCATCATATATCCATTAGTGATGCCGCGAGACATACAATCTACCAATAATTGTTCTTTCTATTTTTAATTACATATCAAAATAAATTTTATTAGATTCTTTCGTGACGTAATTTTTTTTAAAAAAAACATTAATAAAATAACTAGTGTACGTTCCTCTTTCTCATATGGTTTTTTAATCGGTATCCATTATACCAGTCTTCTCGCCCTGAGTCTTCTTCTTTCCATCAATATTCTGGAGAATTTTCATCGTTTGCAGATCATTATTTATCATATGAGGATGACCAAAATAATAATACCATTTTAAGTAGTCTCATGCAGCCAACTTTGTGCTAAAATGTGCACCGCCTCATCTATTTGGACTTGATATTTGGTTTGAAAGAGGTTGTTTCAAGCATCGATCGTTGGTTCTGGGTCGTAACTCATTATGATATTACTGTTGCGGATCCTGGAGCCAACAACACACAATTTAAAGGTTTCCCGACGAACTATGCTTTTGACATGAGCAATTTTGCGAAGAGTTCGACGAGGATTTAGCCATTACGAACCCTGTTGGATGAAACAAAGGTCCGTTGTAGCTTTCCAAATCTGAAAAACAAACGGGTATCTTCTTCATCTTGGTTGAGTCTCAAATAAGGGTCAATGACCACATTTTCAGCTGTCAAACTTATAACCTATCCCTTAACTCAACTATCTTAGCATCTTTCTTCTTTTGTTGAGTACCTGTGAAGGGGTATTTCTTTCCTTGGGACCAGTATGTTTCTCTTCCCGGGTTGGATACAGAGAAGGCCACATGGTAGGAAAGTGGTCGTATACCCATGACTGTGTGAAAATACAAATTACAACATAAGAAAACGCAGCAAAATTAACATTAAAAAATAAAACAAAAATTGAAATTAACCACACAAATTACCTAGAGAAGACTAAAATGCCCATCAATTTGAGTATCTCCAACCCTCAAGGCTTTTCTAAGGCTCTCAAGTAAATATACAAGGGTGGAGTACCCTACGAGTACTCTACTGTCTTTTCGAGATCCTTTAGCAGTTGGAGATAATGAGCATTAAACCTATTTCCTGAGAGATCATGGAAGACTAGAGTGCCAAGGGCATACAACAAGTATGTTGTGGTTGTACGCCTAGATCTTGTTTCATCTATCACCTTTCTTGCTTTTTCCTTCATCAATATCTCCAAACTTTTTCCTAAAATTACCCAACAAGATTTTCTTAGTCATGATACTAGGTTTACCTGCAATCTTTCTCGGTTCCCTTGGTTTATCTCCAACAACCAATTGGAACTCCGCTTCGGCTTCGTCTTTATCCCACCCAAGCATGTCTTTAACTAGGATATAAAGATTAGACCAAGGAAGATTATTGTAGAAACCCTTAAACACAACTTTTTATTCAATCGCAAGGTCCAGAATTTTTTTCACATCGTCTGGAACGATTGGCATCTCGTCGAATGAGAGATGAAAAGTGTTAGTTTCATGCCAGTATCTTTCCCTGAAGGTACTGGCAACAACAACATCATACTCCAACTGGGCATTGAGAACTGCAGGCCACATCCCTGTATTTGTCATCAGTGTACATACTTCAACATATTATTCACCCAAAGGCCAAAAACGATCCTCTGATGTTTCAGTTTTTTGACTGTAAGTTTATGATCCCACATAAATCATAAGAAAATATTGTTAAACAAAACCATAAAAAATAAATAAACAATAAGATTTACATTTTTAGCTTTAGACTATTACCTGCATCTTACAAACTTTAGCATCCCAGTAATACGTGTATTTGAAAAGGATTATGGACCTATCTGGGGCCTTACCCCCAAGGTCTGTCATTCTTCTTCTCAGGAACACTAGTTTTCCTTTGTGATATGTTTGCCTTTCGGTGAATGTTTCTTCCTCGATTTTATTTACTTTTGTTGTTGAGATAAACCAACATCTTGTGATTCCTCTTCATCATCACTTTATTCCTCTTCACTCTCTTCTTCATCATCACTTTCCTCCTCTTCAATCTCTTCATTGTCTTATTAAATCTCTTCTCTAACAAATTCCTTTTGTTGAGATAGACCAACATCTTGTTCTTTATCATCTTTCCCCTAAGTTTTTTTTTTCTCGTTCTTGTTCAAACCTCTATTATGAGCCCCACAATGAACACCTTGGTCTGGGGTGGGCATGTAATCAATAAGTGTTTACCTCTCTTGTTTTTTATCCTTGCAGGAATTCATACAACATGATACATATGTTTAAATTTGGAAATGTCAAATAATTGAAGATATACAAACAATGGAAGTAAAAATAATTTCAACCTAAGTAAATCTACGGTTAGGTCTTATGTACTCGAACCTAGCCGTAAAAGTCACTTACTTGACAATTCGACATAACATGGAAATTTACGGTTTGGTTTTTTACAACTAGACCTAGCTGTATAATATTTATGGTTGGGTTTCCAAAACTTGGACCTAGCCGTAACTGTCAGTTGGGAAAATATAAGTGCTATGGAAATTATACGGTCATGAATTTGAAAAAATACTCAACCGTAAAAAAATTACGGTTAAGTTTGAATTGGTTTTGAACCTAGGCATAAAAGACTTTCGATATTATATACTTCACATGCATATTACGGCCAGGTTTGTATTGTGAAAAACCCAGCTGTAAAATATCTTCAACCAATTTACGACTAGGAGTTGTTCATCTCATAACCGTAAATTGCAAGAATTACGTTTTACGTTTGGGAACGTACTCAATTTCCTAGCCGTAAATTGGTCTGCACCCCTCTTTTGTAACCTAATTTGAGGGAATCTAACCTATCTAAAGCGCCGAAAATAACAACAAAGAAAGCGTTTGTCGAATCTTACCTAACATAAACCTTCTTTTTTTCAATTTAGATTGTTGGTGAGGGGTTTGAAATTCTGCAATCCCTATTGGATTTTTTCGATTTGTTGGTTGTATTATTGTTGATTATCATAACTGCTATCTTCATTAACATTCTTCTTTCGTATCTTTACTAGAGATTTTAATCGTTGATTGACAACGATGAAATTATTTCACTTGAAAAAAAGAAAGAAAAGAAAAACGGCTAGACAGAAGATAGAAAGAAAAGAAGAAGAAAATATTGATGGAATAAATAGTGAATTAGAATTAGGTTTTTACTTTTATTTTTATTTTATAGGTTTAACCGATGAAAAGGTAATTTAAACTTTCGTTATATCCTAGGATATCCCATAACCATTAACCTAGTCAGTATTCTAGAAAAACACCTCTATTGTATTCACAAGCCCCTGTAATAGGTTTCTAGAAAATACCACCCCACCCAAACGTTCATCTCATGATTCTTTCCTTTATTACTCCTCCTTCACCAGCATATAATTCAACTGAAATTCTCTCCAATGGTGTTTTCTCTTTTTCACTAATCTTTCAGAGATTTTAGAGTGATAGTCTACATTGATTGATTTGATTTACTTTTACAGTCAAGGTATTCAATCTTTTCACTCGATTCTCTTTTATTTGATTCTTTGTTTGCTTTTGTTTTTCCGTTCTAGGTTTTGTCATACTTAGAACTGTTTTATATACCATGTTATTTCGTATCGAATAATAATATTGTTTCGGTTTTTCTTTGAATTGTCAATTTATGAATCCAGTTAGTTTGATCAAAAAATTCCGGCTTGAAGTTGTATCCATTATTAGCAGGGGAAATCTTGAAATAACTGAAAAAAGTTTGGCTTCTTTAGGGATGCATACAATGTGTTTGTTGTTAATTCACATAGAGAATTTTATGTTATTATCTGATATTAGATTCTGGAAACAATCCTTGGACGGAGTGAATGGACCTTGAAATGAACCGAGGTGTGGGTATGGTCGTATGGATCCACCTGTCCTACACGGTCTTTAGAACGGCTTCCCTCAGATTGTGGTGTGAAGCACCTCGTTTGCTTCTTGGTACATTTGCACAATTGAAAAGGCATGATTAAGTAACTTGTTTGTTGGCCATGATGTTTAATTTAGGTCTGAAGAGGTAGTGTTTAGTACTTATATACACTGGGGACAAATTTCAAATTAATAAGTGTAATAAATTTGCATCTTACCGTCTATGATTAAGTATGATTGTCTAAGAACCAATGTTATTCGATACCCTCAGATGAGATGTTTCCTTAGGTCAGCCAAGCCACATAGATTTGAAGTAATATTTGTACACATAAATGTAGGGATTTTCATTTCCCCATCTTAAAATGACGTAAACTTCTTGTGGTTGCGGATTTGCATATTTGGAGGATTACTTATACCTAGCTTCATGTTGTATTATTGGATTCCTCTTCTTTTCCCTTTTTTCTGGTATGACGTGGTCTTAGTTCATAGTTTCAAAACAAGTTGGTTTTTTCTCTTATGACTTCTGTGATGTCTGTAAAAGTTAATTGCTTGTAGAACATGTAGCCTACAATCTCTTATATCTTTTGTTTTCTCTTATGTGTTCAGCTTAAAGGTTCTCCAATCTTGGCTGGCAAAATGGTGAATGCAACCAAAGGACAGTTCATCACATGGTAAATTGCATTAGACATAAATGGTTCTTCTTTATGTGCTTAGTTTGATTGGTTACATGTTAGCCTTCACTACTCAATTATCAACCATCTACGCATTGCTAGGAGAAACGAAGAATTTTAACTTCATGCAATGCACCATATCATCAACTGTTTTGCATTATTTATTACTGAATATCTATCTTCAATGCAGTGACATACCTATGGCACAATTCATCATCAACATGAACTCTACACTCCCTGCTTCACAAAAATTCATAATTCATGTTCTGGACAACACCCACTTATTTGTACAACCCCATGCAGCTGAAATGATCCGGAGCGCTATATCTGAATTCCGAGATAAAATCTCGTACGAGAAGCCAGCCTGATCTGGATTATGCTTTTTTTTCTTCAAAGTTATGAACTTCTAGTTTCTACTTTTACACGAACAGCTTCTTGCTAAAAAGAGCTTGTGTATTGGGTAGCTATGTTGGCCGGCTTGTGTGTATCTCATATTTCCATAGAATATCCAAAGAGGAAAAATGAACGCTGTCAAACATGTAATTCCTGAGGAATAGATTCTTAAGCTTACGGATGGTTGAAGTATGGTGTATATATTGTACAACTGTTAATATTTCTTATGTGTTTTTCGGCAACTCGATGTATGGTGTATATATTGTACAACTCATAAAATTACTCGTGCTTTTCTATAGAGCATTTCTTTTTTGAGACAAAAAGATCCCCCGCATTGGGTCTAAAGGCGGAGAATAATAATGTCAACTGCTCCATCATCAGGCCCATATAAAGAATGTGGATGTTGCCAAGCTCTTACCAAATGTATCTCCCGAAATTCTTTATCGGTGGGTTTGGTTGCAAAATTCACAATTCTGAGGAATTTATAATCCCATAGGATTATAAATCCGGGGATTCATACAAATTCATTGTATGTTTGGTAATTCACTTAAAATACCTAGGATTCATAGAGTTCCCTTGTTTTTAAGTCCATGTATTGTTTGACATTACCCTCAGAATCTTAAAATTGTGTATATATAGAATTTTAGGATTAAAAGAGTGGGTCCATAAATCCCTTAATAAGTTTCCTATCAAATCTTAGGGGGAAGGGGTCGGACTCTATATAGAGGATTTACTGGAAAAGTGATTCCCGTAGGAAACGTGATTCCAGGTGATTTGGACAACCAAACGTACCGAGAGAAACGTAATCCCACCAAATCCCCTGGACCCATAAATCTCACCTTTAGAATTCTGCATCCATACCCCCCATATATAAAAACAGTTTTTTTTAGAGCGCTCTCATTTACCGGAGTTTGTGATTTATTGGAGCTTCTGGTTGATTCTAGCCCCACCAAACGTTTTAAAGGAAATTTAATTGACGTGGCCCAATAGAAAATGTGGAAATTTTTTTCTAGCCCCATGAGATTTTTATTTTATGGAAAACTTATTTTTTGTTTCCTTATCTCCAACAAATATTATTACCGAAAATACACAAATGTCAATCAAACATCCACGATTTTATCATGATAATAAACAAACTAAATCAATCATGCATCGATCGCAAAATCAATCACATAATCAAACATATAATTAATAATTGAAAAATGTAAGAAAAAGTTCAATGTCCAATGTCTGGTTATATTTTTAATAATCACTCTTTTCCTAATTACAACCTCATTCTATCAATTAAAACTACAAAATAAACTATTCCTATGAGTTACATTTTCAACGAGAAATTGAAAAGAATTTAGAGTTGATTAGATTGGTTGTGAGTACTAACCTTTTGATCGGACAATGAATCTTTTTTGCGCATAACTTTATTAGTGATCCTGTATAACAGTTGAAATTTATATAATTGTTAGAATCTTGAAAAAAGAAAAAAAGAGAGCAAGGATTGTGATCTAGAACAAGAAAATAGAAAAACCAACATAACAATATCAAAATAATGAACTTCATTTCCACATTACTTTTCTTAGTTTTTTTTGTACCATAATTAAAATTAAAAAAAGTTTAAAATAAAAAATAGATTAAATAAAGCGGATTCCTAGTTTTGTAATGTCTTGATATGTTCCTATTGTCCAAAAATATTTATGACCACTTAGTACGGTGATATGGGTCTGTCTAAATTTTCGAGAATTTCATCAATTTTATGGTATTGTTTCATGAATTGGAGATTTTTTTCCCTATTTCGAGATTTTTTTTTGGAAATTTTTTCCTTTGATGCTCTCTATATAAAGCTCTCGAGCAAGGGTGGGTCATTGCTTTCATGTTTTTTTTTTTCTGCTAGGGTTTTGCTTTTTTATAATTTTTTTTAGCAATATCGGATTTTTGACGCCTAAATTTTTGTGGTTAATGATGATGTTTGTTCTGCAGTTGCTGGTGTATCTCTTCTCACTATATTAACGATAAATCAAGATGCGAGGGTGCCGTGTATGAGTGAGGTGATAAATCTAACATTTTGTTTTTGGGTATTTGTGTTTTGTTATTTTTTATTTATAGAGAATTGGTTCGTATTCGTATATTTTGTTTTGCGAATATTTGTGATTAATAGTTGCGGCGGTCAGAGCTCATGCGTATTGATATCGTAAAATCCTTTTCTTTGGGATTTTTTATTGATTTTTTTTTTGTAAATGTTAAATGTACATGTAAAACAAGAATTTCTCAGGTTCTTAACGAGTGTATGTTTTGAGAAAAACCCAAATTCTATGATTTCAGCGCCACTAGTCTCTTCTGATGGCTTTCTTTTCTACTTTTCTACTTTTTACTTATTATTTAGGGTTTCCTTGTCCGGTGCATAAGGTAGATACAAATGTTTTTACAATGCGATTTCTATGATTGTCGGGGAGTGGAGAATCTGGTAAAGCTCTTTGTCTCTTTTAAATATTAATGTAAACTATAATTATAATGTTGCTGTCAATCTTAGTGTATTTAAATTTATGTAGAGGATTTTGAAGGAGTTGTTGTCAACAAGTTTGCGCTCAATAACTATTTCACTCGAAAATCCTTCTCAACACAAAGATCACGTATAGTTGCTATGGTATATGGTCTTCAATACATTTGGTAAATTACTTTTTTTTTTGCTGTTGTTTAATTAAGTAGTTAATTCACCAATGTGATTTGTTATAGATGATAATAGTACCTTATAGTAATAGGAGATAGTGTTCTTATTCCTGTAGTTTTAGATGTTTTTAATGATCCACGAGTTTTTTTCCCGCTTATATTCTATGCTTTTCTTACCTCCATTATCTATTTTTCTTTGAATAGATATCTTTGACGTTTCAGGCCTTTGAGTTATCCATGTTCAAGGAACATCACTGTAATTTTTTAGGCATTCGAGGGAATGCCAAACCATTGTTTACACGTTGTTGCTTTTTTCTAAGGATTTGTTCATTTTTTACTTTTTTTTGCGGTTTGTGGTTTTGTTAACTGATTTACTATTACTAATGTTCTTACTAATGTTCTTTTAATGGGATTCTTAATAGATTTTCACAAGAAAGAAATCTGATGGCATGAAGATTTGGTAATCTGTTTGTATCTTTTAAATCTTTGTTTATCCAATGTATGAACCAAAGGAGGATGATAAAAATTTGTTCCAGTGTCAGCTTCTGTGCCGAGGCAGGAGTCCGAGTACCAAGAAATCTGTAATGACTGTTTTTTCTATATTTCCTTGCAGGCATTTGCGGTTAATAACTGTTATAACCTGAAGATTAACGGTGTGAATTTCGTAAATACTCCAATGTTTCATATAGTCCTAAACCGATGCGACAGGGTTGTAATTTCTAACATCCATATAACTGCACATGAAGAAAGCATAAACACTGATGGTATTCATACCAGAAATTCTAAATATGTGTATATTGATCACTGCATCATCGCAATAGGTACTAAGAGCAACTGCAGTCATCGATCATAACCTCGATCAAAGATTAAATTTGATCTTTGATCGCCCAATTTCTCCTACAGCCGTGCGATCAGATTTAGTATTTAATCGACGAAAACCACTGTTTAGGATTAAAAGTAATCTCTGATCGACGAGTAAAACTTATAGTCGAGCGAAGCACTAGAGGTTCGCATGTGTAAAAACGATGTCCCAGGATTTCGCTTAAAAACACGTGCGGGGAACTAGAATTTCGCCAGAGCAAGCGGTCTACCAATGCTTCGCTTGCTGAGACGAGATCCCAGAAACTCGCCTATCTTATGATGTAATATCCTGTATATATACTCATATACACATATCAATAAAGGCGTGAGAAAATTTTTGGGTAAAAGCTTAACCGTGTTTTAGCTTCTATATGGTATCAGAGCCTTCAAATCTCCAACGAGAAACAATGTCTTCCACGTTGGTTCATTAGCTTTAACAACGCCACATCGAACCTTTACACTAAGATACACTCTTTATGTTCCCAATCTCCGCAAAAATTTAATATATGTGCATCATCTAACCAAACAAAATGATGTTTTTGTTGAATTTCATCCGTTCCATTTTTTTGTGAAGGAAAAGATCACAGAGGCGATTTTACTAAAAGGAGCATGTAGCAATGGCATCTACACTTTCCCGGAATCACTGACAACGGCACCAAAGGCTGCTAATGTGCATGAAAGGACCTCGGTTGAAGGATGACACAAGCGACTAGGACATCCTTCTCTTAAAATTTCCCACAATCTCATTAAGAATTTTTCTCTTCCTATTTCCGCTCATAAATATTTATCTTCAATTTGTCATTCGTGTTCTATTAATAAAGCACATCAACAACCTTTTCGTATCACAAGTCTACAAAGTCATGAACCACTTGAGCTTGTTTATACAGATGTTTGGGGACCTGCAAGTTATACAAGGATTGATGGTTCACGTTACTATCTTATTTTTGTGGATCATTATACGAAATATATATGGTTCTATCATATGGCTACAAAATCTGGTGTCTCTATAATCTTTCCGCAATTCAAAAAACTTGTCGAAAATCGCTTTCAGAACCCCATAAAAACCCTGTATTCGGACAACGGAGGTGAGTTTATTGCTTTAAAATCATTCCTCTTGCTTCATGGAATTACTCATCTCACTACTGTTCCTGACACTTCACAACAAAATGGTACTTCTGAGCGTCGACATCGTCATCTAGTCGAAACAGGTCTCACCCTTCTTTATGATACCAATCTAAATTACTCTTTTTGGCCATATGCTTTCCAAACAACTTCCTATCTCATAAACCGTCAACCCACACCTATTCTCAAGAACAAATCTCCGTTTGAAGCTCTATTTGGTCAATCTCCAAACTACCTAAAGTTGAAAAAGTTTGGTTGTATTTGTTATCCCCTAACAAAAGCATACAACTCAAACAAAATGCAACCAAAATCCAAAACATGTATCTTCCTTGGCTATTCACCAACTCAAAATGGGTACAAATGTTTTGAACCCCAAACAAAGAAAATCTTCATCTCTCGTCATGTGCTATTCGACGAACACCCACAACACCTCATTCACGGTCGCTCTGTGACCTGTGCTCCTACTCGGTCTTCTCCCAACTTTCACCAGCTTTGCCCAACTGTTTTCGGTCCTCCATCAACTATATTACCAGCCACAGGTGCACGTCAGTCTTCAGGGGGTGTTCTTACTACTGTTGTATCTCTTCCAGGTAACTCCGCTACCCTTGATTCTTTACTTCATGTTACATACCCTGTTGTAGACAGTAGAAAACAACCTTGTCCAGCGGAAAACCAGCCTGCCAACTCTCCAGCATCACCAGAACTTCCTGCAGCCGGTGTCTCCTCTCCCTCAACGACAATGCATGTAGCCCAGGGATCTTCACGGACAGCTGCAGCCGAAGCCAGCAACACACGTGAGTCTGAAGCCTCCCCGGAACCACCAGTAGCATATGTATCTCCGTATACAACAACATCGTCTGTAGCTCAGGAGCTCCCTCAACAATCCCAAGTTCAACGTTCTCATAACATGACCACACGTCCATGAACCAAATATTCAAACCGAAACAGGTACACACAACTTCGAAACATCCTCTTCCGCACATCATTGAACCCACCAGTGTTAGCCAAGCATCGGCTCATCCTCAATGGCGTGAAGCCATGTCTGCAGAGGTGACTGCCTTAATGAATCATGGTACATGGGATCTCGTCTTACCACCTGGTGAGTGTCAACCAGTTGGGTGCAGGTGGATCTTCAGGGTCAAGAGAAAAGCTTATGGCTCAATTAAAAAGTTCAAAGCCAGACTTGTGGCCAAGGGTTTTAACCAATGGCCGGGCATTGACTACACAGATACCTTCAGTCCTGTAGTTAAACCAGCAACAATACGAACTGTACTCTCCATTGCGGTCATGAATGGATGGGTATTGCGGCAGATGGATGTCAACAATGCGTTTCTGAACGGGGCCTTAACTGAAAATGTTTTTATGACACAACCTCCACCAGGCTTCAAGGATGCGTCTAAGCCACATCATGTGTGCAAGCTTCACAAGGTCATCTATGGGTTAAGACAAGCACCAAGAGTCTGGTATAATGCACTCAAAACAGCCATTCTTCAATTGGGTTTCCGCAACTCAAAGGCAGACTACTCTTTGTTCATATACATTCAAGAAGCCTCAGTATGCTACCTGTTGGTTTATGTGGATGATCTTATCATCACAGGGAACAACTTGGAGTTTGTAATCTCTACTATTACAAAGTTAGGAGATATGTTCTCTCTCATAGACATGGGTTCTCTTCACTACTTCTTAGGAATCGAGGTAGTTCCCATAAAGTCAGGCTTGTTTCTTTCTCAACATAAGTACATTCGAGAACTATTGGACACTACGAGCATGAGTGATGCAAAAGACGTCTCTCTACATCACAACCTCTTCAACTGGTTGATGGAACAACAGTTGTGGACAGTTCCGAATTTCGTCGACTAATAGGCAGCCTTCAATAATTGTCTATGACACGACCTGAAATCTCCTTTGCAGTCAACAAACTATCTCAATTCATGCACAAGCCATTTACAACTCACAAAACAGCTGCCAAACGGCTACTCAGGTACCTAAAGCAAACTATCTTCTATGGCATTTAGATTCTTAAGAATGGATCTTCCACTCTTCGAACATACACAGATGCTGATTAGGATGGAAACATGGATGATCGCACCTCAACATCTGCCTACATCAGCTTCTTGGGTTCAAATCCAATATGCTGGTGTTCTAAAAAGCAACTTGCAGTTGCAAGGTCCTCCACTGAAGCAGAATACATGGCTCTAGCAAATGCAGCCTCTGAATCAAGGTGGTTGTTAACATTACTTCAGGAACTTGGCTTTCTTCTCAAAGATCCTCCTCAACTACTATGTGACAATATTGGAGCCACGCACCTGAGTCTTAATCCAGTTAATCACTCACGCATGAAGCATATTCAGATAGACCTCCACTTTGTACGTGACTTAGTTCAGAAGAAGAGTCTCCAAGTCAGGCATGTTCATACCCAGGATCAACTTGCGGATCTTCTGACCAAACCACTGTCGAAACAACGTACATCTGTGCTGCGCAACAAGATTGGCCTTGCCGATGGAACCCCAATCTTGCGGGGGCGTATAAGGGAAAACTGAGTTGAAGAAGGAATATTCAGCAGATACATAGTAATTGTATATAGCATATCTAGCCTACATTGAAGAAAGAGTATCTTGGCATTGATTCTTAGCAATATTCTTGCCAGATTGTACATGTATAATTCTAGTAACTATGTATTTATTGTTTCCTATCTTATGATGTAATATCTTGTATATATGCTCATATACACATATCAATAAAGGCATGAGAAAACTTTTGAATATAAGCTTAACCGTGTTTTAGTTTCTGTACAATGAACATTGAAGAAAGTAATTCGGTGATGATAAGGTCCAGCCACATATATGATATACTCCTCGTGTCATAAATAAATACATAGACAAACAAAATTGCTTTATAAGTTTGATCCATAAGAAATACAGTGGGGTATCAGTTCGTAACTTACATTTGTAGTGCTCTCAACAGCCAAAGTTCTGGTTATCGAGATTCCTTGAACCAATAGTCTTGAAACCCACAAAGATAAAAGATATCATAAGTTACGAAATATAGATATGATCAAAATTCTATGAAAAACAGATTTTGAGGGACGCAAACATGACATACTTGCTATTCATGTGTCTTGATTTTATCCCGTGTATCTAGCTTCCACATATCCTTCCAAAGCCTTGCTTTCATGAGTGGTGCCATCCATGCAAAAGATATCTGCAAAAGAAAATGCACAAAACGAACATTAGATGATGTAAACCAGCTCACTGCAACTTGATACTTTCTAAAAGGTATGTGATGCATCATGTTCTATACAGACGTGATAATCCCTTTTGATTTAATGGGGGATGTGTTAGCACCAGAAGAATATCCGTATCTCCAAAGATATACTATTAACTACTAATTATTCCATGCCTAAATCTCTGTAGTCAAATAGTCGATGGTTATAATTAACTTTTACCGTTTTGATGCAATTGGTGGGTTTATTGGATTTTACTGCCTATGAATGGATATAGTGAAGGTAGATATGGATTTTGAGCATATGATCCTAGGTATTTTGGTAAATCGTTTACTTCTTCTCTCTTTTTGTCAGGTAATGCATACCATATCGCTGCTCATAATTCGAAAGGACCAGTCCTAACTGAACTCTGTCCATGTTTCTATGCTAATTTATAGTGCTCTAAGAGGCATCTACGGTTAGAGTAGAAATCAGTACCACTTTTAAGTCTAAGTCTTTGAAGTTCCAGGAAAATGGACAAGCTTTCACTGTGTAATACAGTAATACTTATTCCACTATTATGTTACCATCCCATCACCATTCATGATTCACCCCTGCTTGAAATCAAAATCCAACTGTCTACCACTAAAACCTTCTTTACAACAATAAAATCCATTTGTTCTGAAACTATATATAGGTTCATAGTTTTCCTCCGATTACATTTTCCCAAATATGTTAGTTTCTTTTTTTAAAAGAACATATGTATGATTTAATTTGATGATCAAGTAAATTCATATATCTTCAGATACTTCAATTCATATATGTTATGTCATACTTCAACATACTCACCAACAACTTTTGCTTGCAGTGCATTTTGTTGCAATTGTTTGTTGTTCCTAAGCATTTATTATTGGATCTGCAACAATAGAAATACTAAACAGAAGAAGATATTAACGTCAGAAGAAGATATTAACGTTAATAAAATCTCTGAATTGATATACACACAATGGATAGAGTCACGTGCTAAGTAAATTGTTCTTAACACAATAGTCCACGGGTACTCCTCAAGAATGAAAGATGCTATACCCCCACATCGTAGATGTGTCCAGGATAGAACTGCCCGTTATGACTAGTATAAGCAAAATACTAGTCACCCACTCAATCGAACTCAAAACAATGTAGATTACAGAAGGGAAGTAAACAAGCAGTGCGCAAAACAAAGCATGAAGAGGGAAAAAGAAGGCAGGATAGTAGCTGCTTCTGGTGTGAGTTCAAGTGAAAAATTCTGGTTCTTTTTATAAGCGAGAATATGAGAGAAATCAACCAGTAATCAATGAAAATAATTTTATAATTAATCAAAAAATTTATTTACGAATTGATTAGTTACTGGTAAGAAAACAGTCAAGAATAATATTCGCTGGGTCAGGCGCCCCCCCACCAAAATTTAATTTGGTTTTAAATTCTTAAAGGAAATAATTTAAAATATTTTGTCCAAAAAGATAAGTCTTGGTTGACCCACACCCGCACCCGAACCCGAGCCCGCCCGACCGGACGGACGACGGTGGCGTGCGTGCTTCGGTGTAAAGCACCGTGCGTGTGTGAAATGTGTGGTTGCACCAACTAGCCCATAACCTTAGTCCTCTCCCATACACAAAAGAGTCTAAACCCCTAATGGGCCTCCCTTAGATGCAAATTTCTAAGTAATATGGAGAGTTAACATCTTTAGTTTCTCCAATATGGGACTAAAGGTTCATTCACAAATAGTGAAAATGAGCTAGTTTTCCTTAGTGATCCCTTGGTCCTAAGCCATTTTATCCAAGATCAAGAACAAAACAATTAAGCCAAACCCATTTTCTCTAACATTTATTTCATTTTGATGTAAAGGTTTTAAAGGGGTGCAAAGCTTGCCAAGGCCAAGGTGCGATAAAATACCCTGGGTGCAAGGTACTATAGTTTTCAAAAGCAAAAACTTCATTGCAACCGAAAATAATGGTAAAATATAAATATTAGGGAAGAGGGCCAATTCTGATAATTAGAGAAATAAGTAAATGTGGTTATCAAAAAATATAGTAGCTATCCATAATTATGAAAACTATATAAAATTTTAAGATTTTGATAGCCATTTTTTACAAAACAGAGTATTGTTTCTTTTATAAAGTTTCCAGGTGGGGGTGACTTTCTAGATAAAGTATTCGAGCAAAACCCAAACTCCATAGTTTTGGCGCCGCTACTCTCTTCTAATGGATTTCCTCTCTATTTATATATGGTATTGTTAATTCAAGAGAACCAATTCTGATATTTAGAGGGCAACGTAATAGGTTTAAAAATTCTAGATTAATTTAGAACTCATTCATTATATCAACTTCTTACTTAAACAAGGAAACAAAAAATGTTAAAAACTGCAAAAGACAACAATAAATAATACAGAAGCATTTATGTTTGCTAACTCGCATTTTTTTCTATCTTTTATTTTTTTTTAATTTCAATGCAGTGCTGGAGCAGTGGTTGGTGATGTACTTACCCCCTCATATTTTGACATTCATCACCAATTTCCAGATATTGAAGATTCCGGCTAGGAATGTATGGTGTGACTGACCATGCAAAACTTAAAGTACATCCATCATCCTGAATACCTCGATCGTAGTATCCAATATGTAAAAATGTACTTTCTTTGATGTTAGCCATGACATCACATGCAACCATGAGATAAATACTTCACTTTCTCCTGTAGGAGAGAAATTATGCTGAAATTTAGTACTTTTATATGGTTTAGAATAGTGGTGAAAGGTCTTATAATATTTCCGAGATATCTTATACTTACGTATATAGGGGCAATACAACTTTCTCGGTCTATATGAAAGGTCACATTTTGGCATTCTCATTGTAGTGGATAGTTTGGTTTGAATATAGTGGGATTAGTCTGGAAAGAAACCAGAGGGGTGGTTGAGCTACAAGTTTAGTCAGACACTATAGAGGAGTTGGCAGAGCTATGGATTTTACAAATTTCACAACAATCTGCTTCTAGATTCAAATACTTGACATTAACCATGACTAAAGGTCTTATGAGCCATTTTCATATGTCAGTCAATTAAATTTTGTAGCCAGCAAAATAAATTCATCACATACTTTAAAATTATGTTTACTTTGAATTACAAAGAACTAAAGAATGTTATAGAGTAAATTCACTTACTGCAGGATTCTGTGAAAGGAAAAAAAAAAGAACTCTATAGATTTGATGATTGGTAAATCTCTTTATCTATTAATGGCTTCTTCTTGGTGTTGCTTGGTAATTAACCTCTCAAACTTAAACAAATAAATTCTCCATCCATGCTTGTGGTGTCACTATGATGTACCTGCCAAGTAACACAAAAAAATGGCAGCTAACCGGTAAGTATTTACAATGCGAAATTCAATAAATAGATGCAATTGTGACTTATTCGGGTACTGCTCGAGAACGTAATACATTGCTAGGTGAAGTTTCCAAGTTTTCAGGTCAGATAAAAAAATGCTTGTGAGTAATTCAAAGGTTTCTTATTATTCATATAGCTTAATGCGTACACATTAAAATTGACTATTCAGTAGATATTGAATTACAACTTACCTAGGAATCAGAAGATGATTAACCGAATGTAGGAAATTCCAAGGGCTTCTTTGACAAAATTGTTTGTATTTGAACAATTCACTTTTCTATTTTGTTTTGTGATTGTATTTCCACATTTTTGTTGTCCTGGTAGCTACAAAATGCTGGTAATTATTTTTTAAGTTCAAAAATATATTGCCGGTATTTTAGCAGGTTAATCATCTTCGGTTTTTAATAACAATCCTATATAATATTTTGGATACCAAATTTACTAAGTATTAGCTTTTTAGAATGACATTTTATTGCATGATTCATAAACTGTAAACTAACATATTGGGAATTATCGTGAGTGAATATTCTTAGTAGAGGTTATTTGTTTGACTAGATATTTGGTGGATGTAGTAATCTAAGTGGCCAAGTGATACAAGAACGCATCTTAGTTATGCATAATGTTGAACTTAAAGCATTGTCTATTGTGTGGCTCCTGTATCTATTATCGGTAATCGAATAAAAGCTAGCTCTCAAAGATGACCGGGATATGTCTGCAGTGGCATGAATGAACTCTGCTCCCTCATAGTTGCAGTTGATATAAATGGAAATTGTGTTATCATCTTCGTGTTTCTCGATTCCAAGATGACCGGCTAGAAAAAAGAACTGAGCAAGTGCAAAAGAAAAAGAAGTTTTAATATGACTTATCATGTCTTCTTCATCTTCTTACCTAGTTATTGATTGTGACTTAATAAAGAGAAAACCCCTTTGCATGTATATTTCTCTCAAATAAAATAAATCCCATGTACTTAAATCAATCCGTTTATAATTATGATCAATAAGGTTATTTATGTAACTTGCTGGATGGACTTTTGTTGTATGGGCATGACGAACCTCGGCAACACTCATTTTGTAACCACACTTTCTTTTTAATATTCTCTACAAGCTATAATGTCATGATCACTACTCAGAAATAACTTGGATTGGTGTTTATATGGATCTCAAACAAAACCTCTTATGGGTTTGTAATCGATGTCAATGACTGTGGTTACAACATATTATTTCAATTGGAATATTTCCCAAACCAAATGACTGCCTAATGCATGATTTAAGAAGCTTCGGCTATACCATCCTTTTTTTTCTTTTTATTTTTTCCTTAAGTTCATCTTAGATTATTCCATCAAAATTTTGGCAATTCCAGTCTTTCAAACCCTTTCGGTTGTGCTACTTCACTATAGTGGGAATCAGTAAATTGATTTGTTGGGAACCCCAAGATTCATGGAGAAGGTGTAATAAGAGTATAAAAATGACAAGTTTCCAGGGTCCCCCCAAAATATCTTACGAAGCAGATATCAGATATTTGGTGTGATCCAGGTACATTGATCTTCTTAGAAAAGTAAACACTAAATATTATGACTCTTCAATATTTGTAATAAGATATGTGTAAGTAGAACTAGGCTTAAAACAACTTTTGCATAGTGGGAACTCGAGTGAAGTTGGAACTTAGAAATAAGAAGACTTATTTTGTCGATGTCTCATAAAGGATTAAGACATTTTTGAGATGCATTGTCTTTGACTAGGGATGTTATTTGAGAATAGAGAGTCTCATATCGAACGATACGTTCATATTAATTTAATAAGTGAGAGTGGATGATATCAAATTCATCTAATTTTAAGTAATGAGGGTGAAAGAGCAAATAAAAATAAAAATGATGATATAATATATTTTTTTGTGAATAATTGGTTTCTTTTTCTTAAAAAAGTAAATTTGACATGTCTACTGTTTCATTGACAACGTACAAATTGATTCATTCTGGTTCACATATCATTCTTTGACAGTCACATTCAATACCTATCATATTTTGGCTCACATATCATGCTTGATGAGATTAACGTTATGACTGAGGAACATATTCTCGATGATGGGAAGTATAATCCAACAAAATATACCACATTTTAGATTCGTCAAGCCCTGACGTAGAAATTGATTATAGAAGAGGAAATAGATTAAGATAAGTAAGAGGAGATTCTGCATGTAGAGTATAACAAAATGATGACTTGGAGTAAAACCGAGTAGCTATTTTGTGTCTTGTGCATATTGTGTTGAATGTGATGTCATCGTTTTGTAGGGATCTTTTATATTCTCTAGATCTGTTTGGATGAGATGGTTGGGTTGTTTCCTTGGTGGTGTTTCTCACTCCATTGTTTTGTTTTTTGTTATGTGTTTGAGATGACATTCCTTTTCAACAATGATTCTGCTCTGTTAATATTGTGATGAATGAATGCTACATATTTTTTCCTTTAAAATTAGGTTGCATGTATGAACTTATTTGGTGGGTATGATATCTGCAGATTAGGGTTCCCAGTTCTCGGACATAATAAGTATTCCAACATGCATGTTTACTTATCGATTGATGTTTTTTTTTCGGTCTTTCTAGGTATCCCAGGTTTGTGTTCCTTAGGGACATGTAGTTCTTTCTACTGGCCTTCCAACTTAAAGTCAACCTACATAAACCATTAACGTTATGATATCAAATAGGTTTTAAATAACTTAGGTTGTCAACTATGAGATAACAACCTCACCTGATGATCATGTGAAATAGCATGGCACGGGTCGTTCCCTTTTGTATATATATACATATATATATAGAAATACTATGACTGAATTAAAAAGAAAAAAAAAGTTATGTTATGTATACTTGAACTGTATGTTACCTCTTAAACTCAAGATAAATCAACCAACTTTAGGTATTGGGATCATACATTGTCAGTTCAACGAGATTTTATTGGATCAATATTCTATAAGGATACATGTTTTCAAGTGAGTCATGCAATTATTGTATTCTCAGTCACTCCTTGGTTGCCAGGCTTGCTAAAATTATCATTTTTCTTGAAAAGTTGAGTGTGCTGATGGTTACATTAAAATCTGTGCTCGAGAAAGATGTAATTATAGGGGATGATCACACAACCTCCATATGAACACCTGACGCAAGGCCTTCCGTACGAGTATCCATCTACTGCTACCGGCAAAAACAACATAGTTAAGAAATTAATACTGTAGGAAAACACAAGATTAAATGAGAGATCTATTTTTTTTGTTCATTATGATGTTACAGAAGTCAAAAATAAATAAATAAGATTACACTCTCTTATTTTCGCCCTCATAGGTGTATTATTTGGAACAAAGCAGAAGCTTCACATGCATAAATAGTCAAACTAAAAGTTACAAATTGATTCAAATATAAAATAAAAATTTGACAATTCTTCTTTTAAGCATTTGGGGACTAAACATAATGAGGTTGCATGTTAATTAAATGAACATAATGAGGTTGCAAAGGCATTTAGAATAGATATAGATCGATTCCAAGGAACAATTATATATGAATACCGTATGCGGCTAATTGGTGTCCTGGCTAGCGATCCTAGGGAATACCACCTACCCACATGTTCGGAAATTGCAGGTTTAATTGTTCAGAGTTCTACCGAAAAAAATGATAAGGGAGAAAAGGACGAAGGTTTTAAGGACATTATAGTCGAGCATAAGAAGAATGATTATATTAGGATCGATGAAACACATCTGAGCTACATGTCGATGCAGTTTCCATCGTTGCTCACGTATGGTGAAGATGGCTACACAGACCAAAGGTATCCGCATGTGGTATGTTGATGAAGCGTCGAACACTCACTATGCGTGAGTATTATGAGCTTAGATTGCAACAGAGGATAAACGAGGGACAGACGCTGACTAGGGGTGGCCGTTTTTTCTAGCAATATGTAGTTGATGCATATGCATGCTTTAAAGAGTATCAACTTAGGTGGGTAAGAAATAATCGGACCAATATCCAGGATGAGTTGTATAGTGGATTGCACAAGATGCATTACTAAGAGTGCAACACTAGGTTAGTCATATTTTACGATTTATCTTCCTTTGATGTGATTTAATTATATCGATGGCATATAATGCATAGTCATATGGTAAATATATTGTATTTTTAATTTTGTATTATTGTAATTACTATTTATTGAACCACATATTTGGACGATAATCAATATTTAAGAAATATTTTCATCTACATTAATGAAGAAGCTTATACAACAATTGTTACTCAGACAAAGAACCATCTATTTCTATCAACTGAGAATGAGTTTCTCAATGCAATACTCGTTGTCTCATATAAAACTTTTCTAAGAAATAGGTTCAGAAAATCGTAACTTGCTCATGCAGGCATTTTAACCCTTGAAGTTGATAAACTTAACGAAATAAATAGGGCATGGCATCCCTGTTTCCTGGAGAAGAGCATGTATTCCTAAGCACGAATTATATATCCTTTTTACTCGGAATTACATTGAAGCAGTGTTGTTGTATCCTAAAGAAATTCTGAACAAGGTTGAAAATATATACATGGCGAGTCATGAATTGCGATAAAGTTGATCTACCACTTATTATCTTCTTGAATAACTGAAACAGGGGACACCATATTGTTAAAGGAACAAGTTTAATCATAACACAGCTAGGAGAACACGAAATTAGTACAGAAGTACTAACTGGGGTTGCTTTTGGGAAAAAGGTAATAATAGGGCGGAAAATGATGAAATCAAGGGATACAATATCAATTTCCTGTGAATATTTTTTTTGTAATGCAAATAGATGAGACCCGGACAAAGGGCTTAAGATCGGGAGCTTTCGAAGAAAATGAACGTCTAATGTACATTGGCATTTCAAATGCATCGTATGGACCATTAAAAGTAAAATTATTGTCTTCAAGAAGAATGATTTACTAAATGGTTATACCAAAAGCATTGTGCGTCAACTCATTTCTGACAATTCCAGATTTATATACCGTGTTGTTCGCCAAACAGTGACCTATAGGAATTAGATCGATTAATAGAGATTTAGAGTTTTTCTTTTATATTTTTTTGTAACTTAGGTTGTTTTTTCTTATAAGTAAATTTGTTTGATTTTTTATGAAATAAATTCAATTTATATTCGAGTTTTTGTTGTTTTTATTCTATCTTTTAACAATATGTTCGATTTTAGAGCAAATGGCACAACTAAGCCAATTTTCGATTTTAGAATAGTATTCATATCAATATACTATTCTATTCAAAACTTAATACAAATATAGATTTTATTCAAATAAGATAACAAAATAAATAATTTTCCATAATTATATTTTGTCTAATCTTTTCCAATTAATGTAATCTAAGCCTAGATTTTTTTCACAAATATAAGAAACAGACCCGTGCATCGCACGGGTGATGGACTAGTTTGTTAAACATTTAAGTTCCAACCAAAATTTCACCTTAGATTTCACTAGTGAAGATGTACAAAATACAAAATGCTAGTCCATTGAATTTGAGTGAACATCTTGGATTCCCTCTAAGGAAGTTTTGTATTTTACCTTCTACAATAGAGATGATACACTAATTTTGGAAACTACCTTTTATATTGTTTTCATAGCGAGTCTACCAAAAAAAATAAAATGAAGTCAGTGTTTTATGTTTCTTCTCACAAGGAAAAAGTAGTTGTGGCATGAGATGTCACCTCTATTTTTTTGTTTTCTAAAGTTGAAGAAGGTCATCCTAAATTTTGTACTTTTGAGCTGAAATAAAATTCCATAAAAACTTTCATTGGAATTTTTTTTTCCGTAAAGACTGATATCACTACTTCAGTTTTTTTACTTTTTTCTTTTTCTTTATGAACGTGAACATGCTAGTAGCAGCTTCTTTCTCTCAGTTGAAAACCCAGGTATTAACTTGATTTTTAAAAACAACTGAAAAATTAAGCAATTTCCTGGAAACCAACACATAAAGTATTGTGCAGCAAATCATGTATCATATTAAGCAAAAATAACTCATGAATAAACTGTATTGTATACAAGTTTTAGATGTTTATTATACTATAACAACACTTCTAGCGTAACAAACGACAAAGATCACACTGAAATTCTGGTACTACATATTCCTGGGGGGACCCAAATCAGTTAAATCTCAGGACATCATGCAAAATTTTCTTTATAAATCTTCATCATGTCAAGCCTAATCACAGTTTCTCTGAAAGACCCAATACACTATTTTTATTACTTCAATTTCAACCTTCACTTACATAGTGCAAAGCCATCATCAAGTGTACTGATTAAAAATGTGGATGTTGCCAAGCTCTTAACCAATTTTTCTATTAAAACTTGTTAAACATTTTAAGTTTCCACCAATATCTCACCCTAGATTTCACAAAGGAAACATACAAATTGCTACGATCAATTGTGGGCATGAGAAGAGTAGTAAAATTTGGGACCATACATATTTATAAACTCTTTAACTAGACAATGATTGTGTTTGAAGACACCATGTTATGCATGTTGAGTTCATTTACACTGTGGGTCCAACATCTCTGGGGTGATATCACGTCTTGTCTCATGTAAATTAGATTGTTTGAGATTTCATTCTACCTTGGCTTCTTCCAGTGGCTAAAATAAAATCTCACCCTCCAATTATTCCACCTTATCAAAAAGACCCTAAAAAATGAGAACTCGAGGAAAATTTGGAAATCCCCTTCGATTGTGGTTCATGGACTATGCCTTTATGTCATAAAACCCATGTCTAAGGCCAAGTCATATACATTTACCAAATGGCCAAATTTGTCCAATTTGAGCTATTATGGACATGCCAAATGAACAAATTGGCTGGGTAAATCGTCATATTTGTCGATACGCACATCGCAACTTAGTCTCTATTGCTAGTGATAGAGACTGTATCGCTGAGTCTTTAATTTCAGCTGTAAATTCATTTCCAATATGAGGGTCTTTATATAACTTCTTATTTCGATCACAGTCT
Source organism: Papaver californicum (assembly GCA_023531435.1). Lineage (NCBI taxonomy): Eukaryota > Viridiplantae > Streptophyta > Magnoliopsida > Ranunculales > Papaveraceae > Papaver > Papaver californicum. The sequence continues at coordinate 3,598,669 of JAJJMC010031210.1, read as the reverse complement.
TTCATTATTGCAAATCCAACAACTATTTTTGATCAAATGTAATTTCTTTTTGTTTGATGTACAAGCTTAACATTCACACATTTAAATTCATTAGGTGGTGTAAAAATTTATAAATTTACTTTACCTTTTATTTTATTTTAGAAATTTACTTCGTATTGATAAGAATAACAAGTACAATAAGAAAGTAAGAGTTATAATTGGGGGGGTTAATCTGTTGGTTTCCCTTATCTATGGAATAGTTCCAGAAATATGAGAATCCCCCAACAAAAAACACTCCTCTTTAACAATACTTATACGCTCCGAATTAACTGGAATAACTGATATAAGTGAATTTTGCATATCAAAAAGTAGTGCTGGTAGCAGAAAATCTGGCATTTGATGCCACTGTTACTTCTGATAGCCTTCCTTTCTTGCATTATTTGCTAATACATCTATAACTTTATTCTTACTTCTGTGCTTGAAAGTGAAACCCAAAAATTGCTTCCACAGACTTGTAAACATTTCTTTGCTTATAGGATTATTGCTCGAGTCCTCCAATATATGGCAGTTGGCTTGTTGCTAGAAAAATCCAAGATTCTCTGGAAATCTCCCTCAATCCAGAAAGGCTGAAGGTCTATTTTTCTTTCCCATGAAGAAGCTTCCAGCAGAGTTAATGCTTCTGCTTCTTCAGAACTGGTGGCCCTGAAGGTCCCTGTTATTGCTATGACAGCTTCACCTGAATTAGATCTCAAGATTAGGCCACCATAATTTAAAGAAGTTGTTAACCAGGATGCATCTATATTTAACTTGAAATTATGTAAAACAGAAGCTTTCCGTGTTTGAGCATGTGGCAACAATGGTTTAATGATGCATACAATGTTATTTTGTAAAGCATATATAGAAGTTGTTGTAAGTAAATGAGGTTCCCAGTACTGTAAATGTCTCTGAATGATTAGTGAAGTTTGTAAACTAGTGTTGGATTTCTCTTGGAAGATTCTCCTACATCTTTCTTTCTAGATCATCCAACACTTAGTTATCACAATCTCAATAATTTCCACCATGCCTTTACCTGCAATCTAATTGTTGTATAAATCTATAAAGGGATAATCTGACCTTATGTTTAAATGAAAACCTGCTAAAGGTGGTAACATCCAAACAGACTTTGTAAATGGACACTCAAAAAATAAGTGCTTAATTGATTCACAAGGGTTATCACAGAAAATACATTGCATATCAAAATCAGGAAGAAACTTCCCCAGCTTTTCCTTACTGGTAAAGCATTATACGCACTTCCATTTGAAAATTTTAACCATTTGTGACACTTTTAGCTTCCAAAAGATGGCAGTTTCAGAATTATAGTTCAGTGTATTATTTGTTTGGTATTGCATTCTATCATACATTGTTTTTACTGAAAACTCCCCATTATTAGTCAGAAGCCATCTTAATCTATCTAATTTCACATTTTCTGACTGGTCTGTAAAGATTCTTACTAGGAAAGTTATTTCTAACTTTTTCTACATTCCACCTCTGTGTTTCTGAGTTTATGAGCTTAAATACAAGTGTTAAATAATTATTTTTGTTTCCATATTCAGAAATAAAATTCACCTTTATACATGGTATCCAAATATCATACCGAATATCAATCATCTTACCATCACATACCTCCCATCAGCTGTATTTATGAATGATGGACATACCCTGCAATATGCACTTCCAGACCCAAGATGCATTACAATGTCTTTTAACATGAAAAGTTGTAGTATTCCTAAAATATTTTTCTTTTAGGAGAATAGACATCAAGCTATTTGAATGGTCTACTATCCTCCAAGATAATTTTGATATCACAGCCTTATTCATTGCTTCTGCCTCTTTGAATCCTAAACCATCCATTAAAAATTGATTTACAAAGAGAACCCCATCCTATCAGATTACCCCCTTTAGAGTTATTTTCCTTCTACCACCAAAAATTTATTTGAATTATATTAATTCTTAGTGTTATCTTTTTTGGAAGGATAAACCAACCCATCTGATAGATAGGTAGACTAGATAAAACTGATTTATTGAGTACCATCTTACTAGCCTGTGCTAGTAAGAGACCATTCCAACCTTTAACTCTCTGTTTCATTTTTTCTACAATTGTATCAAAAAATTTTACTTGGATCTATCAATGAAAAGTGGTGCACCTATGTATGAGTCCTTTATGTTTATCTTTTTTATTTTGAGTAATCTAATCATCATCCTTTGGTGTCTTGAATGAATCATAGTACTGAAAAAAAAACCAAATTTGTTAAAATTGATTAATTGTCATGAGGCAGCACTAAACTATTATATTATATTCAAAAGGTTTTACAATGTATTAAGTTTACCTTTGTAAACAACATACAATCATCTGCAAAAAAAAAATAAATGAGAGACTAGTAGGTTATGTCTAGATATTTTTATCCCTTTGATATGATATGATTTTTCCTTAGAATTTAGAAGTCTAAAGAAGACTTTTATACAGATAATGAAGAGATAGGGGGATAAGGGATCCCATTGTCTCAGGCCCCTAAGTGGATTGGAGAAATTACCAGGACAACCATTCGGCAAGACTGCAATAAATGCAGTAAAGAGGCACTGATGAATTAAAATGCACCATTCCTTGATGAAACCAAAAATTATTATAGTTTGGATTAGGAAATCCCGGTTGACTCTGTCGAAAGCTTTCGACATGTCAATTTTGACTCTGTCGAAAGCTTTCGACATGTCAATTTTGACTCCACCCCTTTATTTTTTGTTTTTATTTTCTTTAATGTATGTATCAGCTCATGTGCTACTGCTGTATTATCAGATATTTGTCTTCAGGACATGAAAGCAGATTGAAATGGAAACGCCGTTTTTTGAAATGCACTTTTAGTCTGTTTGTAATTAAGTTAGATAGGCTTTTGTAAGGTGTGTTACTGAGCCCTATTTAGATCACTTGGACTTTTGGGGTTTCTTGTTTTAGAAATTAGGACCATGAAGGTTTTGTTTAATTTAGGATCCAGTTTTTGAGTTTAGAATACCTTCTGTATCACATCCACCATCTGGGGACCCACTAGTTCCCAGTTATGTTTGAAAATATCACCGGGAACCCATCTGGTCCTGGTGACTTATTTGGTTTCATGTTCCTTACTACTTCCTGAATCTCATCAGAAATGGGAGGAGCTAGTAGTTCTATGTTTTCTTGCTCATAAATTATCTTAGGGATTAGATTCATAAGTTCCTGGTCATAAGAAGCTTGAGAGGCAGAGAACAAAGAACTAAAGTGTTTTTTAATTCCTCGTCTATCTGAGTTGGTTTTGTGAACACCTCGCCACTTTGGTTGGTAAGGCAATCAATTCTATTCCTTTTCCTTCTTTTTAAAGTTTTAAAATGGAAATATCTAATATTTCTTTCACCTAGTTTAACAGTATTATCCCTAGATAATTGTTTATTTATAGATTCCTGAATATCATACAATTTTTCCAAGTCTTTGAGTTAATATGAGCCTGTCTATTTTGATAAGGTATAATTGCTTATAGACCCACTAGTTGTTTTAGTGTTTTATTGATTGTTTTTCTGTTATGGCAAAGACATGTTATTTCCACCAAGATAGATTTCTCCTAGACTTTTTAGATTGTTTAGCACCATGTCTGTGGTATTTATTAAGGAGGTATTCCAAGTACTATGGATCAAATCAATGCATAACTGATCTTTGAGCCATGTATTGAAGAACTTAAAAGAATAAAATCTCTCTTGTTCTAAAAGAGGAGATACTTCAACTTTTAAAGGACAATGGTCAGAACCAAAATGTGCAAGGTGTGTGACCATAGAATCAGGGTGTTGTATTTTCCAATGCGCATTAATGTAGGCTTTATCTAATCTTTCCTGAGTATTATTTATGCCATCCCTTTGGTTATTCCAAGTAAACTGTGGTACATTAAAACCTAGGTCAACAAAATTAGCTCTTTCTAGAAGTTGATTGAAAGGAGATGCTTCTTGATTACTAAAAGCCACCCCTCCTAGTTTCTCAGACTGGTTTAAAACTTGGTTATAATCCCCTATGACTATCCATGTCATTTCTATAGGGTATACTTTAGCAGCAATATCCTTTAGAAACTTCCAAGACTCTAATTTATGTGGTTTGTAAGGACAACCATAAAAAAGCGGTTAATATCCATTGTTTATCATGAAATGAGTTTTCACTAGGACATTTATCATATTCCCATTCCAATGGATAATATCGAAGTGGAATCCATCAACCGATGTTAGAGCTAGGACTTCAACTTTGAAAATTAGGTTTACCAAATGGATATTAGGATAGTCCCCTAGTAGCTTTCTATGTAAGGGTTTATGAGATTTTGTTTCATAGAGGAACAATATATCTGGTTTTTCGCTTTTAAAGATTTGGTTTAGGTATTGTTTTATTTTCTTGGTACCACATCCTTGTGTGTTCCATGCAATAAGTGTCATACTTAGTTTATGGTTAAGACAATTAAAAGGGATAAATTAGAAATATATAAAAACCTCAGTAGGTTGATCACACAAGAAGCTTTTAACCTCAACGAGTTGAAAACATCCTTTCAAAATAGTAAGCAAAAATTTTAGAAAGGAAAAAGAAAATCTAGTACTTCCATTGTTAAGGATTAGAGAGATTTATACCTCAAGGGTATTGGTAAAAATCAAGAAATCAGGTCCCCCAATATAGAAAAATAAGTTTATATAGCCTTTACTCTGATGAACTTAAAAAGAGGCTATGTTTAAAGAAATGCAGATAAATATATGACATGTAAGACTGCTACTAACCCTAGCTTATCTCTCAATTATACTATGTTATGTAATTGATCATGTAATTAAAGAAGTTAACAAGGAGCCTTCTGAGTGTGTAAGTATCAAAAACAAACCTAGTTAACTAGAATAAGGTATGAAAACATACTAATTAAGGAAACAAACGACAAAAAGCCTCAATATGCAGTACAATAATGTTTCTAACTAGTGTGTCAATATTAATAAAACAAAAATTATTCCTCAACAGGCAACAAAAATGAATCAAAACACAAGTCTATAATAGAATTTTGCCCAATTTAATTTTTTTTCCTCAACAGGTAAGATACTTTAGAAAACAGGCGTACCTAGTGGTATAGTATAGATTAATATGCTAAAACCTAAGTAGTAATTTGAACCAAGGATATATATCTATCTATATTCTATGTTTTGTAGAATCCTAATAAGATTTGTTTACATTTCATAAAAAACTCAACTATTAAATTCAAAATTAAATTTAAATTGAATAAATTACGTTGTAGAAGTTTTGTGATTTGTACATCAGCCCCCTATTTCGTCCATTTGCTGCTGCAATCAAAGCATTTATCTTCTCATCAGATGGTATAGTGCAGTTAGAAGAACAATTAACGAAAGATCCACATTGGTTAAGCTTACCATCCACCAAAAAAGATGGAGAAGAAGAATATGTCACAAACATATCAGAAAAGCTAAAGAGGATTTCGAATTATCAGATTCACCAAAATGACAGGATTGGGATGAGTCCTCCTAGGAGGAAAATAAAATGATGAAAGCAGGTTTTGTTGTATCAACATGGATCATGGATTCATCAATCTCATGTTCAGGAGTAACAAATTCCTCATCCGTAGATAAGTTGAGATTGGAGTTAAACAGATCAGAAATGACAAAAGGAAAATGCTCATTGTTGTAGAAATTGAAAGCAAATTGATTAACCATATTTTCTGAGAGATCATCGTTTCTGACTTAAAAATCCCAGTCAGAAATTTCTTTGTATGGAGGCAAAGAAGAGAAATGAGGATTTTATGGAGTGAAGATTAAAACATTTCTTTTTACCTAAGATCGAGTTCTGAAGGTCTTATGAGTCAGAGTCAAGACCCTCCCAAGGCAAGTTTGCCCCCAACTCTTCGCCTAAGGATGGTCCCGGCGATTCCGGCCTATTATGAGAATTAAGGTATTCATACCCATCAAGTGGTTCGATGGTTTCCATGCTCCCTCCCACTGCGGAGGTAGGGGTTTGAACCCCGTAATTGCCAAACAAACTCCCATTTGAAAAAGTTAGGATATAATCTATGGACCACTGTTCAACCCTATCTAAATAAAAATAATAAAAAAAAAAGCTAGTAAATTAAGACAAACTAGTATTTGATTTAATAGGATTTTGCTATTTGTAAATCAACATATAGTTTTTAATCAACAAACATATTTAACTATAATATATCAAATTCAAACAATAATCTCTGTTACATTGAATTAAAATTGCATTTAATCTGTTGATTGATTTCCTTGACCACTAGGAAAGGTCCAGTTAGGTTCGTATTTGGCTTGGCAGAACAGGGCTGCGACAAAAGCTTGAGTAGCCTCAGGAGGTTGAATTTCATCACCATAACTTGCAAAAAGAACCTGAGAAATGAAAGGAGTAACGGGACGATAAACGATAAAGAATACTCTTGGAGTCGGGGTATAAATAAGAACAACATTTGGAAAGAGTGGACTACCACCGGGAGTTTCCAAAGCCAAATCATCATCCATAGCACCAGGTATCATATGAGTTTGTATCACGTGCTCTGATGTGTCACCTCTATGACTTTGTTGACTTTATTCATATGGAAAATCAAAAATCAATGTGTTCGTCATTTGGGTCAGCTGCCACATGTAATAATCCTGCATTGTCTGTGATCGCCAATAATAATCGCTTAACCTAGCCTACAACTCCATCTGTGTAGCTTATACCACCAATATGGATAAGTTCGATCCATAACTTGATAAAAAATTAGAACAATGATGGGCTTTCCTTCTAGATTAATACTCGGCACCTCCGAATCAAACAGTGGCATAGCTGACGAAGAAGATGAACCTCCCTGGCTACTGGGATAAACGAACGGAGCGGTCGTTGGTAGTGGAGGTTGGGTTGGAAGAAACTCGACATCAAGTGGCAGTCTACCTAAAGATGGCATATCCATCCATCCCACATTTTACGGCTCCATAGAAATATAGGGTTGCAAATTATGCTGAACCAACAGAGATAATCACTCTTATCAATAAGGGCCACGCCCAAGTCCTTAACATGATCCCATGGTTTATTACTTTGTAACAACTTCAGGTAATTATCATAAGAAATCTCCCTGTTTGAAAGTGGGTTGATTGATTTTACTGTTCTCCCTTGTAGTTGTAGAAGGTGTCTTTTTCCAAAGTACCAAACACCTTTTTTAAAAGGAGAATTGAAAAACACCGATCGATGTAAACTCAACTCTAGCATCCTTTGATCAGCTTCACTATGGTACTCTGGATGATCCACATATATCATAGTAACAATGTTTCAAATTGTTCTGCACACTTGTTGAAACCTTTGGGACAGCTCAGAGTGTTGACCATCATAGACCTGAACGGGGAACCAGTTGTCAGTCTGGTACTTCTCTATAGTTGGAAAAACAATATTGTGGTGGTGTAGAGCAGCTTCACCAACACGGAAGTAAGTATGCCACCAATACTGTGAAAACATTAGAAAATTAAATTAGTTAGTAATTTCAAATTTAATAAATTAAAAAATTAATAAAAATTAATTAGCTTTTTACATCCAAGATTCCCTAAAGAAAATTCAAATTTGGCTTGGAGCCCAAGCATTCACTGAGGCATATGTACAACCCTGATAACAGTGTAGACCCCCAATCATACGTTGGAGCTAACTCTAAATCTTCAAGCGCTTCGAGAAAACCAAGTTGTGTCACCGAGCTAGCATTTGGAAAAAGACATCGTCCTAACACGAAATACACACTCTTGCGAGCTTATCACAGTGGTCGGCGTTCTCATAACTTGGATCCTGGTGTACTCTCAGATTATAACATTGTAAGAAAGCCTTCAATCCAGAAACTCTGATTCCACCAGCTTTAACAACTATATGGTTATTATTTCCTTGCCCATCAACAAAATACAATATATTTGGAAAAACATATGCTTCTCTTAGTTTCCTCTCTCGATCTAAACTCCACTAACATTATTAGGGGTTTACATATATATCCGCCTAGATTAACATCATAGGTATGTAGTTACATAAGTAGTGGTTCATTAATTTGTGTAAAACCCCTTGTCTATAACTCTTTTGTAATGAATTCCTTATCCAGCCTCGTTTTCTTAAGATTTGTTTTGTTTTTTAAAGGGGATATTTTTTAAAATTACCCCCACTATGATAAGTAATATAATAAAATGTCCCCGTTTTTTTGGAGCTTTCTAAAATGCCCTAGGTATGGCCATTACCATCCCGTTTTTTTAAAAAACGACTGACATATGTTAAATGCTTAGGTGGCATTTATCTCACATTTAAAAAGTCCTAAAAACCCTCACACGGATTTGATCGAACTAAATGAATGAGTTGCCACCATACCCAGTAAACCGGTATGAGTTGGATTTTATGTTCTCCCACATTGAAGAACCCTAGTTTCAAAAATTAGGAGATTCAATCAATTTAAAATCACTAAATTCTTCTAGAAAAATTAAAGATATCCCAAAATTTCATATTCATAATCATCAAATCATCTAAAAAAAGAATATCATTTGTAACATAAAAAATTAAAACTAGGAACACCACAAACATCAAAATCAAAATTAAAATCAAAATCAAAATTTAATCTTTCTAAATCCCAATCACAGTACCTTTTGATTTTCAAACAAAACAACATTCCTTATGAACCACACCTCCATTCTTATAAATCTAAATATACCATAGAATATTAATCAAAGACCTTTAATTCATGTCTCGTCTCCACCCATTTAACAGTTAAAAAAATAAAATCAAACAAACATATTCCTTTAAATGTGTACAGTCGAATTCTAAAAACTCACTAATGTTTGATTCTTGTTACTGATGTTGTGCTAATCCATAATATCAGGATCAAAATCATTTATAAAACCCACTTTATTTGCACTTTTACCACCAAAAACTCTTGCATCGAAATCAAAAACGGTTGTTAATAACAGCAACAACACCATCTTTGGATTAGGGATTTCCTAGATTGAAATTTTAGAGTTTTATTATAGTTTGAATTTAAACCATAAAATACCAATCTACCAAACCTAAATAATAAGATGGAGAAAGAACAAAATACCCAAACATTAGCAAGATTTTTCTTTCTTTTTCCTTTTAAGATCAGAAGATAAGTGAAGAAGGAGGAGGAGGCGATGTGCGAAGAAGGGGGAGGCAATTTTGTATCCAGATTTTACATTAGGGCTTTTGAGAAACCTAAAGAGGGTATTTAGGTAATTTTTACTGGTTTTATTGATCTTTTCAATAAAAATTGACTTATTTAGTGGGGCCAGACGGAAATATTAAAAAAAAGGGATATTTTATTGTATCGGTTGTTAATACGGGGGCAGTATTTTCCTTTCTCAAAATGTTTAAGAAATTTCAGAAGTCAACATGGTATGCATGTCAATATAAATGTGATAAACTTTGTTATTTTCATGCTCATCAAGTATATGTTAATATTCCTCTTTATTAACGGTGTTAATTATATTGCTTGCTTTCCTTTAGTTCCATTTGTTTATATATTATTGTTCTTAAATAACTGTCAGTCTAATAAAAATGCTTGTGCAAAATTAAAGGTCTAGTTCATAATATCCTTTTTTTTTTGCACCCTGGAGAGTATTGTGGAGACCAGCATACTTTGCAGACTAGCATGTTTGTGAGTTACGTGTGGAGAGTTGGTCTGGACATGAAAGATAGATGTGAGAGACAATCCGTGGAGAGTAAGGTGAACGATCTGAGGACGACAATGGATTCCCATCAGTAACTACTACAAAAAGAAGACACCTGCAACATTGACTTAAGGTAGGTAGAAGGGTCGATAATTTTATAGATTTGGGAAAATTTTCCATCCAGGAAGAGGGATCGTGCGTCTTACATGAATTTTGATTGTTTTAATAAACCATATAGTTAAAACAACATTTATCTATTCCAGTAGTTGGAACTAAATCAGTCGCTTTTCACTATCTTTAGCAATGATGGTGGTTCAACATCAGTCATAGAATGTGGTATACTTTCAGACTTATGATTCCAACAAGCTTTGCAGTGGTACTAAGTTGACATCTTTTTCGACATATTATAAGGATAATATTTAAAAAAGATATTTAGTTGAGAATCTCCCCAAGATAAATTTATCCTAGTGTCTCGGTCCCAACCTAGACAGAACCGAGATCTGAGATTGACTACCTTGGTTTAATGGCATTCCAAGGGGACTCAAAAAGGGAATTATGGGCATTTAAGTAACTAACCACTATTCCGAAGCCAAATAACCATTAAGGTTCAAGAATTGAGTTCGTAAAATAAACTGAGATTATTTTTTGCGACCTTGACTAGAGTCAACCTTCTTTATTTTTTTGTTTGTTAAAGTTTGTAGATCTTCCTTTTCAGGTGATTTGCTTTGGATTTCTCTGATTTGGTTGAAGATCGGTGATGGGTGTTACCTGATTTTGGTATAGTTTCAGTTCTTTTTATCAAATCTCTCTAGACATGGGGGGAATCTGGTGTTAGTAATTCTGCTTTAGGAAAACCTAATTCGAAATCGGGATTTGATTTTTCTTTTCTTCCTTCCGACGGTAAGAAAGGTGATGATCCTTCCATTAATTTACCAAGTGACTTAATTGATGGATATTTGGGGGAATGGATCAGCTTATTTGGTAGGTTATATTTCCAGAAACTTAAGTTTGATGCTGCTATGAAATGTCTTAAGGAGCAATGGATCTTGAAAGGAAAATGTCATTTGATTCCTCTTGGGATTTTTTTTTGTTTTCAGATGACTTAATTTGATGGATGTTTGGGGGAATGGAAGTTCAGCTTATTTGGTAGGTTAGATTTCCAAAAACTTAGGTTTAATACTGCTATGAAATGTCTTAAGGAGCAATGGATCTTGAAAGAAAAATGTCATTTGATTTCTTTTGGGATTTTTTTTTTCTGTTATCAAGCTTGATAAGGAAGATGACAAAAAGTGTGTTTGGTATGAGAAACATTGGAAGGTTGAAGAGCAATATATCACGATTTGGACATAAAATTTAAGACATGGTACTAGCGAATCTCGACTGCGTTTCTTTGGGTTCATTTTCCAAGCTAATGTCTGGAATTCTGGAAGGAGAAGATAGTAATGGATATTGCTAAAGGTTTGGAAGGCCCGTTTTAGTTGATGATACGACATTAAAGAATTTTTGTAGGTATTATGCGAATGTGTTAGCGGAGGTAGATTTTGATAAACCTATTCCTGATAAAATATGGATCAAATTGAAATTGGGTAGTTTCTATCGAGCAGTGGAAATTCCAAAGGCTTTGAAATTCTGCGACCATTATAGAATAATTAGACATGTGATTTCAGAATGCAGATCAATCTAGAGGTAAGTCATAGTGAGTTTAAGGAGATGGATGCAGACACTTCTACGAACTCACATATTATAAAAATATACAAGAGAGGGAAGAGAAATAAATAAATGCATTTTGATGTTTTTGAAGAATGCGAAATAGAATGTGTTGTTGCATATGAAGATGGAAGAGCTTCTAACATCCTATCTCAAGCAACAGTAAGCACCACAAATAAACAAGCTGCTGCGAAGCCTTTGAATAAAGAGGTTGAGAAAAATCTTCATTCAAGAGCAGAAGAAGAATTCACATTTCCGTCACTCCCGTCGTTCTTTCGATGTGTGGATACTCATAAAATATATTACAGTTTTAGAAAGGAGGAAGGGATTGTTATATCTCAGTTAGAATTTGATTATGAGGTAAGTTTCTCTTTCCCGTCTTCGTCTGAACCGGTTATAGTTTAGGTTAGTAGAGTTACCTCAAAATCTAAAGCTACCGGTTGTTTTTTGAAGATGCTCTAAACACAAAGTTGAAAGGTTCGTCGAAATCTCCAAGTGATCCTAATAGGATTTCAGCGGCAAGCCTTATTGAGACTCTTTTCGTGATGGGAACTGGTTTTCCTTTTTCAAAAAAGACCGGCGAGATTCGTTCCATAATCTTACAGATAGTCACAAAGAGCTTAACATTGTGGAAGTATAAAGCAAAACTTTCTTCTCAATTTCTTGTGTTAATTGGTGGATTGATTGTTGCTTTTGAGTTCTCCATTTGTGGTCACTTTTCTTTTCTTCTTTTGGTTTTTATTTGGTAGGCTATTTTTGTTTAGAGCTTTATGCTCTCCTTAAGTTGTAACCGCCTGCACACGGTTTGTGTGTTTTTTAACATCATAATCTTTGTCGGGGAAATTTTTGTATAACTTTGAACAATTTGTTCTAAGGTACATTATTTATAACTTATTTTCACATAATATTTGTTCAGTGTCAACAAAATAAAAATCTTAAAAATAGTGAAATTGAAAACCTTACATACAAAAGTTATATTAAAAAACTTAAAAAGCTTAAATATAAGACGAGTTACCTAATATAACTTTTTGATATAAATCTTTTTTAATCATCAACTCAAAAAATAACAAAAGAATTATAAAAGGCAAGCCAAAACAAGCAATTCATGATCAAACAAAAGAAAAAATCAAAATTAAATATGTTAAAAGAAACAACAAAACAGATTATACACCTAATCTATGGTAAACTATCTCTGGCATTTCAATATGCTGCATCCAACTAGGGATGACTAATGTACATTTCTTTATAGCTCATGATTAGTCTTTCTCCTTCTTTTGACTAAAAAGTCATCCGAAAAATCATACATGAATGTAATATGTTTGTACTGATGTAAGTTTTCTCCAATGTCCAACATTAATTCTATTTTCTTTTTTCATCTTTATATACAAGATACTTGAATTTTATTAGATGTCTAAACCATCCATATATATAATTTGACAGTTATAACGGAGTTTATTTTCATCTCACATACATTATTATGACACATTTAGTAGATAGATGTGGGAATTTATAAGCTCAACAAAGCCGTTGATGATGTGTAATACTTAATGTATGTATCTAAATTTCATTTACATCTAATGTTCAATCCCTTTACCGTTATTGATATGCACGCATTGCACATGTTTATCTAGCATAGGGTCACACATACATATAAAATTATAATACCGATATAAAATTCCTAACTAATCCAACCCCATCTAAAACAAGCCTCCTAACACTTACGTTCTTCAAACGGTTGTGTGATGTGTAGGTAGGTAATTTCCATGTTTTAGATGGTTTGGGACTTCTAAGAATTACTGATTAATCCAAATTAGGAGACCCGTTTAATGTGTAGTCCATCCGTCCGAGTCAATTTAATTGTTATTCCAAAAATAAGTTTTTGGACCAAAATTGTTACTCGCTGGTCCTAATCACGTGTGAGTGTTATGATGTAATTTATATATATTCCATTCGTACCCACTCCTCTAAAACCAATTCAGTTTCCAAAAATTTCAGATTCATTTTTACTCTTCTCAGTTGGTGTTTTTAGGGTTTTGTTCTGAAGATCGAATTCAGTGCTATATAATCATCTCCAACTACATTCGTCTCTGGCAAGTTCTATAGTAAAGTGACGGTGAAGAAGAGAAACAAGTGATGGGAAGAAGAAAAACTAAATCTGAGAATAGATCGAAGATGAAAAAGAAAAAAAAATATAAATTCATCAATTTTGGATTTTGGTTTAGACTTTTTAATCCCCTTCTTCATTTGTGGGGTATGTAATATAAAATATGTAATGTGAGATATGTACTATAGGATCATCATGAGAACTAGGTTTTATTCTACTGATTTGGGAGTGATATCTTCTTTTATGTAAAAATTGTTCTTGTACGATTTTTCTTATTTTTCTTCTTGTTTTCATCATTTTTCTTGTTTAGATATGGGTATCTCAGTACATATCAATATGTATTGATGCTTATTCAAGCATAAATTAGGTTTTTACATATGAATATGTATTGTTTGCTGGGTTCTACTTGTTTTTGGTGACTAACAAAGGTCTTCTTCTTCTTTGCAACATAAATTTTCTTATTCTTCTTCTACTTCTTCTATTATTATTCAGTTAATTCTTCTAGTTGTAACCATTTTTGTTGATGATTTCTTCAGATTTCAGAAGAAACCAGTTTTAATATGGGTTTTTGTTGATGATTTGTTTAATCCTTTGTTTTGATTTTCTATTTTTGTATCTCAGTACATATCAACATGTATTGTTGGGTCATACACTTTTTCCTCCAGTACATATTTTCCTTCAATACATATCTATATGTAGTGTTGGACCAATATGTAATCTTGGATCATCTACTCTATTTCCTTCAGTACATATCAATATGTACTATGGGATCATACATTTTTTCCTACAATACTTATTTTCGTTCAGTACATACCAATATGTACTGTAGGATCATACACTTTTTCCTTCAGTACATATCAATATGTACCGAAGGAAAATATGTACTGTGGGATCATACACTTTTTCCTTCAATACATATTTCATGTACATATCAATATGTACCGTGGGATCATACACTTTTTCTTTCAGTACATATCAATATGCACTATATGATCTTCTTTTTATTTCTTTCTTCTTCTTCTTCACTGGATCTTAAACACGGTTTTTGATTTGTTTTTGTTGATGATTGTTGATTAATATGATTTCTTCTACTACTATCTCTCTTATTTTTCTCTCAATTGTTCTCGTTGTAACCATTTTCCTTCAATTTTCAGTAGAAATCGGTTCAGGTCTACTAGTGTTTGATCTATTGATTTTAGGTTTTTGATCTTGAGTCTTGATTGTCTGATTTTATTCCTCTTTGATATTTCTTTTTGATACATTTTTCTTTTTGATGATTTATTTTGATTTTGGTCTCTCTTTCTGTAACGAGTCACTTTTGAAATTTCGTTGTTGTAATCAGTTTCAGGTTTGATTTTTATTTTGTTTTTGATTTCAGTTTTTGAAAGTGAAAAGAAATTCGTATTGAAGATGTGGAGGACGTGGCTAGGTTCACACGTGAATGTTATGGGCAGTGCAGTAATTTTCTTTTTTTAAACCTTTTTTGGACTTCCGGATAAATAGATTTTCTCGGTGGAGTATAACATAAATGGTAGACGGGTCTTTGGACCATCTAGCAAAATTCCCTTTGGACTTCCCGTTAAATGATTTGTTCCACTGGATTCTAGTTTCTTCACCCAATCCAAACCCGAATATTCGGTTTTAACCCGTACTAATTCGGGTTGTATATAGGGACGTGAAACCCATGTTATCAGTGGGGTGCATTTGGTACATTTTGGTTACAAAAACCTTTACCTAAAACCCTTAAAAACCCCTTTCTCTATCACAAACCCACCGCTGCTGCAAGCTTAACAAGCAGCTTTGCGAACAAGGTACGAATGAATTTGATAGTTAGGGTGGTTTTTGGTTTGGTCTTTTCCTTTCGCGTTTCTTTTCTATTATGTTTGGGTCTCTTTGGCTTGCTTGATTTTTTTTAGACAATTATTGAATAAAGGTCGTTGAAACCCTAGTTTTTTTTTCTTTATGTTTTGCTGTTGATTTTGTTTAGATTGGTAACAGACTTAAACCTATTGTTACTATTCTTCTTTGGATATTGATTGATGTGATTTTGATTAAATTTCCTAAGAATTGTTTACGGTTGTTGGTTAATATCCAAACTTCATGAGTCTGCTTAGATTTCAATAGACTGTTTCCGAACCGAACGTCCCAGTTCGTTTGGGTTTTCATTACTTCTCCATTAACCTCTTTTTGCTGTCCTCCCCTTTATATATTCATGTGCATAACCTTGTGCTTCTTTTTATGTCTTGGCTAATGGTTTAGTAGTATTTCTAAAAAAAGTTGAAGTGGGGTTAGTTTATAGGTGAATGAACGTTGTTTTGTGACTGAACTAAAGGGTTCTTCTTTGTAATCAAATGTATGAAATTTGTGTATTGGTTTACTGTTAATGGAATTCCTATCAACCGTTTGTTAAAATGTCTCAAAGATCTGATTCTTTCTCTCTGTTAAGGTGTTTTTATATTTTTAATGAATTTATCCTCTCTCTTTTTTTTTTTTGGTTTGTCTTGAAACCATTAAGATGTACACTGTGTTGATGCTAATTAGTTCTGCGGAGTTACAAGTATATGATGGCTGAAAGTTGTTGTTCCTTGCCGTTTCTTTTTGCAGACCCTAGATAGTAATAGAAACGTAATTCCTAAGGATTTACATATCTGTCGCCCAACAGGGGAATCCAAAAAACTAAAAACCAATATATTTGAATATTATTTAAATCTCAAGTTTCCGTCAGTTTATTGAAACTTTTGTTTTTACAAGGTTACATGTTTGTAAATCTTGTTTATCTTCTCAAATGCCGTGGGAAGTTCTTTCATGGGATGGATCTATATCCAATAGAACTATAGAAGTATCAGTTTTACTAGATTGGCAGGGATGTAGTTATGCATTAATATATGAAGTCTTTAGTTATCAGGCACTTAAACTCCTGACTGTAGGTCAGAGTATGATGGCTGTCATTCACCAGGCCTTGTGTCCCAAAAGAGCTTAGTATTTATAATTCACCAGCACATTACTACGAAAAAGAACTGCTAATTAGAATTCTACAAATAGTGTGCGTCCTCAATTATCTATTCACCTCTCATTGTAAAATGTTCTACTCTCTTTGCAGATAGACTTGTTAATTGATTGAAATGCGCTCTTTCAAAAGAAAACCTTCAAAGCTACCCAAGGAAATAATTGAGGAAGATGACTTTAGTGATGACTTGAGTGAAGTATCTGAGCCTGAGCCTGAGTCTGAACAAGAATCTGAATCAGAATCAGAAGATGAGGAGGGAGTTATAAAATTGGCTGCACCATCAAAAACTTTTATATTCAACAAAGAAGGTTTAAAAGAGCAACTTGAGGATATAAGCTGGCCGGAAAACATAGACTGGATCCATAAACTCACCGTCGATATTGATCAAGATGAGGAGGTGGACGTTAACGATGATTTAACTCGTGAATTATCTTTCTATAACCAGGCATTGGAAGGAACAAGACAAGCCTTCGAGAAGCTTCAAAAGAGAAATCTTCCATTTCTCAGGCCTGCTGATTATTATGCAGAGATGGTCAAAACAGATTCTCACATGGGGAGGGTGAAGAGTCGGCTCTTGGAGGAGAAGAAACGGATTGAGGAAGCTGATGAGAGAAGAAAAGCAAGAGACGCTAAGAAAATATCAAAAGAAGTACAGGCAGAAAAGCTTAAAGAGAGAGCCAAGCAAAAGAAAGACGATTTTGATTCGGTTAAAAAGTGGCGAAAACAAAGGCAACAAAGTGGATTTGAGAAGGGAGACAACGATGAAGATATGGGTCTTTCATTTGAAGATGGGAAAACATTCGACAGAAATAAAAAGAAGAGACCTGGGGTTCGTCCAGGAGATAGGTCAGGTGGGTTGGGAAACAAAGGCAACTTTAAGGGAAAGAAAGGGGGTGATAATAAAAAGAAAAGCAGCAAGGAGCGTAGGGATTCAAAGTTTGGGTTTGGAGGGAAGAAAGGGATGAAGAAACAGAATACTGCTGATTCAACAAATGATTTTGGTGGATTCAGTAAAGGTGATTCTTCAGGAAACAAGAGGAGGAAGTTTTAAGTGAGTTTGTTCCAATGTCATCATGCAGCAGTTGATTCTGGCGAGTTCTGAAACTTGAAACTCTTGCTTTTCTTTTTATAGATAGTTCGGAGTTACTTCATGTTAATTTTTCAGTTTTTGCCTGTTTTCTTTTAAGTAGTTCTAATTACTGTTCTGTATTTGGTTTTCAACAATGGCTTACTCATGGTTAATTTATAACAATTATGATTGGTATCATCAACTTATTTTGTCTTTGATTGCTTACAAGCCTCATGGTTACTCTTTTCTGATTCTGTTGATCTAGGTATTCTATTTTTATCTATATTCATTTGTCAGATTATTTTTTATCTGTCTATTATGTGGGTAGTTCCTTTGCTAGTGTAGTCATTTTAAGGATTTGATAGATTCTGTTGACGAAGGAATTTGGTATTGATATTAATTAGCGTAAACTTGAATGTAGCTTATGTTTTAGTGGTAGTGGTCAATTTTGAATGCTGCTTTAGGGATTCTACTAGGTAAGTTTCAACTGTAGACAACGATAAGTTACAGAACTTTTATATGACTTCAGTTGAGAACATGAAATTGATTGACAGGAAAATTATAACCTTGTGTTGCTAGACAACAATCAGTTTGTCCTTGTCAACACTAATTAGTTATTTGCTTACATGTGTTCACGAGATTCTTAAGAATTTGCATGCAGTCGGTAATTTTTTCGATATGGAGTTGTATTCTACTTATATAAGTTCCTGTAATCTTTGATTCTGCACATAACGTAATTGCTTAGTGTAATGTAAAGTAGCTATTGTGAAGTGGTCGTGGGAAAATGGTGATTCAAGACTTAGGTGTCTTGGTAATAAAACTTAACACTTGCTGGCTTCTTTTGTAATCAATAAGTGAAAGGCTAGCCGTTATCTATTAGATATGGCAGGCATCATGCCATCATCCCTCCAGGAGCTCACGACATTTAGAAAGCATGACCTTTGAAGAAGACAAGCTAGACTTTCAAATACCAGGATGTCTTCTTAGTTTAAGCGTTCTATTTTTTTGACTGCTGAACATGTATATGCTGTTTCACCTGGATGCAATATAAGTGTTTATGGATGGGAGTCCAAGACCACGCTCGGGGACTTCCCAGCATCCTGGTATGTTACATCATAAAGCTCTAACGTTGGCCAATTCTTTGGATGATGTTATGCCTACTATAGCTTACAGATGGAAAAATTACTAAACGTTGGTTTTGTTTGAGTTGCACTATATTTCAGTTAATGGCCTTTGGTTATATACTTACTCCATTTCGGCTTTGTTAATCCGGATAGCAGTATTTTGCCACTTTCCTTGATTCAATAGGTATTTAGGCAGTTATTTTATCCCCATTTGTTCTTTTTCTTTTCAGTATATGTTTCTGGGGAAGGGATTTCTCTGCTCTTCTTCACCCAAAAAAGAAGAAGACCTTGTTCTTGATGGATATACATACAAATTTTCTGCAGTGCAACCGGTTTTCTTGATTAAGCCGCCAATAAATTTGGTTCAAGTTTAGCTCCATATTGATTATAAAGTACTTCGTTTTGAGGCTCTTTCAATCATAGTAAACTGCAAAATCCTAGCCGGTGTGTCAGCTAGGAGCAGGAAATGAGATAGTTGCCAAGCTGCTGATGAAAGTATCATCGGTGAAGCCCATTACTGTAGGATTCTTCTTTTAGTTGATAATTATGATACTTTCCCTGAGTACAATCGTTGTTGGTGCTAGCTGTAAATGAGTTAGCTGCTTCACTGGCCCTCGTTCACTGTTCTCTTCCATTGGAGCAAACCCAGTTCTCTCCGGTAAGACTGGGATTAGACAACACCTTCTAAGTTATAAAATCATTTTTTTCAATAGACATACAATCCATAGATTCTTTTCAAGTCTTTTTGGATATGTTGTTTATGCAAATGATTGATTATTGTTCTGTACTGACCTAAGAATATCTCAACAATAAGTCTTGGAATCTTAACTATTAGTCTATGTAACATATTTTGTACAGTTTACATATGGAGTATATGATATTAAACCGACTAAGAACATAGCGTGACCACGGCCAATTCCCCTCTGTATAAAAATAATGTTACGGTTCCTTTTCCTTAATGGTGCGTATTTGGACGAGAACATAAACCTTAAAACTTTTGCAAGTGTTTGCAGGGTATACACATAGTGCCTTTCTTGACTCAGCGGATACGGATCGATTGAGACATTGGGGTATCTATCTAATGACAGGACCATCAATAGCTGATGTCAATTATGTAGAAACAGACCGTGTGATAGGTATTAGGGACCCCAGGTTATTCATAATGGCTTAAAATAGGCAGGTTTATAAGGTGGAGAAATGGCATTAAATAAGTTGTTGAAATATCGAAAGACTATCATAAAGAAACTCAAGGGGACAGCAACAATTACACATAACAGACTGGTGTAATTGTGCAACTAGTTTAGAGTACTAAACTTCAAGAGTGATGGAAATCATAGGACAAATAGTCCATATTACACCAATAACCAAAATGTGTAGAACAGATGGGAGACTACAAATGAAATAGAACAGAGTAGCAAATTGGTGAGTAATTGAACTTCTAGATCAAATAAAATGAAAGACAGCAAAAGTGGAGCTGGAGAGAAACCGATAAACGTTCCTTTACTAGAAGAATATTCATCACCGGTGACTACACAGCAACTGTCTCATCATATTGAAATACGAGATGATTTGCCTAGTAGAGTTCGGATTGAATCAAAGAAGTTATGGCATATTGTTGGTCCAACTATCTTTAGCCGTATAACTTCTTATTCTATGTTCGTTATTACCCAAGCTTTTGATGGTCATCTGGGTAACCTTGAGCCTGCTGCAGTTGCCCTTTCCAGTACTGTTATTGTTGGTTTTTGCTTCGGCTTATTGGTATATGACATTCTTCATCTTTTTCACTTTCTTATATTCTCTAGCTTACCATACAATTCTTTTATATCAGTTGGGAATGGCGAGTGCATTAGAGACATTATGCGGTCAAGCATACGGAGCTAAACAATACCATATGTTAGGGATTTACATGCAGCGTTCATGTGTTTTTTTGACTATTTGTGCAATCTTACTTCTACCACTTTACATATTCACTACACCATTTCTTAAACTCCTGGGACAACTAGATGATATAGCTGAGCTATCAGGCTTAGTGACAATTTGGCTGATTCCACTGCATTTTGCCTTCGCTTCACAATTCCCTTTGCAAAGATTTCTTCAATGTCAACTTAAGACACCAATAATTGCTTGGGTATGTCTGGGTGCCCTACTGTCTCATACTATCCTTAACTGGTTAGTCATTTACAAACTTGGTTTTGGTGTTATCGGAGTTGCTGCTTTGTCAAATGTTTCATGGTGAACTATAGTTCTGGGATTGTTTTCTTATATTGCTGGTGGTGGTTGTCCTGAAACTTGGACTGGTTTTTCTATGCAAGCTTTTTCTGGCCTCTGGGAGTTTTTCAAACTCTCCGTGGCTTCTGGCATCATGTTATGGTATGTTGTATTTCTCTCTTTCTCTGACTCTTTTTTGCAACACCTGTAGAATTTTCTTGTTGAATTTTTGTTGTGCATGGCTATATTTGATGGTTCATGGGAAATGTACAGTTTGGAGAATTGGTACTACAGAATACTGGTTTTAATGACTGGGAACTTGAACAACGCTACGGTTGCCGTCTCGGCTCTTACAGTCTGGTGTGCATTCTTCTTATGCTTTGATTCTGATTAGGACCTGATGTCCAATACCTGCTGGTATCAGATTCTGATTTGTGAATATGATATTTAATGTTTTACAGTATGAGCATAAATGGATTGGAGATGATGATTACACTTGCTTTCTTCGCTGCAACTGGGTAATCGACCATTTGAATCAGATAAAAATTTGCAACATGGTAGGTAGTTAAGAGATATAGTCATACTGTCCCAAATGCTTCTAATTTTTTTGTCTTATGTCGTTTATGCATCAGAGTAAGGGTTGCAAACGAGCTTGGAGCAGGGAATGGAAAGCTGCAAAATTTGCTTACAAAGTTTCAGCAATTACATCTTTGATAGTAGGGATATTCTTTTGTACCTTGATAATGATTTTTCATCAGAAGTTGGCAATCATTTACACCACGAGCGATGTCGTCCTCCAAGCAGTTGATATTCTTGCAATCCTCTTGGCCTTCACCATTCTCCTCAACAACATTCAACATGTTCTCTCGGGTACACACCGCTTAGTTTTTGTCATCTTTACATCCCCTCTTAGGATGGATTTTTCAATCACATATATTGGTGAATTTTTGTATCAGGGGTAGCCGTTGGCTCAGGATGGCAAGCCTCGGTAGCTTACATTAGCGTCGGCTGTTAATATATCATCGGACTTCCACTTGGAGCTTCCCTTGGATGGGTTTTCCATCTTGGTGTTCAAGTATGTATCACTTTCTTTTTACTTCCCAACTACACCAGTACTAAATGTTACTGCAAGGTCAATTTTTTTGTTAAAATAATTTTTCACATTGAAGTACTGATCAAACTAAATGCGAAAACTTGCAGGGTATATGGAGTGGGATGATAGGTGATACCGCTGTTCAAACATTGATATTCATCATAATCACTATTCAAGGCCGGCCTTGGGCAGCAAAATGAATTGTTCCATGGGGAGGTAACAAAATGGTTTATTTTATGGGTGTTATTTATAAATAAAATTAGTTAGAAGGGCATCAAAAGAGAAAAGTTAAGGGCTTGTTAACAATTAATAAATATTTTATACATATTAATCACGATCTGTATATGTTTTATACTGCGTTTTTCCTCACTTCAGTTCAGACGGATAAAAAGAAAGATAATCGGTACGAATATTTTTCATTCTTTTGGGTATATAATTAAGTTAATATCTAAAATGTTATTTATGGTGATTATTTTAATTAATTTATAAAATTAAATTGATGGTTTAACAATAACAATTAATGTTGGGTAGGGCTTATGCGGACTCGACATGATGTTGATATGGACATGAATAAATTTTTAAAAATTAGAATATGGATGTGTGATGAAGTCAGTGATAATTTCCATTAATATATATATTATGAATAATAACACAAATAAATAATAATGAATGAATACGTATGTATACCAGTAAAATTGCATACATACAAAAAAAACCAGGCATTACTAATATATATTTATATTAAAATAGTGTGACACATATGCATATGATGTTATTGATGTGTCTGATGCAAAGACACGCACATCCAAGCATTGAACATGAATCCGACAAGAACACACGTGACCATTTAGAAGCGTCCGTGCTATATAGAATCAATGTGTTTATATCCTTGTAGTATAGTTTGTTTGTTTGTTTGTTTTTTGTTATTTGAGAATACGTATGGGGCATCTCAATTTGGTTTCACTTTGGGGCAGCAAATCGCCAAGGCCGACCTCTCAGTATTCGATGTGATTGGGATATACAGGTTAATCCTCCTCCTTAGTTATACTGTTTCCAGTTCTTTACGATTCTTTTACTTTTGATCTTACGTTTTTATCTATTCTTGAATTTGAAGGCTCAAAATGCAAGCTCGAGGATGAATATGTTGTCAAAACCATCAGGCAAACCATAAAAGTAATGTTGAAGTTGATGGTAGGCCATTATCTACGGCTAAGGTCTCCTTAGTTGTAATTTTTATTGTATTTTTGTAGGTATTATTGGTATAGTGGTTTTTTATGGACCACATAAAGAAACTACTTAAATACCGTCTCTTACATGGGGTAGACTGCGCCCATATAGGATTAGCAGAGAACTATTTTTGGGCTCCATCATTTAACGAAATGTGAGGGGTGGTTTTTATGTAGTTCTTTTGTGCGGTCCGTAAAGAATTTTCGATCATATATAGCAAACCAGAACTCAACTTTATAAGAGGCAACTTTCTATAAGTTGTCTGTGGGTCTTCTTCGGTTTTCTATTTTCTTTGCACATCCCTTTTCTTAGAAATTTTCAAAATCCTTTTCCACAAAAGAGATTTATGTATTTTTTTCATAAGAAAAAAGATTTCATTAATCAATTATTAAATGGAAACATCGATGAGTTCTTCTCTTATAAGAGATTTAAACCAACTAGGAAAATCATGGACCATAATTGTGCTACTTTTCTTGATCTAGCACCTTTTACTAAATAGTTTGCAACCTCATTAGACTCTCTAGGTACATAAATACTTTTCCAAGAGTGAAATGTTCTTAACAACTCTCTACACTCTACAATGACATTATTTGGCTAATTGATCCAACACTACCATTTATTGCCTACATTTAGGTAATTCCCTTCTAAATAAAAGTTCTCTACAACAACCGTTCTTTCCCATTTGATTGACTCTAATGCTGCTACATCTTCAACTTGCTCCTCATCCTGCGCTGTCCCTGGGACTGAAACTGCACCTTCACAATCTCCTGCACCGGAAAAAAATATAAGTCCATACCCCATATCTTTGGTTTCCTTTATAAGTGATGCATCAAAGTTAATCTTTTTGAATTTTCTCTCCAGTTGCCATTGAGACCTAGTTCTGGATTGTAGTTTTCTTTGTACTGCATACCTTTGTCTACCAATATTATTCTCTCATTCTTCCACTGCTTGATTTACTTTTTTAATCAATATTTCTACCTACATATTCCCATTACCAAACATCACAACACATCTAAGCTTCCAGAATGCAAAACCAACAAAAGTAGTAAACTTTTGCTTACCTTCTCTGTTAGTAGCACTGTTACCAAACCAGTTGGTAATCCAATTCTTTAGCTTCATACCTTCTATAGTACCTGCAATGTTAGGATCAAGAGCAAACCAAATGTTTTTGTGACTTCACATTCTATAAACAAATGAGAAGTTGATTCAGAGTCAAAACCACAAAATTAACAATTGCTTTCAATATTTGGCACAAATATAGCAATCTTATATCTATAGACAAACAATCATGAACACACTTCCACAATAATGCTTAACTTTAAGTGGCACGCCAAGCTTCCAGAAAGTTTTCCACAAAAAGTTTGAACTTTCCTGATCATAAACTGTATTGATCGTATATCAACTGTAAACACTTTACGTTAAACATTCCAATACATATGGTATCCACCTAATCATATCATATCCAGAAGAAGATCTCCTAATGTTACATATCTATCTAATAGTATTAATATCAAAAAAAGCATTCAGAGTATTCATATCCTTTCATCTCACAATATCAGTTGATTAACAATTTCCATATTAAAATAAGTAAAAGTGGAATATAAAAGTTTAGATCTATTATGAATTCAAATATCCTTCCAAAAATCTATATTCCTATCATTCCCAACCTCCCAACAGTAGTTCTTTTTGATAACCTCTAATCACCTACAAACACACCTTCATACCCTAGAAACAAATTCATTTTTTACATAATATAGATGATTATTCTCAAGGAAATACTTATTTTTAAGAATCCTAACCCGCAAAGCTTCTGGTTCAGTAACCAATCTCCAAGCCAATTTAGTTTAAAAAAATATTATTTAGAATTTCAATTTTGTTAATGTTTAAGCCTCATAGAGCAACTGGTTTAGTGACCTTATCTGGTTATCCCACCTTCTAAGGTAATTAAACTCCTATATTTGTGCCTTTTTGTTCCACCAAAACTTTCTCTGTATAGCATCAATTCTCTCAGACATTTTCTTAGGCATAAGAAACACAACAAGATGATGTTAAATCAAAGTCCTCAAAATAGATTGTGTTAACATTGTTCTTCCTGGTTGATTAGGTATTTACTTTTCCAAGTAGTTAACATATTATCAAAACTATCAATAAGGTGACCAAAAGTTTCCATTTCGTTTCTTTGGACTAACAGAGGTACTCCTAGATATTTGTCTTGAAGACCTAACCTTCTTATGTTCAGAATGATGCTAATCTGATTCTTAATTGTAGGATTAGTTTTAGGACTAAAAGCAATGCCAGATTTTTTAAAATTTATTGCCTGACCAAAATACTTACCGAATAGTTGAAGCATACTTTCTAGATTTTTAGCACATTGGACATTAGCCTCAGAAAACACCAACAAGTCATCTGCAAAAAAAAAAAGACTAACAGATGGAGCAATTTTAGTAACTTTTGAAAAGATGAGGGTACCAAGTACACTACAAATCTTTTGAATCCAACATCATTCAAGCATACGAGTTTATGAATAATGCTTTTACAATTAGATAACTTTAGTGCGGAAATAGTAAAAGCACATAAGCACAACAGTTTTGTTAACGAGGTAAACTGTTTGGCAGAAAAACCTCTGGACCTAGTCCAGTTTTAAATACTCTCATAAGTAAGCCGCTATTCAATCTGACTGCCGCATATTTGTATAATTGAGACCAAGTAAAATACCCTAAGTTACCCGGTTCTTTCACCCCTGCACCTACAACGAATCTGGCCAATGCACGTAAATCCCAAGACAAAGTCCACTATCTTGAGTTGTTTCACCATAATGAATACTTCTACCCTCAACTCCTATGGATCCTATCCTGAAAAAACAAAAGACTAATTTGTTCAAGTAACCAACTCACTTATCCATCACCCAAATCAATCTTTAAACCAGTGATAGAGTAGAGTAAAAGGATCTTTTTTTTTTCATATCAATAAACTCTTTTGGACAAAATATCAAACCAAGACAATGATTATCGAAATAATCAATCTTGATGAACATGATCTATCCAAGCAAATAAATAAAACTAGAAAGTTTGTTCGATCTTCTACAATTATGATGTTTATATCAATATACTACTTGTGAAATCCAAGAGAATCAAGTTTGCATAAAGTCAAACATAAAGATCAGTACTAAAAAGAAAAATCTTCAATCTTCAATTTAAATCTCCAAAGAAACTGCCGTAAAATAACTTGATTCCACTACTAATCAACCGCACATAACAGAGTCTGTTAACAGTTCTATCTCACATTAAAATACGGTAGTTTAGCTGGAGCATGTTTATCTTGACGAAAATCACTTATATCATTAATAACCACATTGATAGATTCCATAATAACTCTATTATGAAGATTGTATACTCCGAATGCACGACTGTCAAAAGCTATCCAAGAAAAATTATTTCACCACTTTTAGTATCAACTTTTCCTCTATAATCTCTGCCTTTTATAATGTAGCATTTGCTTCCAAAAACTCTAACATATCCTAAGTTAGGTTTTCTTTCGTACCACAACTCATAGGGAGTATTTAGTGTTTTCGATCTCATATATACACGATTTAGGAGATAACATGCAGTACCAAAAACTTATCCCAGAAAGTAAGTGGTAAGTTTTTGTTGTGAAGCATTACCCTAACCATTTCTTGAATATTTCTATTCTTTCGTTTTGTAACTCCATTTGACTGGGAAGCAATAGGATAAAAACAATTGTTGAAAAATTCCCAGCTTTGTTATAGTACTCATAGACTTTTGTATATCTGAATTCTGTACTACAATCGCTTTTTCTTCTTCTTAAGTTTGTGACTTTTCTCGTTCTGGATTCTTTTCACAATAATCTTAAACTCTTCAAGAGTGTCGTTTTTGTGTTTTAGAAATAAAACCCATGTAAATCGGGTATAGTCATCAACCATTACCAAGGCATATATTTATCCTCCAACAATAGCATGTAGAATAAGACTGAAAAGATCCATATAAATAGGATCAAGAGGAGCCTTGGTAGTTATGTATTGTTAAGATTTATGTGGATCTTTTACTTGTTTACCATTTTGATAGGCACCACATACTCCTTCTACTCTAGCATTGATTTTTGGAACACCTCGAACAAGTTCACGATTAATGATCTTTCCAAGCATCCTATAGTTGGTATGACCAAACCTTTCATGCCATAGATGAGTTAAATCTATTTTGTTCATGTTACGTATAAGTTGGACTGAATATCAAGAAGATAACAATTATTCATACTTTGTCGTCCACAAAAGATTACCTTCCCAAACTTATCTTCAATGTCACAACTTCTCATGTTGAAGATAACCTTATGACCTTTGTCACAAATTTGACTAACAAAAAGTAGATTGAATTTTATTCCTAGGAAATATACAACATCATGTATTGTTGGTATACCAGGAAGTTTTACAGTCTGTTTCTTGGTTATGAGACAACTGCTTCCATCTCCAAAAGTTACACGTCCTTCTTTGTATTCTTAAGTTTTCACAAACTATAAAAGCTCACCAGTCATGTTCTGCCACATCCATTATCCATAAACCATTGTAAGAGAGAAGTGGACTTGAAAGAAAATGCATCCATATACTTTTCGATAATTCTTAAACTAATAAAACTAGATTATGATAGTAAATTAGTTTTGACTGAGTAGTCTTTGTTTAACTGATTTTTCTGAACCCTTGTAAAGTTTTTTATTTTGTTACATAGCTATTGAGCTAGTTCAAATATACCTTTTTCTTCACAAATTTTTTTACCGTAAAATTTATAATTTTGTTGAAAGTGACCTTGTAGATTGTAGAATATGAAGGCGCAAAACCTTTCTGGTTTTTATGAGCATTTTTATCATTTTCTTTTGAATTTCCAGGTTTTACATCTCCTGGTTTCCGATTACCAGTTATCAACTTGGGGATTAAATACAAATCTTTATTCGAGAAATCTTTAAGATTTGAGTATTCTTTTTTAATAAGATTCAATTCATCCAGGTTTTGGCAATTTATTTAACCAAAAACTAATTCCTTTAAACTTGTTCTTCCAACATTGGTTGAAGCGACAATTTACTATCAAATTCATCTTGTAAATACATGTCTGAGGTTTTTAAACCATAGTGGATACCATCAATCCTCTTCATCATCCTATATTTATGATGACAAGGTATATCAAGATCAACAAAATCTAATAATGATTTATCAAAGCATGAAGTTTTTCCTCTCGTATTGTCTAGGATTTTCATACCGGTTATAAGACCGTCTCGTATAAAACCTGCTCTGATACCAATTGAAAAGACAAGGGATCCAAATACACTATAAATCTTTTAAATCCAATATCATTCAATCATATTAGTATATGAATAATGGATTTAAAATTAAATAACTTTAATGCGGAAATAGTAAAAGACACAAACACAAAAAATTTGTTTATGAGGAAAACTGCTTAGCAGAAAAACCCTGAGACCTAGTCCAGTTTTGAATACTCTCATAATTAAGCCGCTATACAATTGAGTACCACAACTTTGTATAGTTGAGACCAAGTAAACTACCATAAGTTACTGATGCAGAGGATAATAAAGAAAAGAAAGAAAAGAAAGGTTTTGTTCAGACTTCAAATATTCCTAGGAATATCGACTATGAACAACGATAATTATTTAGACTTCGGTTTCCCGACTTTGAATAATAATCGATTAAACTTGAACAAGTTTAAGAAATTAATTATTATTAATCAAACTCAACTGTTTAAAATAATACATGGAGGAATCTTTTATAGACTTGGGGAAAAACCCTAACTTTCTGGTCAAGAAAAGATGAAAAAAACCTTAAACCGACTCAAACCCTATTTTGCTATTTTCGACAAATTTTGGTTGACCTAAAATAATGAAAGTACTGATAAAATAAAACTATTTTCCGCAAATGGCGACCCAAACGGACTCCTAACGAAGAAGTTATTTACAAAACAAAAACCTTCCTAAAATAGCAAAAACGCTTGTTTGAAGCCTTAAACGATAGAATTTTGCTAAAAAACTGAAGACCAGACCATGATACGAAGTCGTCTCATGTCTTGATCATTGGCCCGTTTACAATCAAAATGGACCCCTCTTGAGCTAAATTACAATACTCGGGTCTTTAGCCTCCAAATAGACTATAGCTTGCTCATCTGCATCAGTTACTCATGGAGTCCACTATCTTGAGTTGCTTCAGCGCTATGAAGAAATATGCAGTCAACTCCTTTGGATCGTAACTGAAACAACAAAGGATTAATTCGTTCCAGTAACCAACTCATTTATTGATCACCCAAATCAATCTTTAGATCTGTGATAAAGTAGAATAAAAGGATCTTCCATTTATATCAATAAACTCATTTAGTTAATTAAAGATCAAACCAAGACAATGATTATCCAAATAATAAATCTTAATGAACAAGATCTATCCATGCAAATAACTACAACTAGAAAATTTGTTGGATCTTTTACAAGTATGATGTTTCTTTTTGAAATAAACTTTTTGTGAAATTTCAGATAATCAAGTTCGCATAAAGTCACACAAAAATCAGAACTAAAAAGAAAAGTCTTCAAGTCTTTAATCTTCAAATTAACCGCTGCAAAACAACTTGATTCTACTATTGATCAACCACACATAACAAAGTCTGTTAGCATTGATTGATCAATATTTCTATCCCACGGATCCAGAAACACTTAGATATGTGATAGTCAAATCTTCAAACAAACTTGAGTAGCATCATATTATAAGAGAATGACCATATAATAAACAAGTTTGTTCTAAACTACACTGTTAGCTCAACACAAGTAATCAACGAAAACTAAATAACAATCTAGCCTTCCACCAACGGTAAAACAAAGGCTTCTTGATCCCAATGAAAACTTAAAAAAAAAGCCAACACAAGATGTTTAACCCGATTAGATTAATCATATCTCTTTCAAGTTGGCTTTTCCACACGACAGAAGGTTTGTTCTGGGATGAATTTGTAAGAATACAAGACTCCTTATTTATACTGTTATGACCTAGACATTGTTTGGAATATCATTTACCAACTTCGAAAATTCTGAAGATATACAATAAAAGAATATTTCCAAAATTAGCAAATACCAAATAATTTCCGAATCATAATAGATTTCTCTTATAGTATTACAACTAAGATTAACTAGCACATAACTACGGTTGTACATGGCACAGTTCGGTTCGGTTTTCTCTCAAACCAAAACCATGATAGTCGGTTTTGATTACAGAACCAAAACCAAGTCGTTAACAATT
Organism: Papaver californicum; assembly: GCA_023531435.1. Taxonomy (NCBI): domain Eukaryota; kingdom Viridiplantae; phylum Streptophyta; class Magnoliopsida; order Ranunculales; family Papaveraceae; genus Papaver; species Papaver californicum. Next base: position 3,568,149 of record JAJJMC010031210.1, on the reverse strand, counting down.
GGTTTGATTTTGAGCCGAACCGATTTGGTTTCGGTTTTATCCAGTCGGTTTTGGATAACCAATTGCTCCTGAATTTTTTTTTTTTTTTTTTTTTGCAGACCAATAGTTAATACACATACCAGCAGGAAACCGAACAACAGTTCATAAACATATATAAAAAGTTCATACACATACATTAACATTGAAATTTGAATTTGATATACTCTAAGTTCATAAACGTTCCAAATTTAAAAGGATAAAAACTTAAACATTTAAAACTCAAAAAGCAAGAACTAGTCTATGTAGAGTAGTCGTGTCGAAGTGAAGAAAAAGAAGTGAGAATGAATTAGGTTTAGGTGTGATGTTTATATGTGGATGATTGGTGGTGTAGATTAAATCTATCTATGATACTTGATATATATCAATGGTTTAAAGTAATCGGTTTTACCATAAGTATTTTGGTCCGATTTTAGGTCAAACCAAAGCAGGAACCATTAACCTTAGTTTTTAACAATTTAAACCAAAACCAAACCATTAGTAAATGGATCGGTTCGGTTCTTTCATAATCGGTTTGGTTCAGTTCGGTTCCATCGGTTTTCCGTTACGATGTACAATCCTACACACAACCATGTATTTTTTACTTATATACCAACTAGAGATATGCAAACTTATGGGAATGAGAAACATATAATTCGATACCAAATATGATATAAAAAAATCGATATTATCGGATCTTGTCTTGAGTACCAAGGAAGTATAATTGAACATTAAGAAATTAGAGTTTAGCATATGTTCAAACATTATGTCGATATTTATGAATATTTCAATCTAACTCGTATACATCTTTGTGCCTGCAGAAACCCGTTAAGATAACATACCAATTGAAAATGTAAAAGTCAAGTTAAGTCGGTCCTAGGATCATTCATCTCTTCAAGGATCGATCCTGGGATCGGTACTGAATCTTTTTTCAACTACTAAATAAGTTTCGCAAGTCTACTTCCTTAAACTATGTTTCTTGAATTGCTTTGAAACATATTTCTTAAGCTGTTGATTCACCCGAAAGTTCAACACACTAAATAATAACAAGTTACCAATTAGTGCAATACCATAAACACGAAGTCCATATATAGATAGAATATACTTTATAACTCCATTTACTTAAGTTGTTGAAGCAACTATTATATATACTTTCTTTTGATAACCAATTCACCAATACCAAAGTAATTGTAACAAACTTAACTTCGTCTGTTATGTTTTAAATGAATAAAGATTTGTAAGAACAATAAGTAGAAATGGAACATTCATGTCTGTAGTTACTAACCTCGAAATGAATTATGATATCTTCGTTTTGTCTTCGATATTTCTTCAGGTCTTCATGAGTAACTAGAGCAAGTCTCAACATTTTTATATTCCTAGTCTAGTATAACGAAGTTGACTTTAGTAATTTACTCGAACGATTCGAATTTTGAAACTAAACTTGACAACCAAACTTGATATACATACGCTTGGTGGGTTCAACCGAGCAATGCTCTAACAATTAATGAGGCTGAAAATTTTATTTCTTAACAGAGAATAATTATGATTAGGCGACCGAAATCTTCATTGCTCATTCAAGACTTAAATCAATCGTCCTACTTTAGAATATATCTTTCTCAAAAGGAAGAAAATCAATAAAAGCGACATACCTATGATATGGAAATCACTTTTTCTTTGATTCAATCGGCCATCTTTTCAATCTTTATAAAGTATTTAATCATTCTCTATTATTCTGACTTTTTTTCCTATTGGAATATTTGGCTTTATACTACTATAATATGATGTCTCGATATGGTTCTTGCAACCTGATGTACTCTATCTTTTTGTAAGCTCAACTTTAATTAATCAATGAAAAAGATCTCTTTAGTATAATATTTTTTTAATTTTTTTTTTTCGTTGTCGAGTGTTATTTTAGTATGTATGATGTGATACTAAAAAATAAATAAATTAAGTTGTATAAGTAATTTCAAATTGATTTGATGACAAACTTTATTACTTAAAGGTATACCATTGGCAACAAATTGTTTCCATAGATGTTTAAATTAGTATGAAACTAGTATCATCCTGCTTTAGATTTGGTTCAATTTATTTTTATCCATATTTAACTAGTATAAAACTGGCTTCATCCTGTTTTATGTTTTGTTGAATTTATTTTCATCCATGTTTAAAACTTGTATGAAATTGGTTTCATCTGGTTTTAAATTCAATTAAAGTTGTTTTATCATCTCCTTATTCCACCCCAAAAGATATATCTTATCCTCTTGTAAGTTTCCACTTTATATTTTCTTTTGAGACGACTATACATGTATTTAATAGCCAAAAGTATAATGTTCAAAGAAAAAGAATTTCTTTGTTTGCATCAGTTGCTTATTTACCTTTCTTTCGATGTATAAAACATATAAAACATCTCTATTAGTCTATTATACACCGTTATACAATACTTAGTTTCTTTATGATAAAGCATATATACAATCTCCATTAGACTGGATAGGAATACTGTACTTACGGTAGATTGTATATATATACATTTACATAGAAATTAATTAAGTGGAAGACATTAACCACAACCATCATTCTTATTTAATTTCTAGGTTGGTTATTATTAGCATTAATAACCATTGTTTGACAAATTCTATAGAGCTATCTTCTTTTTTTTTTCTTCTGTAACTCCCGATAATTTTGTTTGTACGAACAACAAATTCTATTTAATTTTGTATAACTTCATTTCCACTTATTTACCCAAAAGAAGGGATAGTACGTAGAGAGATAATCAACAAGGGTGTTTTAGTAAATGATATATAAAAATCAATTAAAAAAGTTGGATAAAATATCGTATTTGGATATAAAAATAGTATTTTAAATATTTTTAGATATTCAAATAATATCTATTTTTATATGTCTTCTTAACCCATAAAAAAGATACAAGGGTTACTGAACCAATTAATTATATCAGAAATAGAAATCAATCCTAGAAGTCAGATTGCTTTATAAAAAATTAATATTTTTACTTCATCATGAAATTGTGTCGCTAAACTAACTTTTAACTTTCGATTTAATAAAATCAAAAATTAACATCTCAAACTGTATGAACGACACAAAAAAATATTCATTATATTCTTTTTACATAAACATAATAGGCGGCTGCAATGCTTAGTTATGCTTAATAATCACTAGGCACGATAGTTCTTATGGTGTTAATTTGTTATGAACAGGGCAACCCAGGGTGCCTCACTCCTTCAGCTGGATGC